>VXBW01004306.1:162046-247546 GCA_013400375.1 Thinocorus orbignyianus
TCCCCCCCACCCATGGGCTGGTCAGGGAGGGCTGTGGGGTTTGCACGCCCCTCCTGGCCCCACGCCGTGGCCGCCCACCCCGCTACAGATGGCTGGGTCATCCGGGTGGTTTGCAAATGACCAAGTAAGGTTAAAACCACGGTCACTGTGGTTGCAGGGGTTGGGGGTGGCAGAGGCTATGAACCGCCGTGGTGGTGTCCACACTGTAGCCTCTGCAGGTTGGTCCATCTCCTGCCACCATGGTTTACTGACCCTGAGGCTGCTCTCCTGCTGCTTCCCACCTGGACTGCTGCAGAGCGCATTTTCCTTTTTTTTTTCTTTTTTTCTTTTTTCTTTTTTAAAAAAGAAATAAAGTATTTCAAGCAGTTTCAAGGACTCCACCTGATTCACCTTGCAAATGACTGTCGTTTTTAGTAACGTATTTCCCCTTTGCCAGGCAGGGGAAGGGAATGAGGGGGATGAGATGTGGCCGCTCACCCCATCCATCCATCCATCCATCCATCCATCCATCCATCCATCCATCCATCCATCCATCCATCCATATATCCATCCTCCTCTCCCCCAGCTGGCGCTGGGAGCAGGTGATGGCCACCTGCGTCCCCCTCACCACTGTCTGCATCCCCTGGGCCCCCTCCCCGGTGGCCACCGAGGTGGTGCAAGGGGTGGGTGGGATGCAGGGAAGGAGGAAGAGGGGGGGCATTAATTTGCCACCGTGGGTAGTGCCTGCCTGGGGAGCCTGGAGCTGGGGCCACCATCCTGCCTGCGCCTTGTGAATCCTGCTGGCATCCCCTGGCAGAGCCCTCTGCAGCAGGGCATGCTGCTACCACCATCAGTCACTATTATTTATTGTCTTTTTTCAGCATGGAGCAGTCCCTGGGGCACATGGTGGCTCAAATAACGCTGTTCCTCTACCAGATTCTTCTCCACCTCTCCTTGTGCCCGTGGGTTTTGTGGCCACGCAGTGCTCGGATGTCATAGCCCCAGCTGAGAGCACACCGTACTCTCCTTCAGCGGGGTGAGGGTTGAGAAAGGGCTAAGGCAAATCTGCAGGTGGACAACAGCACCACAGCTTTGATCCCACGCTGCCAACTTTCAGCCCAGCGTGCAGTTTTATGGCTGAGCTGTAAATCATTGGGATAAAGCATCTAATGAGGACCCCGATCCTTTGGTGCGGTGTGTGCCACAGTGCTCATGGGGTGAGCCGTCACAGCCCCAGCCCTCCTCCTTCTTGTGGATGCAGCTGTTTTGCTCCCAGCAAAGGGTTTCAGTGCTCCATCTCATGTGCATCTCAAGCTTTATCTGGTCAGGGCCAAAGAAACACCCACAGAAGCTGAGGGCTCTGTCCCAAAGGAGAGCAAGTGAGGGATGGGAAGCTGCAGACTGACCCAGCCTCAGTGGTGCACTGTGGGGTGGCTTGGGAGGACCTATCAAGATCCTGCTGGGAAAAATCTCCCTTCTTTAATGAGGGGGGGAGTTTGTGGCTCCTGTTACGGCCATTCACTGTCTGCACACCGATAAATCATTCCTGGCTGAGGGTACTGCTGTCCTGGGACTCATACAGAAATTTGCAGTGAATTTCTTGGCCTTTCAGGGCAATTGATGCGAGACGCTATCCAAAGCATTTCTGAAGGCAAGATAGATGCAGACCTCCCTCTCTGCCCGCCAGATTTATTTCCTAATACACTTTGACTCAACACATTCTTGACTCCCTAAATATCTGGGAGCTTTCCTGGAGCTCTTCCAACAGGTGCCCTCTGTCCTGTTGCTTGCCTCCTGATGTTGCTTTCCTGCTTGAACTTTCATGCTTTTCCTATCTTCTCCCTCCCCTGCCTACCTTCCTGCCTATCGGAGGGGTTTCTTCCCACTCCTGCCTCCAAGCCAAGGAAAACTTCCTCTCCCTTCTCCGTAACGATGTGTTCCCTTCATGCAACAGCTTGTCAAGTGCCAGCAAAGCCCCTTTCTCATTGGAGACTAGTACTTTGGCTGCAACACCTTCTAGGGTGGAAGACCCTCTGTACCACAGAGGTGTGGAGGATCAGGTCTTCCTACCTCTTCCTTGTCCTCCGGGGCAGGGTTCAGCGAAACAGCACCAGCACAATAAGGTAGTTTAGTCCCTTCTTGAACCGATGCCAGCTTCGACACCAGCATCACAGCCTGGGTAAGCAGCAGCAGATGTCCAGGGCCTCATTTCCCAGGGGAGGAGAAATGAATGACATAAAGTCTAGGTGAAGGCGGTCCAGTCCCAGCCGTCACAGTGCCTGGAGATTGGGATGAGCAACAACCTTCCTGCCTCTGCGAGCACAAGGGTGAAGGAGCCATTGAATGACCGAGGTGGGTTGCTGAAGGGACCCACCTGCCTCTTGCAGGTCCCCTTAGTCCAGGGCTCCCGAGGGCGCTACTTTTCCTGTAGCCAGAGTGATGTTTTCATAAGAACTGGGAGGATCCATGGCCAGACCCCAGAACTGACACCCAAGCAGGTTAAAACACGCTGGGTTAAATAACTTTTGAGCGTTAGTCATTTTCTAGTTGCCAACGTGTGCCAGCCCACTGGTAAGGCTAACTGGGCTGGCCCCTGCCCTGGGAACTGCTTGTAAATGGGACAGGGTGCAGTTGGAAACTGCCTTCGGTCCTTTGCACAGTGTCCTCTTCAAGTGCCTCTGCACGGAGCAGTGCTCAGCAAAAATGCCTGGTGCATCTTCCCAAGATTGAGTGTTTATGGTTGCAGATGAAGCAACAGGACTGGGGCAGCAACGTGTAACAGGCGCCTGGTGTCAGTACTGCCTGTGGGACTGTCAGAACCATCACTGCTAGTGTTGTTTACTGTTTGCACACCAATGAGGTAAAGAAGCCATACCCAAGGATTGCCAAAGATTCCATTCTCTCCACATCTAAGCAGAGCTGGATTCTGCCAGTAAGTGATGCGAATCCTGACCCAACGAAGTCCTGAAAACCTTGATAGGCTGAGGTTCAAGTTCTTCGTGACTAAAGAGGTGGAAAGAGAAACAAAATAATTTTCTTTAATGAATGGAAGAAAGGGAAGAATTTCCCAAATAATTATAAGCCTGTTTACAGTGACTCCCACTGTTTTATGCCTGTGACCCTGGGTCAGATGTGGGGTTTTGTATAGATCCATCCGTAAGTACATAATACACTTGTCATAGATGAGATCAGCTCTGATGTATTTTTCTGGCAGCTTCGGAGCCATCATATTTTCAATGTTTTGTCCAGTCAATCACATCTCAAATGGCGGGGCTTCCATCACGTCTCTCCACCATCTCGCAGGAGCTCTTTGTTAAGAGCGTTCCTCAGTGTTTGCAGCAACACTCTGGGAAGAGAAAGATGAGCCTTGTTTGCAACATGCCTAAAGCTGACCTGTTTTATTTGTATTAACTGGATGCAAAATGTAGTTCCTCGCAGTTCTCCTGAGCTCTTATCAACCTGACTTACACAGATCAAGGAGCACATACCTATGTGGCCGAGGACGATGCCGTGCAGAGCCCGAGCAGCTGTCCTTGCTGATGGGAGGCCATAAACCCCTGCTTGCTCACCAGCCCTGCTGGGAGCATCAGCCTGGGATGAACAAGACGCCTATACTACATCCAGCACCAGATGTAGCTCCCTGGAAGCCAGCCAGCTCTGCCCTGGGTGCAGACACCCACTTCACGGCACTGTGAAGGTGGTGTCAAGCTCAGCCACGGTGCCCCGGAGCGCTGAGGGACAGGTGACACAGCTGTGAGAAACCTGTAGCCCCAAGGTCTTGCTAATGGGCAGCTTACAGCCTTGCTAGTTGCTTTCCTTCCTTGCAGGGAATCTGCTGGGCTTGGAAACCGAGATATTCTTAATGTGTCTTTGCAGGCATCAACAGATGCACTCAGGGTCTGCCTCACAGTTTACAGGCTCTCTGGGTAGGGGTCAACAGCCCATCTCCTCCTTCCTGCACCTTCTGCCTCATTGCAAGGCCTTCCTCCAAAGTATACATCCACTGTAGAGTCCTCTCCTTGTGTCAATTGGCCTAGACCCTTTGCTGATGCGTTTATGACTGCTGACACTAGAACTTAGATATGGATCCTGGGGCCTGAGACTGACCTGAGGGGCTGCTTAGGTCCCAGCAGCACCAAACTTCTTCACCCATTTTTATGGCACTAGCCTAAGCTGAAGGAGGATCATCACAGCAAAGTGGGTAGCTTCTGGTCTGCGAAATCGTACACATTTACTTATTTTTCACACTGCTGCTATTCCTGCTACATCTGTCCGTCCATCCATCCCTGCCTTAATCATCTACACTCACCCACACTCCCATTCTCTGTTGGCTGTGACAGTCGGGGGTCAGTTGTCTCCCCAGGCACCCACCACGGCACAGGACTGCCAGGAAAGTGCTGCTGTCCCCTGGCCGTGCTGAGACCCGGTGTAATTGTGTCGCTGGGCTCAGAGAAGGTGTACGTGACATATGGCGAGTGGGGAGGAAGTTTACAAGGGAGCAGAGGGCAACCCAGCAGAGCAGGCGGTGTGGATGCTGGCCTTCCCATGCGTGCTCCCCAGCAGCAGTTCCTCCTCCGTTTGTTTTTTCCCTCCTCCTGCCAGATTGTGCGAGCTTGAAATATTTTGATGCTCGATGCACTTGATTCCAGGGTGTGCACCATGGCTGAATTTTGAAGAGAGGAGTGTGTGCGTGTGTACTGCACCTTTCTTTGAGACCCCCGGGTTTCATAAAGTGACTGTAGTGAGGAGAAGACCCCACGACTCTTCCCTTCTCATCCACATCCCTCTCCACCCTGGAGTCACCACACCAGGCAGGGCAAGGCAGGGCTGGGGGAGGCAATGGTTTTGATAAGGAGACATGGTATATCTCCTGCTCCCACCAGCCCCACCTGTGTGCTCACACGCACGCTCCCACCACAGCCCCCGCAGCTCCTCTCATTTATTCCCTTTATTTTAGGCTACTCAGTGGTACCCATCATGGCTACATCTGTGGGGGAGGCTTTAGGAGATGCTTCCCCAAGCAGGTGCTAAGTAGAGCTTCCAAAAACATCGTGTCCCTCACAACTTAAAGAGAAGCGAGGCACGCTGGCACCTTTTCTACCCTGATCTGCATCTTCTGTGCTGAACGCTGTGTTTGTCTGGGATTATTTTGGTGGCCTCACCCTGCTTGCCTTCTGAATCACTGATGTGCAAGCCAGCTCCTATCTGCGGCAAAAGCCACAGGACGGTGTTAGTAGTTAACACCAAGCCTGGGTAAACAGACCCTGCCCCTGATTTGGGCTGCCTGGCTCTGGGCTGACCATGGGTTGCTTGGTGTCCAGGGCAGTGGAAGCCCAAGCAGGGCAGGCTGATATCTGCTGTTAATGACTTAGCAGGCTCATATCTGCTGTTAATGTCTTACTGGAACTCGGGCAATTTATATTAGCCTAAGATAGGTGCTGGTTGGCGTGCAACATCCAGAGCAAACATTTGTTCTGTGATTCAAGATTTGGGGAAGTGGGAAGGGGATGCTCAAAAAGAGCCCCTCCCCGCCCCTGCACCATTAGTTTTCCTGCCATATTTTTTTTTTTTCATTTCCTTTTTATTTCTTTTAGTGGTTTCAAGTTCATTAAAAGCCTTATAATATCTGGGGTTATTACTTAAAGCTTCAGGTACCGGAGTCTTGCGAATGCACAGGAGCTAATGCTTTCAGTGCAAGAATAAGCAAAGCAAGAATGAGTTTCAGCTTTCTATAGCCACTAAACACCTCTCAGTCACCCCAAAATGCCAGCAAAGAGAAAGCTAGTCTGGTACACTGATGCGGGTTTAAAAATGCATGTCCTCCTTTTCCCTTCACTGGGGACTCACAGTTTCTGCATGGTGACCCTGAGTTTGCCTCATTTTTGGAGCGGGGTGAGGAAACGGCCATGAGCAGCAAGGAGGTGGCCATGGAGCAGCGAGGAGGTGGCCATGGTGCAGTGAGGACATGTCCCTGGAGCAGGGAAGAGATGTCCCTGGAGCAGGGAGGAGGTGGCCATGGAGCGGGGAGATAGCCCTGGAGCACTGAAAAGGCAGGAGCTGCTCCCTGCAGCATGGAGGAAGGAAAGGACCAGGCTCGTCCTAATGGATTCCTTCAGATAAAAGAGCCCCAGCTACCTTTTTCCCCCCTGTAATGGCCCCTGAGGCTAATGTCTTAAAGAGGAAACAAAAGGATTGCTTTACATCACACAAGTGGGGCAGGAGCTCAGTGGGGAAAGAAGCACTTGAGTGATGCAGCACTGCCAGGGCTCCTGCAGCAGGACGAAGGCCAGGGGGAGGGGTGCAGCTGGCCCTGACTTGGGCTTTGCTGTGTGGCCTCTTGGTATTAAACCCTTTATTAACCCCTTATCTGCTGCTCTGGTGTCCACATGCTCCGGGAGGGATCTTCATTAGGGCATTAAGGCAGGCCGTGTTAAATGTTTGCATTTTGTGGGCATAGCCAGCAATGGAGATGTCCGGTCTGCGTTGGCTAAACCAGCAAGAAGTGGTAATAATACTAAAAAAAATAAAATAAAAACCACAAACAAAGGAATTGTGCAGTAATGCCTTAGAAACGATGGCAAGTGATAAACACAAGGGAGCCTGAAGAGCTGAACTCTCCGGGCGGCAGGAAAGGCGCTTCCTACGGAAGAGGGGTGTTGGGCGAGCACAGAACCAGTCCCGGGTAGCCCTGCGGCTTCCAGCAGCTCCAGCTGTGCTGCTCGTCCTTTGTTTGCTCTTTCCTCTCCTCCGGCAGCTTTCCAAGGGGAGGGCAGGGCAGGTGTGACAAGCCACCGAGGCAGCCCCGGCAGCGGCAGAGCTGGGCGATGGGTCAGCCAGCAGCTTGGGGGCTGCAGGCAGAAGCTGGGGGCTCTAAGGAGGATGCTACTGCTCACGCTGTCCGTCGTGACCGGCTTCATCACCAGAGATGTTGTGTCTCTCTGGCTTTACGTGGCTGCTGACTCTATAAACCGCCTGCTCTGGCAGTGGAAATTTTCCACGCTCCATCTCTGAGCAAGCCCCTTCTGCCTATCCATTTTTGGGAGGGAGGGAGGGGGGTTGTGTAGGAGAGATGGCTGTAGGGGAGAATAAACTGGTAAACAAAGTAAAAGAGACACCTTTGATTAGCAGCTAATAGAAGAAAATCGACTCTTTTGGACCATCATCGTCCTTGCCACATTGGATCAGGATGACGCTCTGTCAGTGCCCTGGATTTGACCCGGCCCTACACCGGTTCCTTCTCAGGGAGATACAGAGAAGTGGGTTACTCAGCATCTCCAAGAGCATCCTTCTCACCCCTAGCATCCCTGCTTTTTCACATCCCTGAAGCATGACCACTTCATGTCTGTCCCAAACTCATTTTTACCAGGCATGTGAGCCCCTTCTACTTGAATTTCACGTGTTTGTTTAAAGAGGAGAGTGTGATGTTTTAAACTTGTGCTAATACGGTTCCCATTGATGCCTTGTGTGGCTTGCTAAGACTTTCAGCCGTGGAGGGTAGGTCTGTCCCCTCTGTGACGTTATGGAGCATGCAACCCTCCTTTAGGCCTGAGAAGCTACGCTGGCTGAAAAGCTTACCAAAGGAGGACCTGATCTTGGGGTTGAAACCAGTATGAATCGCAGATAAAGTGAAAAATAGTTAAAAATTAATGAAGAAAACAAATAAAACCCTATCCTATTTTAACAGCAGGGCCAAGGGAGAATATTGGGTGCTGAAAATGGGATGTCCCTAAGGAACAAGCACCATCTTTTCAAAGGTGCAGTTCTCCCAGAAGCAAGAGGAGCAGCATCTGTGCACAGAGCTTTTAACTCTGTAATTTGAAATTTCTCTGCAATCACCAATATTCTGTGGGGATCCTAGGCTGATTTTTTTTATTTTTTTTTCAAACTGTGTTTTCTTTTCCATTGCAAAGGCCCAGTACTCTCTCTCTCTCTCTCTGAAAGCCCATATGCTCCTGTCCTGTTTGACTCTAGCGTGCAGGAAATGGCCTCTGTCCAATTAGCAGCATGGGAATTAGCGCTGCTCGAAATTTGCTGCTCCCCACCGTATTCCCCTCTGAGAGTGCCCAACTTCAGTGCTCAATTTTCTCTCTTTCTCTCTCTTTTTGAAACAGCACCAGGAAGATTGAGTGCATAGGAAGCTACTAGAAAAGCACTGTTAATACTGCAGTCGGGAGATACATCTGCTAAATTCCTAGCCATATAAGCTCAGAGGTATTTCAGGTGAGTTGTGGGTTTAAGTTGCCTATTTTTTCTGGTTTAGTATGTATCAAATATCTTGTAAGATATTAATAATGCTGGCAGTTCTTCTAATTCATCGCAAACTCATCACATATGATACTTTACTTAAGCCCAAGCCTCTGGAATTGTGTGAATTACAGAAAAATCTCAGTTTTAGCACCCGCAGGTTTGTGAAAAGCATGTTGAGCATCATCCAAGTGCAAATGGAAAATGTAAAATAAAGAAACAATCAGAATTCCATACCTACATCTGTATAGATAAATCCACAGATTTATACCTAAGTCATTATTTTTAAAACCAACTGGATAATCTTTTACTGGGGTGGGGGCAAAGCAACACATGCTCTTTGTATGCTTAGGATTGACATTTCTGCCTGAACACCGTGAGTCATAAAAAGCAGGAACTCATCTGAGATAATATAATTACAACACCTCATTTTTAACGTCCTGTGCTCGAGCTTTCACCAGTGAGACTTTAAGGCGATATGTTTCTGTGATGGTGCGTATTTACCGTATAAAAGAGCTAGCTAGTGCTCTTTTGCGATGAATGCAAAGCATGCAAAGGAAACTTTTTATTTAGGCTGCTGGACACAGACCAAAGCTGTGGTTTTTCCTAGCTGTCTAGCTCCCAGACTGACTCTCACAGTGGGTGCCTAGTGTCACTGTAATGGGTTTCTCAAAGTCCTGGCCTGGATTGGGTGGTTACAGATCGGATTCAGATGCCAATAACATTACAGATAGGTTCCCTTTTTTCACAGCAATTTGGAAAAAAAATATTCTTTAAAATGCGCTTTAAAAAGTTGCAATGGCAAGCTTGCTTTCATGGGCAAGGCAGTAAGTCCCTGCTATGTCTTTTGTGACTTGTCCACAATCGCAGACAAAATTAAGCATCATTATTGTCATTATTTACAGAATCACAGAATTGTCTCAGTTGGAAAGGACCTCTGAGATCACTGAGTCCAACCATACACAAAATCACAGCTCACTCCCTACAATCTTGGGAGCTAGAACATGCTCTGAAGTGCCACATCTACACATTTCTTAAACAACTCCGGGGATGGTAACTCACCCACCTCTCTGGGCAGGCTGTTCCAGTGCCTGACCACTCTTTCAGTAAAGTAATTCTTCCTAATATTCAGTCTAAACCTCCCCTGCTGCAGCTTCAGACCATTTCCCCTGGTCCTGTCATTATTCCCTTGGGAGAAGAGGCCAGCACCCACCTCTCTACAACCTCCTTTCAGGTAGCTGTAGAGGGTCATGAGGTCTCCCCTCAGCCTCCTCCAAACTAAACATGCCTGGCTTTTAATTACCTTGTGCCAAGCAATACCTGCTAAGACCAGGCTCCAGTTGCACTGGATAACCTACGAATTGATTTTCAGGTGTAGGGCCTAATATGTAAGTTATAAACCACAGTAACTGGGAGAAAGTGATGGAAAAGCAGAAAAACATTTGTTTAGCCTGAGAACAAATTGAGTGGGGGGACTGAGCTTCCCTTTCCTCCTCTGCCAAGAAGCCATTGAAGGTGTCTGGTGTATCAGAAGATGCTTAGGGAGTCAAACTTCTTTCCTGTATTCACTGGGCCAAAGAAATATGATGTTCTGTGCATTCATGTCACCAAAGGCTGATAAATGGTTCTCTCTGATCTCTAGATGGAAAGCTGGGCGTGGCCTACACGGCCACAAAAGAGAACACTGCAAAAGAAGTCAAGATTTCCAAATGTCTTTTCATTCTGAGCTGGAACAAAATGAAAATGTTTTACCCAGACAGGGGAGAGGGCATTGTCAAACTCGTTTGCTTTGAATTGTACTGCAGGAGGCTCACATAGTGCTCTTGAAAACAGCAGAAACTCTCAGTAAGGTATTGAATTGGGAAGAGTTTGGCCACATGAGAACACAAGGTAGGGTGACCAGATGGTAGCTGGATGTAAAAGTAAACGGAAGACATTCATGGAGATCTGGAGACAGATCAGAAGCCCATTTTCCATGATGAGGAACTCTTGCTCTATCATTCAGTGGTAGGACATAAATAAGGGAGCCCCAGGAAAGGATCTGGACAGAAGTGCTTTAACACAGGACCGAGAGCCACCAGTAGCCTTTGGAATAACATTGTTTTCCTTCATTTTCAAGACAGATTTATTTCTGTTTCTATTTGAGGAAGAAACTGACTTTTACTGCTATACTGTTTAGCCAAATTAAGGACCATGGTACTATTAAAAATGTGTAAAATAGGAGACTCTAATATTTATAGGGGTCCTTGGCTGTGTAGGGCTTCACCTTGGTGTTTGACAACAAAAAATTCTTTGGTCAGTGCAATTGCATCCCACCTGTGCTGGGGTCTGAGCTGCTAATTAATACAAGTTGCGTGGACCCATTCCTGTGGTGTCCTTTCCTAAGAAGACCTTGGCGTGTTTGCTAAGTCCTGCACAGCATGAACCCCATACCATCCCAGGAATTAGTTATTATAACATCACGGTCACATTTAGGGATTTTTATAAAAGGATTTTTTCAAATCTAAAGCCTGCTTGTGGGTCATTGTCCCTCAAAAACGCACGATTGCATTGTAAGGAGCTTGTCTGTCCTTCCCCTTTCATGACTCAGATGGACACAAGGGCTGCCCCCAGGTGCTGGGGATGCTATGGTGCCTCTCAGGAGCTGTGTGAGAGGAGGTGATGTTGTTGCTCTGGTGTGACAGCAGGGAGGCTGGTGGGTGAGCCTGTGTGCCACGAGTGGGAATGTCCTCCCCAGGCACGAGGGTTCTGGGGGCAAGATTGCTTCCCTGGTTCCCCTTGGGGTGGGTGGCTCGGCATCAGCCCTGATTACTGACCCGGATGGGGGTGTTGGGTCCTCCCTTAATTAGCCGTGGCCCCTGGTCATTGACAGGCTCTTGGCCATTTTAATGAAAAGATGTGTTCTAACAGTGACCTTGATCTAACCAGGAGGTGTCAATCACAGCAAGAATGACTGTCATAACAATCATCGCCTGCACATCGGGGACCTCAGGACCAGCGGAGAGGCAGGCAGTGCTGTTCCCAGCTTCATCCCTCAGCCGGTTACGGGAAGCCCCTGAGCCCCGAGCGAGGGAATTTAGATTTTCCTTCCCACCATGTGCTCGGGTCCTGGTCTGGGGAAAGATGTCTTCTGGGGGGGTCTTACTGAGCTTCACCCCTTGGTAACTGCACAAAGGTCTCCTCTGTCCCTCCTCTGCTGGCTCTGACCCTGTCCTCCAGCAGCCTTTGGTGCAGCCTTGCCCACCGCTGCTGCACCCCATGCTGGGACACCCCAAATCTGGGGGGTTCAGCTCAGGGGCTCCCAAACCTCTCCCCAAACCCTCTTCTTTGTTCTGCGCCTTCATTCCCTATTCATGTGATCACCTCGGTGCGATGCTGTCTCTCTCCTTCCCTGACTCTGCAGGAATCAGCGGTAGCTTCCCTCTCCATCTGCCGCTGCAGAAGGCTCCTGGGCTGCGCTCTGCCCTTCCCCCAGTATTTGTAGTTCTCTCCCTCCCTCCTCACTCCTCTCTCTCCCCCCCAACCTTCCTCCCCCCTCCCGCAAAAGTCCTCAAGAGTCAGCTGTCAGTTGTTTTTATTTTCTCCTGGCTCCTGTAGCACGGTCACATCTGACTTGCCTGTGCTATTCCTCCGTGGCTGGGGGAAAACGTGGCCAACTTTTGCCTGGTGTCAGTTTAGCAGCCTGGGCCTCCTCCTCCTCCTTCTCCTCCTCCTCCCTTGGGGTCGAGGGAGCCGTTTGCTGCACTGTCTCCCCTCCTTTCTCATCATGGCTGGGCTGCAGCTGGCGTGACTGGTTTCAGCAAATCTGGGGCCCCCCGTGAAGCTGCTCAATTGAGTTTGCCTCCCCCTCTCCTCCTCCTGCCCCTGCAAGGCTCAGGAGGGTCTGCATGACTTTTTTTTTTCCCCTTCCCCCCTCCCCTCGGTGTAGAGGAAGGCCAGTCTGAGCCGGAGATGGAGATGGGAACACTGGTGGTGGTGGATGGGTAACTTGCAGGGAGGCAGGCAGTGCCTCCCGGGATAAAGCAAGGGTTTTCCAACGTTCTCTTGCTGCAGCCTTTTGGGGCTCAGACAGAACAAAGCACCAGTGGCTTCACCAGCACGCCAAGGGCAAGCGGACATCCCTGCTGCTGGGCTCCAGCCTTGGCCATCCCACGGCCCCATGCCCGGCAGGGACTGCCGGGGTACCCCAGTCCTTAATGAATTGACCCTTTCCTGCTTTCCTGCTTATCCTTTTACGATTGCCCTGGGGCATGGTTCATTTTCCTCCCCTCCTTTAATGAGTCAAAGGGGTCCAGTTGGAGGCTTTCCAAGACTAAGCTTCCTGCGTTTCTTTACCCTTTCTACAAACTTAATGAATATGCCACCAAAAAGCTCATTAGATGTAATGTCAGTTCTATTTCTGGTGCTCCCTCTTGGAGAAACCGCATCCTGCGCTGGCAGGGAGATGAACCTAACGTGAGCCACAAATAAATACCAAACCCCTCCCCATCCCTTCTTCTCTGCCCTTGCCTTTTTCATGCTTAGATGGGAATGAGGGAAGACTCATGAGCCCTCCTTTTTGGTCATTTACCTGAGACTGTCTTCCCTCTCGTCCCCTCGGACTAGACCCGTAGCAGGGGGACAGTGGCAGTGGTGTGAGGTGGGGAGGTGAGAAGCCCAGGGCTGCGAGGTGGAAGCAGAGACTTCAGAGAAGGATGCAAACCACAGCGCTTCTGGGAAGCAATCAGCCCTGTTTACTGCAGGTGAATCAGAGCTCCATGACTGGTGAATCACTGGAGTATTTGACATGTCAGAGCGGTGGAAAATGATTCACTGAAGGTTTGATCTCTGGAGAACAGGGTTTTTTAAATTTTTTTTATTTTTTCCCCTACCAAGAAAATTCGGGATTGCTTCAGGATTGCTCTGTTTGGGTCCCCCCCTCCCTATTCCAGGGAAAGAGGGACAGACAAACAGGCAGAACGGGGGTGTGGGAAGACATTTAAAGATGCAGTTGGTTGTCCGGGACCCTCCTGCTGCCTGTTGTTGGCTACTGCTTGTCACATACATGTGAGTTACAACGAGTCACCAGGAAGGGAGAAGAGGCTCAAGGGAGAGGATGTGATTACCCTGGAATACACTGTTATCTCTGCTAGAAAGTTGCAATACACACCCCACTTGCCTTGCGAGGCCCTTGAACTCCACCAAAAGGCATACAGAAGAGAAGTTCTATTTCTGCCTTTGTATTTCACTTTCTACAGATGTATTTTTCAATGTAACTTTATTTTGTCATCTGTATTACAATCATCTGGGAAGGCGGCCTTCTATTTTGAGAATGAGTATTCTCAGCTCTAGGAATTGTAAAACGTAATATGGCTTTTGATGCAGCAGGAGCACTAACGCCCTCATGAAAAATCCTATTTGTGTTTGAATTTGAACAAGGTATTACGATGATTTAAAGGGTACAAGTCAGAAGTGTGCCAAGATTAGTGGCCTCCTATTGGTCTTAATCTTGCTCCCTTACCATTTTCAAAGATATATTAATGGCTTCAATTTTTAATTTGAATTTTCCTTCCCTGTAAGGTATCATTAAGTTGAAAGGTGCAAATGAATGACACTGGTAATTTGGTCTGCTTGAATGTCTGTGCCTCGTATCAGAGGGTCAGATGTTTCCAAGTTGCTTCCCCGTGTGGGTATCAGTTATCGAGTAGACCGTGTCCTAGACCTCCAGGGCCGTGGACAAGGCGGTGGTGGCCGTAAGACACCTTTAACTTTCTAGATTTTCTCTTTCTAGGCTGTTTCAAGGCTGGAACAGAGCCCAGTCACTTACTTTTGTCTACTTTCTTTAGTGCACGTCTCAGGAGAGAGCCACACACTTACTGGGCACTGTCCCTTGGTGTGAGAGCAGGTCACAGGACCGGTCCTCAGTTTGCAGAATGAGGCCACCCATCAGGAGCACGTGCAGACAGAAGTGCTGGCTAATTCTCTTTTGCAAAGGACCTGCTCTAAAAAGGATGCTACCTAGATACTAATAACTGCTTCTTTTTATATTTCGCATTATTATTATTATTTTATTCTGATTAATACTGTGATGCATGAAAGCTTCTTGCACAATTAAAATGATGAAGTAATAATACAGAAGATGGGAATCTCTAGAGCTAGGGGACAAAAGGAAGCAGCAATTAGTGGAGCTATCTTTAGCTCTTTGGCCCTTTGCAAGGACAACAGAGAGCTATTTAATATGGGGGTTGGGACAATGCTTTTTTAAAAAAATCCTACTAGGAGAATACTTATCCACTAAGTTGCTTAGTTCTCCCTAGCATCTATTCACTTCTAAAATAGCTCCGTTTCTTAGTTTTTTAGAGATGAAACTGTCTTATATCCCTTCACCTTCTCTCCTCTGAGGGAGTGAGACAGAAATTCTACCGGGAAGCCCCACCAGAGATTAGCCCTACTCACCACCATAGCTACTACCTCCTTATTTGTCTAGGAGCATGCTGTGTCTGGCAGCTGGTAAGAAAATAAATAAATAAACCCCAGGAATCAAATTCCTGAGGAATCTGGTCATTTCAAGGTTCCTCTATAGATTCACAGGTTTTAAAGGCCAGGAGGGACAATTATATTCTGACCTCTGGTGCAACATAATCCATTGAATTTCTCCTAGTATTGCCGGCGCTCAGCCATATGAAATGAGTTTGTGCTCTTTAAAACCCTCTCCTCAGCTCTAGCCTCTTCTCTCAGACAATCCCCTCTTAGCCCTCATGCTCTCCATGCTCACACATGCGGGCGAGGGTGTTTTCAGGTCTTCTCACAGCAGCCATCTCGGAGCAGGATGTATTTTACGTTAAAGCAGCGCCTTAAGATCCCTTTAACCCGTGCTTGCTGCTTCTCCTCCGAGCCTTCACACAGCCTTTCAGCCGGGCTCCCAGAGGTGGGGATAGATATAGATATATCGTAGATATATGTCACAGATATCTCCTCTCTGGGTCCCCTTCTTGAGAGGCTTTTTGGGCAATGTTTTTTTCCCCAGCAGGGAGAAGGGGTGGTACCTCTGCCAAATGGCCGGGGAGTAGTAGAACTACAGCTGGAGGCTGGCTGGGCTAGAACCACTGTGGGATGTCTCAAAACAGCCTCAGAGGGGGGGAAGTTTGTGTCTTTTCCTTTTATTTATCCCTGTGATAGCTGGGATTTTCAGCCTCTCGTGAGGAGGGTCACAGTCTGCGTCCACTCTGGCTCCTGCGGGGTTGGGAGCACATCAACGCCAGGGGAGCAGGAAACCTCCTCGGGGTTGGGAGGGGGCAAAGCTGAAACCCTGCAACAAGCAGAGAAGGGTTTTTCAGCAGCTGAAAGGGCTGGGAAGGGGACCTGGGTGGAAATCACTGGGCTGGGTAGAGCTGGGGCAGACTGCCCTTGGCCCTGAGTCAGAGCAGCCCTCCCGGCACACCTGGGCGGAAGAGATGACTGATTCCTGTAAAGGGGCTGAGTAACTCGTTTGATTAGTCAGAGGCTTATTACCTCCCCAGGAGGGTGGTCACAGCCTGGCAGCTGCCTGCAGCCTGGCAGAACGGCTGGGAGCCAGAGGAGGGCTGAAGCCCAAACACATCTCGGAGGTGGGCAACCGGCAGCAGCAGAGGAGGGCTGAGTCTGGCTCCGTGTCTGCAAATCTTAAACCAGTTCTTGCCCTTTCAATTCTCTTACGATGAAGCCCACTTCCACTGGGGCTTCGTAGATTTTGCTGGAAAGCCTGAACTGAGATTCTCTCTGTATCCTCAAATGCTGCAGGGTTGAAAGGCGTATTCTGCACACTACATCAGCAAGAGTGACTTTACGGCCGTGCTTTATGTCTGCCCTAAATAGTGTGGGTTTTTTTTTTTTGGAAAGCTGCTTAGTTAGGCACACATCAAGGGAAGATTTTCCCCTCTACCATTCTGNGTGAAAGGCACATTCTGCACACTAAATCAGCAAGAGTGACTTTATGGCCGTGCTTTACGTCTGCCCTAAATTGTGTGCGTTTTTTTTTTTGGAAAGCTGCTTAGTTAGGCACACATCAAGGGAAGATTTTCCCCTCTACCATTCTGAGTGTGCCAGAGCTCCTGCAACTCTACCCGATGTCTTCAGCTACACGTTCCCTCTGAGTTAAAGCCTCACATCTTAGAGCCCAGAGATCGCAAAGGGCTGCCCTTCTCTTTTTTTGTCTGTTTATTTACTTACCTGTTTGTTCAAGGCAGATGTCTAGCTATTCTAGCTGGGCAGCAAAGCTTGAAAGCTCAGGCCAGGGAGCAAATAAGAAGAACCCCAACTGTATTATTTAAAAAAAAATAAAAAATATCTCATGATCTGTTAAGCATGTCTCCCTGTCTGCCGAGGACCCGGCTGGTGCTTTTGGACTGATTGGTTGGCAGGACTGCCGTTTCCAACAGTTTTCCAGCCTTCCCACAGGAGTGGTGATGGGGTTTATATATTTCAGCCTGTGCTTCAGCCTGCTGCTGTCTTTAAAATGGCTGAAAGTCCTCAGTGTAGGGAGTAGGTGTGCCTCAAAAATCCCTTCGTGTGGTGCCCTCTTTTCCACAGCCGTGATTCACTTACCGTTATAAACAATGCGATAACTTAATTCTGATGGGCTGTTTTAATGTGCTATAAAATATAAATTTAGGCAGCACATAAAATAAGCTTTTCCTGCCATATGACAGAAACCACAACTGTCTGGCATGGACACACAAGCCAGAACCTGAAAGGAAGCAAAGCACAAAGCCAGACATGATCTTTGATCATATGTTGTTTAAAATTAACAGCACAGATCATAACCACACTTAAATAACACATCTGTCTGGAGGTTAGATAGTAACACACAATATGCTTTTTTAATTCATTATGCATTTGAATCTCTCCCAAGTAACAGGTGGTTTTCTGACAACGAAGCCTGCCAAAAAAGCGCTTGAGAAAGGGCTGGCTGATGGTTATCCTGGGAGGTGAGGTAGCCTGGGTTCCTGAATAGCAACAAGCCCTGGCTTTCTTAACTCTTTTCCTGCTGGTTCTCCATTGGCTTCTGTTGTAATTAATGCCCTGCCTGCGTTATGGCACCTGGAGAAGCTGGGTCCGAGGCAGGGCAATGGAGGTTTGGGATCTGGGGATGAGGACCCTTGCCACTGGGGCAGTGGGGTGGCTGCCAGCCTGGCTGCTGAGCAGGTTCAAAGGGTGGGGTTGGCCCAACTGAAGACAAGCTTCTTCAGAGAAGATGTGCAAGCGAATGTCAGAAACCCTTTTTGGCCTCTGGAGAGGAAATGGTGATTTGTCCTGGGCCATAACTATCTCCACCAGGGGTGGCTGTGACCACAGGAGGTCTGTTTTCCCCGCCCTGGATCATGAAGGAGTATGAAGAGCTTGGATGGCAACGTTTACACCCCAGGCTGGGGTTGGAGGGGGTGAATCCCACTCAAGGTGCACTGCTCTGAGAGGGCTCAGGCCACCCAGACTGCATGGCTGAGGCCATGTTGCCCTCTCTCCAGAGTAGGTCTGGTTGGAGTCTGCCATGGCAGGCATGCCCCAGGCATCTGCCAGCTGCTGTTTGCAGATCTCTTTGAGGCGGAGGGAGGTGGTTGCTCTGCCAGGCTTGGCATCCCACCAAACAGCGACCAGCACCTGGTCCGAGAGAGGGAAGTGTCAAACCCACTGCATCTTGCTCTTCCCTGCAAGGGAGGCTGCACAGATGATCCAGCTACAACATGAGGCAGGGGGGATATGATTAACTGTACCTCATTACACATGACAGCAACCACTAGAGCTTATAAAATTAGCCACATCTTTTAAAAAATCTAGCTGCGATGTCTGGAGTCCAACACACGTCCTGCTGCATGGCTCCCCAGGGCCCTGCTGTGGGGTTTCTGGTGTGGAGCTGCTGGGTCTCCAAGCCGGGAGGGAGGAGAACATGATGTGCCTCCTCTTCTTCTCCCCTTGCTCCTGTGAATCCCTGCTGGGCAGGCTTTAGGAGGTCTGTCCCTCTGGCAGTCTTGCAAGCTCATGGAAGGGGGAAGAATCCTGACCTAAGCCCTCGCGTTGTAGTGAGGTGGGCTCAACTCCAGCAGTAATGGATCTGTGTCCCTTCACATACTCCAGTTCTAACAGTCATTCGTTTTGACCTGTTCCTTTTACAAGCAGCTGCTCTGGGAGGCAGGGGAAGGAGAGACATAACTTCCTCCAGGGCTTGCTCAGAGTAGTTCTCATTTTTGGCTGAAGTTCACCAGAGGGTGATGGAAATCTTTTCCCTCTTGCTTTGGTCCTCATACCCCCAGAGCTGAGGTGAACATCTTCCTTCAGGTGCTTGGCACAGATGTGCCTCACTTACTGCTGGTGCTTGGTTAGACCTCCTCTAGACCAGCCAGGCCAGGGACCCAAACTTTATAACCTGTGAATGGAGCAGAAGACATTCACCCTAGATGTCCTATCAGCATCTAATGAGACTTTAGCCCCTTGAAGTCCTCCTGGGTCACTTGTCACATGTAGTTTGGGTTGAGGTCTGCCTGGAACAGATTTCCAGATCAGCAGCTGCCGCTGCTGAGATGAAGTTTGTTGAAACAAACTTCTTAAACACGCTTTGTGAGGTTAAGCAGGGCCAATGGAGGCACAGGTAGTTACTGGGAGCAGTGGTATGATTTGATCCCGACTACCCTGTTCATTGCAAAGGGACTTTGAGAAATCCTGGCAATGATCAGGCTTAGAGAGTGACAAACCTCTTTTTGTGGTGAATTCCTCCTTCTCACATGTTCATCCCACTGGTCTGCTTTGCCCACCACTTGGGCAGGGATCAGCACCGGGATTAGATAGCACAGCAGAGCTGGTAGGTCTCTTAGACTATGCTGTGCTCTAAATGGCAATGATGCGAGACCTTGAAGACAAGATGTTTGGTTTCTGGGGCTCGGGTTTGAGATTTTTGCCTGCTGGGCAAGCGGAGCCTTGCAGATCCTCTGATGTGTACGCTTATAGACAGGAGAGGGGCGCAGCCATCAGCCCTGCCTAACCACAAAAGTCACTTCTCTCCCTGCTTGCAAATTAGGGGACTTTCTAGGAACGGCACCTGCTCAAAGAGCACACACATGAAATGCCAGCGGCTCACAAACTGAAGCGGTGGGGATTGCCCGGGCTGCTGCCCTGCATCCCCCTGTGCTTCTCCTCGTCCCTGCACCCCCTTGGGCAGGGGAAAGAGGGATTTCCCCCAGGTCTAACGCCTGCAACCACAGGAGGAAGTCGTTCCCCAACAAGGAGATGAACCACCTCGCCCGGGAGTGAGAAGGCACATACATTTAGAAACCCCAGTGGTGTGGGGAGAGGAAGAACCATTTGCACGGTGAACTTGGCCACAGGGGTGCTGGAGAAACAGGGTCCCCCAACAGACAGGTGGAAAGCCGAGCATTGCCTGGCACGTTGGTGATGGTGTGTGGCACATGTGTGGTGTGGTACCCACGGATGAAGACCCTGTGGCAAACCGGGGGCTCCCCGGGGCCGCTGCCGCCCACCAACCCGGCGTCGCAGCACGTCGGCAGAGCGCAGCTGTCAGCCACCGTCCGGGGGGACTGGGCCGCGTGTTTACATCAGCCATCATATGGTAACCTCGTCCAGCTCGTGGGCAACTCGTGGGGTTACCTCATCCCCGGCCAAATTACCTCATCGATGGGAAATGCAGCAAGGAGGGAGGCAGGCTGCTCTTGGAGCAGGGTAGGCGGGGGGGAGAGGGAGGCACGGTTCCCTCAGCAGCAGGCTGCGGAGGAGCATCCCTCCTCTCGGGAAATAAACTTGAAATCTGTTAGTTTGGCGATTGTCTCAATTCAAGAAGTCCCTACTATACCAGCTAGGCTGGCTTCGCAGAGTGAAGGGGGCTACATGGGGGGTGTGTGGGTGTTCTGTGTGTGTGTTTGTGGGATCCCTGTGCTGTCCTGCTCTGGACAATACCCGGCTGCCACACAAAGTCCCCGCAGCATCCTGGGGAGCAGCCACCACGCTGTTATTCCCCAACCAGCAGGCTACGAGTCAGGGAGCTGAGCTCTCTGCATCTTCTGGTTTAAGCGTTATTTCTTGACCTGGCTTGCCCTGCTTCCCCTCTTTAAAAAGAACCCAACAAACAATACGTGTGTAAATAAAAAATTGCACGCAATGCCTGGGAATATATAATAAATTATCGGTTCCATAGGCAGGGGAGTTTATTAGCCTCTGTCAAGCTATTCACAACGTAAAGGACATACTGACCTAGAATGATCTCTTCCTTCCAATCAGCATTTAAACTGTAACAGGAGGAGAGCCAGTATTTGTGCACTGGTGAGGTTAACCCTTTGGGCTACCCTCGCAGATATTTACTCTAGGATTTTACATACAATCTCAACCCTGGCAGGCCATACTTATTTCTAATCAGCCTTTTTATTAATCAAGGAAGCTGTGAACTGGAGGCCACCACTTCTGCAAACAAACATGCTTTAAATTCCTTAGAACCTGTACGTGTGTATGTGTTTGTGTGTGCATGTATGTATTTTTTTCTTTTCTCCAGGGCTATTTATCACGTCCAGTTGGACACACTGTGCGAGCACAGCTGCTCGTATCTGGCATGGGGTGGCACATTAAAGGGGAGATTAAGATTACTGGTTTTTGCTTTATTTCATTTCTCAAAGCTTGCTATGCGTAGCCACAACCTCTGTGTCTGTGCGGGGATGTGTGTGTGTCTCTGTGTGCGCCTCTGTGGGTGCATGAGTGCAGAATAACAGTTGTAAGCGGCGTTTGCACAAGGTAAGGCACATCTGGAGTTGGCAGCATCCTGGAGATAGTTGCTGGAATCCCAGGAGCACGGGTCAGACTGGGAATGAGGGGCTGGTATCCATGGTGAGGCTCCCTATCTCATAGTGCCAGGTGTGTGCTTGTGCGCTAGTTCTTGGAAAGGCCATCCTCAGGGGGGAACGAGAGAAACCAGGAGAGAGGTAATTAGGAGCTACCTTGCACAACTGAGCCAGCTCATCAGGGACGGGGACGGGGAGGACAGTGCTGGGAGCAGGTGATGTGTGCAGAGTTTTCACGCAGCCTGCCAGCGGCCATGCTGGCTCTCCTCTGCTCTTTTCCTTTTTATTTTTCTTTTATTCTTTTTTTCCTTTTCCTTTTNNNTCTCCTCTCTTTTTTTCCCTCTCTCGGTAGGGGAAAGAGGCCTAAGGATGGAAAATGGAGCTTCTGAAATAATTCCAGAAGGCTCTCTTTGACAGCATCAGTGCTAGTTGTTCCCTATCTTGAAACAAGATCCATATTTGGATCAATAGAGATTTGTGTGGGGGGAAGTGTCCTCTTTTATTTCTTTGTCAACTCAATGTGGCAGTGCTGCTAAAATACACATGCTTTGAAAGCATGAGACTAGTTATTAAAACAACCCCTTTCTGTCTGTGCTGTGTACACTCCATCTATTTCCCTACATAGTCCTCGAGCCTGGTTGAACACACACCTACGCTGCTCCAATCCTACATGTTGAAGAACGTGACCGTTTCATGCGTGGAAGTTTGGAGCCTCCCAAATCTGCCTCAGCTTCCCAGCATCCTGCAGACCAAGAGCAGCATGGTGCTGCCTTAAGCTCCCAGCAAAAATTGGGTGAATATGGCTCATAATCCAAGCTTAAGTGGATTTATGGGGTGAACAGGCAATCCTCCTTCTGTTCTGTGTTTCACAATGCTGCTTGAAAGAAAACTGATGCATGACTGTATGAAGCCTTCCCTCCGCTCCAAGCCCTACATCATATTGGAAAACAACGTGTCCTTGTGGGGTGCTGAGCACTGGTCCTTGTGTAGTGCTAGGCATGATATAGGATCAAAATCTGACAGAGTATCATAGTGGGAAAGGCCTCTCTTTACTAACCTTGCTATTTAAGTCAGGTTCACTAGAGGCTTTCTCTTGAGTTTTGCTGCTGTCTTCCAGGAAAGGAGGGTCACAGCTCCATGTGCCGGGGTGGGTATGATTCTTCTTTCTTGCAGGAACAATTTTGATCTTGAGGAATTAAGAGAGGAACCTGCAATTCTCTCATGCAGGTGAAATTAGAGAGAGAAAGATATGACTCATTGGTGGGGCAAATGGAGCCTGCCAGCTGGGCTTCACTCAGCTGAAAAATATGCCCCCGTGGCTGCAGAGAAGCCAACCAGAACTAACCAGAGGGGTGCAAATCTTCCAGTCAAACTGCAAATTGGGAACAACAAAGCAAATCATTCAGGTAGAAGGCATGCAAAATGCAATTGGTTCTCTCACACTTTACCTTGAATGGACTAAATCTGGCACCCAACGCGCGAACCCACAAGCGCTTGAACGGTAAGTAAGCTGGCATAAGGCTGGCTATAATTAGAAATGGTATCTGCTCGGAATTAAAGTGCCAAATGTGCCTTCAGGTGTATTCATTCTCCATCTTGCTTTTTAGTCCAGGCCTGACACATTTGGGATTCTTGCCACAGGAACTGTACCAAATGACTCACTCACAGTGGTAGCCGTGTGCTGAAGACTGCGTCCTACAGAAACAGCGGGCCTGGAGTTCAACATGATAGGCAAAACCTTAGGAGACTGACATATGGTCACTTGGCTCAAATAAGCTCCTTCAAACTTGAAAATTTGTCTAGATTTTTGTCTTTTTCATTCTGCCATTTCTACAGTAGTGGATTTTTTCTACCAGTCCCCACATTATTTCATTCTTCTTTGTCCTCTCATTCTTCCTTCTCCTTTAGTCTCGTTGTACTTGGACAGTCCCCATTCTCAAATTCCTCTCATTAACAGCAGACACCACAAGATTTCTGTTTTCTCTTGACTCCCCAACAGCATCTGAGGTTTTATAGCCCCTCTGGAGGCTCAGCTGTAAAGACTGGAATGCTTTCTGCTAATTTCCCTCTGGTTGCTTTCTTGGTGGTTGGTCTAGTAAGGGACAGACCTGTGAAATCACTTAAAGGCTGCAGAGTTGAGTGCTGCAGAACCTGGCTGCCAGGTCTTCTGGTGGAATCCACAGCCCAGCAGCCATGGTTGGGCAGCCATCAACAGGAGGAGAAGGGCAGGTGTTCGGGCCCACCTGCTGGAGCAGGTAATAGTAGGAAGGGCAAGACCTCCTGCATCATGGAGAGGCTCATTTTTCTTTTCCAGAAAAACCCAAGGGTGTTGGGCTGGTTTTAGTTGGTTGTACCCTAATATCATAGGAAGTGGTTGGTGTTGTGCACACCCAGACTGGGGATTTCCAAAATGTTCCTATGCTATCAACAAAATCCATCCGAGCAGACATTTGCTCTGTCTGCACTCCAAGTTGGCAAACCTGATTTTACTGTGTTAAACAAAATAAAATGCCAGTTTCCCATGTTTCGTAAGACCAGGCATCTTTTGACACCTGTTGCTCTTTTTTAAACCATTTTATGGGCTTTTGTAGCACATTGTGCGGTTGTGCTTGGCACGTTGGGAACAGAAAGGAAGACCTGCTCTTCACACAATTCCCCCTAGATCAGATTGATAATATGTATTGAATGATGTTGCTCCAATCAATGCAAATTGATTGAGGGCCTCAGAGCGTCTGGAGGATAACAGGAGAAGAGAGACCAATTTCCTGAAGAGATAGTCATGGCCGTTTTCACAGCGCTGCACAACTTCTGCCCAAAAGGAAAAACTTGCAGGTCATTTGAGAGGATGACATGCTTTGGATTGAAATTGAGAACCTGTGCAAGATAGGCAACGATGCTCCCTGAGTACTGTTATCCCTCTTACTCCTTTTAACTCCCATAACTGCTAATAAATTATGTTGAGCAGCAGATTATGGTCAGCAGGGAGTCTTAAAGAAAAAAATTTAGTTGTCTTAATGAGGAAGTGGGGAGGGGAGAGAAAAAGGGAGGGGTTTTAATGGAGAAAACAAACACCGCCAAGACACGGGGCCATTTATTTTGCAGCTGGATGCTAGGCAAAGCCAGGGAACCCGAAGAGCCAAGCTGCCCCCGCTGAATTTCTGTCCATCTCCTCCATTCTGCTCATAGTCAGAGGCAGCTCGCAGAGCTGTCTTCGTGATAAAGCTTACAAGCAAATTGGACAGGGTGTCAGGCTGGCTATGAAATATGACAAATTAACAGCCGAGGCTGCTACTGCCCTGGTTACAGACACTTCATTTAGAAGTTATCATGTTACTGGATGCTTTCCGTAATTTGTGATGATACTGATTGTGATAAATTGCAAGATTCAGGTAAAAATTTCAACCCGTTCCTGAAGCTGACTATTAAGGGAAGAAACGGTTGTCAATATTGTGCCACTTAACTTCAGGCCCCAAATGAGAAAAGATCTCACAATAACAATAAAATTCTCAGTCACTGAGCAATGTAATTAAATTAAGCTAATTACATTACAATTAGCAAATCTTTAATTTATTTTTAATGCACTGATTAAACATTTTATGTGGTAACCATAAAGCTTTCTGAACGCTAATTCTGTTGGGTAAGCATTGACACCAACCTGGGGTCATTGCTTGATTCTAGAGTATTTCCTGAAGTATTAAATAATTGCTTTTTATATCTAGCTTGGAAAGGTTTCCATGCAAATATTTCGGGCACATAATTTATTTGCTTCCTTCCCTTTACCTTGATGGCTGATAATGGCAAAATGAATGCTCCACATTCCAGCCCACTTCTCTGGTAGCATGGATTATTTGCATTTTCATTGGATTGTTTGTTTTTTAAAGCTGGCAATTGTCTCGAAGGACCCAAAGAAGTCCTTATGGAGAGATTCATTAGAGGTTTATCAGATGTTCTTCCTCATTTCTGTAGAACTCCCTCTGAGGAAAAGCTTGGGAAGGTGTCTCCTTGCAAACTTTGCATCCCAAATGCAGCTGCATCTCCCACCGGATAAAATAGGGAAATTAGGCAGGTTAAATGTAACTGGAAGGAAATTAGGGACCTGAGTGTAAAGCTCCCTGAAACCCATGTTCAGCTCCTGCCTGCTCCTGCAGGTCCTTCAGTCTTTGCTATTAAAGCTCCCAATGCATCTGATGCCCTTTTGGACCAGAGCTTCTGCCTTGACCAGGCTGTGCAGCAGGGTGCTTATCTGACATTTAAATCAGATTAGAAACCACGAACAGGGTGTTCATCCACTTATCCTGTTGCAGGGCTCAGTCTCACAAGGACACCTTGAGTCCTCCTGCTGCGCCCTGCCAGATCTGGTCCTTCTTTCACCATCTCAGGAAGAAACCTGATAGTTTATTTTTTCTTACCCAGCAAATATATATTTCCTATAAAGCACAACTGCTTTGTAAAAAGAAGGGAAGGGTGGTCTTTCCACCTCAATTACCTCATGACTGAGAGCCCTCTGCATGGAGAAGCATATCTCCTCTGGCAGAAAAGGGGACAGAGAGCTTTGGGTAGGACTATTCAACATGGAGGATTTCAGCACCATGGCTCCTTTTCCTGACCACCCTTCGGACCAAAAGTGGGACCCTGCTCCATTCTGCAGGAAAAAGACATGCTTCTGAAAGAAGCATCCACAGTGGGAAAACGCAGGGTGTAAAATAACTAAGCTCTGGACCTATCCCCCGTCTCCTTGGTCTTTTTCTAGAGACTGGCTGCAACAGCTCCTTGCTCAGCCTGATGCTTTCAAAGCACAGGCTCGGAGGTATGTGGATCAGGGTCAAATGCCATTATCTTAAAAAGCCAGTGCCCCAGCTGTGCAATTCCCCTGTCTGCTGGGTGAGGAGAGGGTGAAAAGGGTGCAGGAATCAGCGCATCCCCAAAGCCCACCTGTCTGGCACAGCTGCGCCGAGACGCCACCAGCTCATCCCTAGGGACAAAACCAGGCTTTTTGTCCTGTGTCGTCTTTACTGATGTAAACCACCTACCCAGCTCCTGGGACACGAGCTATTATCTCTGCAGGGCTTTCTGCTTCTCGGAGTAGATGGATCTGCTCCCCTGCCGTTAGCTCCAGGCTCTCTCGTATGGCAACCACCAAGGCACATACATAGACACATGTCGTAGCTCGGTTTTTTGGATCCGGTCCTCGCTGCTTAGGGACCAGATGTAATTTGTTCACGCACCTTGAGCTCTGCAGGTGACTCAGGAGCATGGGACTGGCCTCTGCCTACACTGGGGGCACCACTGAGAGGCAGCCATTCCCTGCAGGCAAATTGACGCTAAACACACCAAAAGGAAATGGCTGAGCTGGAGGAGCTGAGAACAGAGGGTACCTAAAACTGTGAACATGTGGGGCTTTTTTTCCTGTTTAAAATTTTGCAAAATTGCCCTGTCAGCACTGAATAGTTATTTTAAAAAATTAAATATTTGAAAAATGTGTTATTTTACATCTCACAAGCAAACAGAGCAATGGCTCAGCACTGAGTACGGAGTGGCATGCGGTCCTTGTTTTGTTTGTGTGGGACCTTGAACAACTGCTGTGTTTATTTTTTCCTGATAATCTCTCTAATAGCATGGAAAAAGAAGGCACAGACTGTGCCTTTTTTTTTTCTTTTTTTTTTTTTTTTTGGAATTGAAATAATTCGTGTTTCTCTTCTGTGGAATGAATTTCCCAACCATAATACCGCACGTTGAGTGTATCTGGAAAGGATGCCGCCTTGTTCGATGAACTGAATTGTGCACACAGTTGGAGACTCTGACAGTGCCAGCACCAGTGAATGCAAGTTGCATAAAAAAGAGGCAGCATCATTCATGACACTAATGAACAGTCCTTCCTCGTCTATCAGAGAAATCTTTCCCAGGGATAACGATTCTCCTAGC
This sequence comes from Thinocorus orbignyianus, assembly GCA_013400375.1. NCBI lineage: Eukaryota > Metazoa > Chordata > Aves > Ciconiiformes > Thinocoridae > Thinocorus > Thinocorus orbignyianus. Next base: position 188,983 of record VXBW01004306.1, read on the forward strand.
ATTTTCTTAGCCATAAAAGAAGAGATTGTGTTGAGTCTTTGGTTCTGTATGAAACTATCAGGAGGATTCTTAGGCTGGGAACAGAAATCAATGTTTCTGTGATACTGTATTGGCTAAATACTTAGACCAGAGAAAAAAGATTTTGTTCTGACTGCACAGTGAACTTCTTGTTTTGCTTTGCTGCTACAAGATTGTGAAAATAGTGTGAAATTTAAGGGGACATATTTGATTCTGAGCAAGTCTGCCAGCAAGTCCTAGTCATTTATTGCAGTGCGATATACCTGGTTCACTCGTATAATCCTACAGCTTTAAGTAACTGTAACTTCATTGATTTCAGTGGAATCTCAAGAGTAAAAGGGGAAAATTGGTGTGACACAGCAGTGATTCAGCTTTAATGTATTTCCTCATTCTTCTCCAGGTATTTATTATCCTTCAAGAGACATCCACTTTAAATTTTTCTTATTACTCAAAAAAAGTCTCCTAAGATATGAACAAAACCAATACACATAGCAGAAGGGTCCCTGGGGACCTATTCTACAAAATGACAATTAGACAAGATCTAAACTAGAGGCTTGATCATAATGGCAATTAAGGGTCCGATTCCTTCTTTAAACTATTGAAATAAAAGCTAAAGTATTGATGTGGTTTTCTCAGAAAAGTATGATTTGCCTTGCACAGCTTTATTAGAATCGTTGAATCAGAACTGTTGCCTGGCCTGTACCTACTGATTTACCAACCCTAGAAAGTCTTGTCACTGCAACCCGACTACTGTAGACTAGACCCTAATCCACAATTCCAGCTCTTTTATTTATTTATTTATTTGCCCAGCTCCCTGTCTCTTGCATGTATTTCTTTGAAAACCCAAATAATACGTAATAGGCTTCTTCATTCACTCTGTAACGCTCCAGTTTCCCAGTACTTTGTGAGTGGCTCCAGTGCTGTGCTTAGATCCCTATCCACGTTCATTTGTGGGTGATCACACCAGTTTTCATGACCTATGTGTTTGTTCTAAGTTTTAAATGCATGTGTAGTGGCTCTCAGGGAAAGAAAATCATACAGACAGATTTGTCTTGGAGATTGTGGTCCTGCTTGTGGTGGTGACCCTAATGATTTGGATTATAGCAGACAAAGAGAGTTTGAAGCTTGACTTTTGGTTAGAGAGAAAAAAATCAGACCTTTTACCATTGACAGCATGTAGTTACCCATCATCTAGCTTTCTCCGCTTCCTCAAGACGTGCTAGCATATTTGACAGAGATGGATTTAAATTTAAAAAAAGAGGTCTATGTCATGACTAAGCGGTTTGATACAAGTAATTTAAAGAAGTATATTTTAGGACTGACTATGATTAGGTTATAGGCTACTTTTCTTTAAAGCAAATTTGTTACATACTGTGCATTAGTATCAGGCACGAGGCTTTTGTCACTGGAGGAGATCTCTTTAAAGACCAGAGCAAATCCCTCACATTGGTGAAGTATCTGTAATTCCTGATCTCCCACGCATGACTGATTTCCACAGGAGTGAAGCTTTTGTGATCCATGCATTAGCAATAACCCGCTACAGCTACAGTAATTAAATGGTTTAAATCTACCATCCTGTATAGATCCACTTTGATTGCTTGCTTTCTAACTGTTCTTGTTAGTGGACTCCAGAAATTAACGCTTTGGTGGACGCTGGAAAAGCCAGATTGCACCTTCCCCAATTCCTGCTGTAAAACGGACCCCCTTTTGGAAAATAAACCATTTATTGGTGGTAAGTTTGTGTTAATGCAGGAATAATATTTATGCTTTCAATAACTGCAAATTGCAAATTGCCAGTTCAAGCAGAGATACTATTTGGTGCTATGTTGTCGGCAAGCATTCACTAGTGCACTGGGTTTAACAGAATTAAAGGGCCACTTGGAGAAAAAAGTATGAAGCATCTTCTGGTGGGAAATACACACCAGTCGATTTTCAGGTTGTTTCAAGTTTTTGCCTTCATTTGCTGACCAGTAAAGGCAATTGCTCTGCCTGGGAGAATACTGACTCATGACATGGGACATTTTTGTTGAAGCTGACCCTGGAGATTTTGTCTGCCTGGCCTGTGGTGTCGTGAGCCAAACTGAAAATTACTGTTACCCATCTATAGGTCTGACAGTTTTGCAGATCAGCTTCACATCTAGAGGAGAAATCAAGTGTTCAGTCCCGGATGTTTGCTTACAAAAAGACACATAAGTTATCTTTCGCAGTCTCTCACAGGAATGCAAAATCTTAAAACCCACTTTTTCCCCCCTCTTTGTTCCCAAACCCTGAGCTTTTCACCTGGGAAACCCTTCTAGGTCAAAGCTCCTCCTCTGAGACCATATGACCTTTAAAGGTGGGCTTGAACCTTTTTTTTATGCAGCTGCTCTGCAATACAAATGAACCTCAAAGCTTTAGCAGCCAGACAAAGAAGAGGTCTTTAACCCACACAGTCTCTGTAAGGGGGGTCATTTATGCTTAAATGACCCCTAATGGGCAAGTGATGACTACTGTTCAGCCCAACAATATTAATGGGCAGGCAGGAGCACGGAGCAAGGGGTAGGATGGATGTTTGTGTGTTTCCATACCTTACAAAGCACAAAGGGGTGGGCAAACTTACCTACTCCTTTCCCAAAGGACAGCCAATCGCATCCAAGTACTTCAAAAGCCGTGTGGCTTTTGTCCATTTATTTCAATGAAATGAAAAGATTTCTAAATCCACATTTAGTTAGGCAAGTTTAGATTTATCCGGATTGTATAGCCAGACTGATATGAAGGTGAGGAGAAGTAGAAAATTTACTTTATTTCCTATGATCTGATGTCCATTTCCATGGAAACAGAAATGGAAGCAGGAACCAAACATAAGCAGTCACAGCCCTGGTTAATTGCCCATGGCTGCTTTCTGTTTCCACTTCTATAGTGCTGAACTCTGTGTTTTCTTCTGACCCCGTTACTATAAAACAGTGTGTGTGAGAGGGGAATGGTGAGGGGAGACTGGCCACGGGAAGGTGGAAAGGGGAAAGATCTGAGAGAGAGCGAGCAGGCTCTCCAGGCTGACCAGTGAAGAAATCTCCTTTAAGATTTGTTTTACTTGACTGGAAAAAAAATCGAGGAGTAACATCAGCAAAGCTAATTTTAATTAAGTTATTGCAATGAGCCTGGTGGTAACACAACTCTTAATGATGATCAATGTAAATCTGGAATTGCTCCATGGAAGTCAATGGCAGCCTCACAGGTATTAAGAACAGACGCTGGCCTTTAAAGAGAAAAGCAAAAGAATATTAACACAAAGTGTGTTTTCCGTGGTTGCTAGGGCAGTCACAAAAGTAGTACAAGGAGTCAGATTTTCTTGATTTGGCAAGTTCTCACAGGCCTACCATGCAACAGAGGTCGAGAGGTAGGCCACCGTATTCAATGATCAAATAAAAATTGAGTATGGGAAACAAACCACAAGCAAATCTATTTCCAGGCTGTGAAAGCGTTGCATTTGTTCATTAAAGTAATTGAGAACCTCTGTACTCTCAAATTTGGCCTAAAACCAGGAGCAGAAAATAACATTAAGAACAATACTCCCTGTTCTTGTTGTTTCCAAAACCAGCTCCCCCCAACAGGAAGTAATGATCCCTAGAGGTTCAACTTCATGGAAACCAAACCAGATCTCAGGCCTTTTGAGGTTTACCCATCTCTTGTAATCATGCTGGCATCTGTCCTGTAACAGATTTCTTGCCGATATAGAACAGCTCGTTCTAACCTAACTACCTAAGCTGTAAACTAACAAAAGCCTGCTGTTTGGAAGAGCTTGAAAAGGCCTGTGTAAAAATAAAATAAAATAAAATTAAAAAAAAGAGGTTTGAGGTTGTTTTTTTTCTTAAATGTTTTGTGGACAAAATACTGAAAATAATACATCATTGCCTTTTAATACGGAAAATAAGAAAGGCAAAAAGAGGGGTGGAAAAAAAAAGAAAAGATCTGTTTTATAAAGTAGACGTCCTTAAGCTTTGAGACAAGGTGTGCTCAAATCATAGCATCTTCTTCCTCCCTGTCCCACACCCCACCACTCTTGAGTGACATTCATCTAATACTGAGTGCCTGCCATGTGCTGCTCTCCCTTTCCCCACTGCCCTTCCAAGTGGACATGACCAAGCTGGTGAGAGATCTAGAGAAAAAGTCGTATGAGGAGAGGCTGAGGGAACTGGGCATGTTTAGTTGGGAGGGGAGACCGCATTGTCCTCTGCAACTACCTGGAAGGAGGTTGTAGAGAGGTGGATGCTGGCCTCTTCTCCCAAGGGAATAATGACAGGACCAGAGGAAATGGTCTGAAGTTGCAGCAGGGGAGGTTTAGACTAGATATTAGGAAGAATGACTTCACTGAGAGGGTCATCAGGCCCTGGAACAACCTGCCCAGGTAGGTGGTGGAGTCACCATCCCTGGAGGTATTGAAGAAATGTTTAGGAGTGGCACTTCAGGGCATGCTCTAGTGGCACAGGTGGAGGGGGTTTTATGTGTATATGGTTGGACTTGATGATCTAAGAGGTCCTTTCCAACCATAAAGATTGTCTGATTCTGTGACCTTCCTTTACACATTAAACTTTGATCTGCCAACTAAGAGGAGGTGACGATGGAGTTGTCCACCAAAATATCCCAACAGCCAACCTCCAAAGAACAACTGCCAAAGATATATAAACTTTTACAAGCACTATTCTGCCAGGATGCACTGCAGTATTGAGACGCATTCGCATTTTCTTCCTCAAATAAATCTTCCCCTCCATTTTAATGCTGCCTAGGGTACCATGGAAAAGGAATGGTGATCTTAAGCTGGGCAATTTGTTTGTAGCTTTTGGAAGCGCCTTCCTGATTGTCTAATTTTATATTGCTTGATAGATTGAGCGAGAATTGTTTCAGGTGCGCAGAGTCAAAAGATCAGGTGTAAGTGGTGAGGGATGTCTGACTGCAGCTGGAGTGTGGACAGGCCAGATGGCTGTTGAGGAAGGAGGTGGAAACCTGGGGAATTCTAATGATGAGAAGCTCTGAAAGAGTCCTGGGACACGGTAAAGCTAAGGTTTCTGGGAGATTTAGCAATCAGGCTCCATGCAGCCAGTTCAGGACACTCTCACACATGCAACTGCATTCTATGGCATGGCAGAGCCTTACAATCTGTGGCACATGTGTGAAATTAAAGTTGGAGCAAACGTCAGCTCCAAAGCCATGCACATATTTTGAAATCACAGAGTAAAGTTTGACTGTGGAAGAACACAGAATGCTGTCTTTCCTGACATCCATAGTTTCCAAAATTGCTAGCTTAAAATCATACATTAGCTCTGACTAAAAGTCTGTATTTATAGAAAATAAAAACATATAGAAAAACATAGATATCTGTGAGCTGGAAACCTCATTCTCCATTTCCTCACCCCTCATACAACCAGGCTGAGTTGGTGGTGGTTTACCACCCTTTTGCACAAATGTAAAAGGCTGCTCATGGCATAAGATAGGGAAAGTCAGGCTCAGTGTGTAAGTAACTTAGTTCTGTCCTATGCTTTGCAGCAGAGAAATATCAGTTGCACACAGCTTTCTGTAGATTTTGATGATCCTAGGGAAAGTGCAGCAAAGATGGGCTCTGACAAGTTAAGGCAATCACATTCCCATTTAGGTTAACTGGGATGGAAGTGTCCAAGGCCAGGCTGGATGAGGTTTTGAGCAACCTGGTCTGGTGGGTGGTGTCCCTGCCCATGGCAGCAGGGTTGGAACTCTATGATCTTTAAGATCCCTCCCAACCCAAACCATTCTGTGATTCTATGGAGATATGGGTTGTGGTCCACGCAGCACACGCCCCCTGCATCCAACACTTCATCAGCCAACCTTTTTTTTTTCTTTCTTTTTTTTTTTTTTTGCCTATGGCTTCACTCAACAGACACTTTCACAGATCAGCACTCCAAAGTCAAGGAACAGGATGCCTTCACTGCGGTCACGACTCTGTTGCACGTCAAGTGTCAAGCACCATGATTGTAGCTTTGGGGTTGTATTTCTCCTAGAACAGATTGGGCTTTGCTGCCAATGCACAGTCCCTCCTCGCATGGAGGGACATACTAACAATAGTATGGTTATTCTCATCTTTGTCATACTCAGTGCTTCACCCTCACATGCTCTCATGTTGATAAATATTGAAATTAATGGATCTTTGTATTTAAAAATAAAAGAAAGAAAAGTGGAGGACTGGAGGACTCCCAAACATTAGAGTTTCCACGGGAAACTGTATGTAGTGTCTGGTACCTAACACGGAAAGCCCAGCGAGGTTTATAATCTGATTGAGTTTCTGGAAATAAGGATGGCACAAAAAGAAAGAAGAAATAGGTGGAGGTTGCAAAGTCTAAACCCTGGATTTCCTGTGAGTGGGAAAGTACAACCTAGAGACTTACTTGACTTCGCACATACTCATCCGATATTAGAGTCCTAAAATACCTTGTCTCTTAGTGGCCAAGCAGTTAAGATGTTATTGAACTTTAGACTGTAATACTCAAAAGTATAGTGAGAGGCCATATTGAATGAGTCTGTTTTTTCATTTTTTTTCACAGTGGCTGCTTCTGCTTTGTTCTATCATATTAAAGGACAGGAAGACTTTCAGAGCAGTAGAGCTCCCAAAACAGGAGAGTGACTTGATTTCAAAGTGAAGAGCAGGTAACTGCCAGCACAGGAGCCTGCAGGTTAATTGGGTATCCTGACCCAGACAAAACTCAAAAGAGAGAGCAGTTCAATTCTTTCATTTGGTCATGAAAAATTGCTGTTTGTGTTGCACGGAGTTCAGTTTAATCAGCCCTGTGAGCTACTGTTGTATCATGAAGTGGATCACCTCTTCCCAGGAAGGAGGAGGAGAACTACAGAGGAGACCCATGAGAATTAAAAGATGTTAACTTTAAAAAAAAAAGTGAAGTTAGTGATTTTGAAAGGCACCGGATTAGCAGCACAGGAAATGGCCTCCTTTATTTAATCATGCCTAAGTGCTTTGAGATAGATTCTTATTCCTTTTATCTTGATGAGTAGCACATCTCCAAGATGGGCACAGCATCTGCAGGGGCAGCTGTGTTGGAGAGATAGGGGTCAAGCCTTAGGTAAACCCAGCCAGGCCTGTCAGCAGCAGGAAATGGATAAGCACAGCTTCGTTCCTCTGCCACCATGTCCCCTATCTACACATCTCGAGGTTAGCCTGGGAAAAAAACTGCAAAGGAAAAAGGTGTTTTAAGTGGTGTGCTGAAGCAGATTTGCAGCTGAAGAGCTAAAGTAAACTGAGACTTAGTGCTACCTAAACACTTTGAGATGAATGCTGGTGGCCTTCCTTTGGGCTAGGCAGTTTCAGAGGACTGTGAAAAACACATACATACGGGATGCCAGAAACTGGACCCATGCTGTACCCTACCCACCTGCTATCTCCATAGCTGGTACTTGAATCTTACCATCCAAGGCCAGGCTGGATGGGGCTTTGAGCAGCCTGGTCTAGTGGGAGGTGTCCCTGCCCATGGCAGGGGGCTTGGAACTCGATGATCTTTACAGTCCCTTCCAACCCAAACTATTCTATGATTCTGTGAGCCTTTGGAGGGCACGCTCAAGCCGTACCCAGAGATGTGTCTACAGATTTGCAGTCTGAAGGTATGGTAGATACTTGAGTTGGCACTCAAAATAACTTGGTAGGAGGACAGTACAAGCCTGTGGTCAGAGCCTTTAGCTTTGGGCGTACTTCCAGTAGTTAGATGGTACAGGCTTACTCTGGGCAAGGTTGTTAAAGTTTGATCCTGTATCAAATACTACTGTTAATTCACAGAAGATGGCTCAGACGTGGTGCCAGAATGATGTCTGACCACTGTGACATCTAGATTAAGGATGAAGGCCAGTCGGGTGAGATAGAAAGAGAAACTTAGACAGGTGTAAGACAGCTGTGAATGACCTGCAGTCTTCAGTTCTTTAGAGATTAATTTAGGGACAGTGTATGTTTCTTGGCTCCACTGGAGTACAGAAACTTTCCATTAATGGAGTGTTTTGTTGTTGTTTTCTTTTTTCCCTGACAAGTGGGTGAACATAAGAGAGGGGGTATGATATTGGAGGATCATAAGACAGGCATGCTTTAAAAAGCCAGGTATTTAGGACCACATTTTTATGTAAAGTGAAAATGTGATGTCAACTCTTTATCTCCCAGGAGTGGTTAATGGTTCTTACCTCCACATTTTCTTCAAAGGATCTTGCTGCCAGATTTGCTTTTGGCAGAAGCTGCTCTGCATTTGGAAACACACCTATTTGTTCCTTTCCCCTTTTCCACCTTGCCTTGTCAGTCTCCTTGTGAACTGCTTCCAGCCCTTGTTCCTGGCACAGGTCAAAACTTGTTGCCTCTCACCTCTCTTGCCCCAGGAAGCTTGAGGAGCAGTTGTAAGCATGCTGTTGCTCTTCAGGTCTGTGTGAGAGTGAATGTCACTTAAAGTGCATAGACCCAAGGGTGGATTTTTCCAAACAGTAGCAGCTCTGAGCTCTCTGCTTCTCTGTGTAGTTAGTCAATGATAAGAAATGGATAGGTGTGCTTGTGGCTCTTGCTTAATTTTCTCATTCTCAATGCTGTTGGTATCATGGAAACAAAAGCCAGAGGTTGTCCCATCTGCTGTTTGTACCGAGCTTCAGATTTGGCAGTTCTTCACCAAGAGGCAAGAAAAAAAGAAAGAGCAGAGTAGACTGGAGGCAGTCTGTTGGATTGTATGGGAAAATTCCTGCCATTCGGCCCCCTCATAAATAGGAATATCTTTATAAAATGTCCAGTAGTGGCAGGCACCCATCTAGGAAGGCATGGCATTCAGATAATGTAAATATGCACATCTTTATGTACCCCATTAGTGGTTGCTAATTCTTTCTCAGCCTATGGGGCTAATGACTAACTTCAGATCAGTAAAATCTTAGTTCCCCGTTGGCAGATTTCCTTCATTACAAGTGCTTCTATTCCTGTGGGTATCAAAATGATTCCAACACCCCATAATTAGATCTCATGTCAGCCTAATATATGTGAATTTGCCTTATGGATTTAGTCTGCAACCTCATTAGCTCTGAGTCAAGTCAGTCTATTCTCAGATAAGACATTGGATAGACAGGAAACTCTTGGTGCCACATATTGTTGCAGAACTGGCTTGGTGGGTGGCTTGAACATAAAAATACATGGGAAAGCTTCTCCTTGATAAGGACCTTAATCGCAGCTGCATCACTAACACATTAGGAACTAATTTTTTTTACCACCTTTGTAGTCAGAGAATTTTGGCTCAGGAACTGCGTTACAAAATGGCATACAAATTTCCTGGAGGTGGGAGATACAGAAGTGACCTGAACAGCATTCTGATCTCAAACCTCAGCAGGATGACTCTTCACACGGTCATGACAGATGTATATTAAGAATACCATCTCCACGAAGGCTTCACACTCACACCCGGCTGACATCCACCCGGGGAATCCAAATGGTCTCCTATCTCCAGGAGCCCAAAAAAATGCAGCAGCTTCCTGATGAGACAGTCCATAGGTAGTAAATACAGACTTTGTATATGGAGGCATCAGTGGGAAGACTCCAGGACAGATTTGGTTACCTCCAAGAATAAGAGCTTCTGATCCAAGGAGGTCCAAGTCCAGGATTGTTATTGGATTGTTTTTCTCCTGCTGAGCCCTGTATTATGCCTTTCCAGTAGCTCCCCTGATTCCCAAGGTAATCTGAAAGATCAAAAAGAGACAAAGACATGATCATTCTCTAGCTCTGTAGTGGCCAAGGCAGTTTTGGCTGAGAGACTAAGTACAGATGGTCATCAGCCTCTGATCCAGCTCCTGGACTGCCTGGACCTGATCTCACAGCCCTGCAGCCAGACACTCGCTCCAGACCCAGAGTCACTGCACCTGAGGACACTGCTGTTGCTTGGCTGAGTAGCACTGAGAGACATGAATCCCTACATCTGTAGGGATCCTGACACAGTGTAGAAAAACAGAGGAGGAAATATACTTGCCCAAGTGAAGAGTTTTCTTTATAGGCAGTCCAAAATTGACTGCTCTGACCTTGCTACCAAAGGCATTTCTCTGTATTTAAAACAAGCTGCCTTTGTTTATCTTGGTTTGAACTGATTTGCACATGCCACCTGCTTATTTAATTATTCTTGGTCTTTTCTGAGAGCTGTTGCCCAGCGGCCAGAGACAAAACTTTGGCTTTGTGTCTGGAATTAATGTTCCCAAGACTCCTAAAATCTCCCTTGGAATATTTCTTACATCACTTGTATATTACCTGATTTTGAAACCCGCCTTTCTAGCAGCTATCACCTAAATCATAAGGCAGATCTCAACTCTGTCTTCTATGCTTTTTATTTAAACTCTAACATGTAAACTATGATTCTGAATCTGAAGCCAGATTTGATACTAGAAGAAAAGACGCCTGTAAAAAGCGACAGCATCACACTGGTGTCAGCTGACTGGTGGCATTCTTTCTTCCAAGACTAACTCAACCTTCTTTGTCTCCTTTAAAAATGAACCTAAATCCCTGTTTGGTCAGAAAATTACTGAATACCACTCCCAAACATAACTTTTACAACTACAGTCCATGTTCTATGACTAAAGCAGAATCTAGTTATTTTGGCACTCTGTCTGACATTTCAGTGACTCCTGTGTTTTCTGATACTTTGGTAAAGGGAGTGCATCTTTAGGACCCTCCTAAGATTGTGTCTGATTTCTGTAGTTTGTGTGTTAACAATAGTCTCACAAATCTGGAGTTTCCAGCTCAGCTATTAATTCGAATGACTGCCTTTTCCTACTTACGGAAGACCTGCAACGGTTTCTGAGAATGTTATTTCTTTATTTTTACTCAGCTATATCTAAAGGGATCTAGGCCTTATGCTAGCATAGAAACTACACTGGGCTGTAAAACACTTAGGGACTGGGAATCAGCTTAGCCTCTGTTTCACAAAATCATGGAATTGTCAGAGTTGGAAGGAACCTCTAGAGATCATCTAGTCCAACTCCCCTGCCAAAGCACATCACTCAGGACTGCATCCAGGTGGGTCCTGAAGGTCTCCAGGGAAGGAGACTCCACACCCTCCCTGGGCAGCCTATTCCAGGGCTCTGTCATCCTCACCCTAAAGACCTTTTTTCTCATATTCCAACGGAACTTCCTATGTTCCAGCTTGTGCCCATTGCCCCTTGTCCTGTCACTGGGAACCACTGAAAAGAATCCGGCTCCATCCTCCTTCAAGCTACCCTTTTGATATTTATGAGCATGAATAAGGTCTCCCATCAGCCTTCTCTTATCCAGGCTAGAATCCCAGCTCTGTCAGCCTTTTGGACTTTCAGTGCTTTGATTTCTGTGGAGCCACACCAGAATCAACCCAGCCAGAGTTTTTTGCCCCAAAGACTTCAGGGCGACACTTAGTTCTTACGCTGGTGTTTCACAGGGAAAGACCCTTTCAGATCCTTCACTTTAGTTTATGCTTGCAGCTTTCTTGCTCTTTAATCTGCAAAATTTGGCTTAGTGCAGTGAAAATGATGTCACCAAACAGGAGCCCGAGCTCCAGCTGATCCTTTTGTAAAAACAGTTTCTGCTTTGCTTTAATTTATGGCAGTTGCTGAATAGCTAGTTTGGTTTACCAGCCATGCTTTGTCAGCTATTAATAAAGGTGAATTTCGTGAAGGGTATGTTTTTCTTTCTGGCAACAGGACTTACTTTGCTCAGTTTAAATGAAATCCTTTTTGTTCACCAACGGGATTTCCATTGACTCATTTTCTTGTTGAATGCGAAATACTGGAATGGGTGAAATCTGGAAATGGAGGTGATGATTCCTTTCATTTATTGCGAATGAGCCATTACTCAGCCACTGTAATTTGTCAGGGCTCCTGAAAGGTAGGAGCAGTTGCTTAAGACTGCTCTCATTGCTGTATTTAAAATGGTACTTGATAGAGCTGCCTATATTCCTGCAGGAAAATCTTCCCCAGACCCCCGCTTCGGATGTGGGGACCACAGCGCATCCGCTGGGCTGTCAACAGAGCCCCAGGTCCTGAATAAAGATGGCAGAATCTCACAAAGAGGGAAATGAGGAGGAGGCCTGGGTGATTTTGTTGAACGTTATGACATGTAAGTGCCAGAATACCAAAGAGCTTGTTACAGCATAGAAAATCCCCTCTGCTCGCGACTCCATTTGCACTCCAGCGCTATTCCGTTACAGGGCCTATAAAGCAGATTGCTAACAAAAAGGTTATTCAGAGGGTTCCTTTCAATAAACCCAAAGGTAACAAGTATCCACTGAGCAGATGTCATGAGACTGAGCTGCACTCTGGAAAACTGCCGAGATATTTAAAAATAACGCTTTCTTATTAACCTAAGTACAATACTAGAAGTCTTTTAAAATAAAACTTTCCAGATGCCACCTGCATCTGAGATGCTAATAGGATGAATGCCAGTAAGCCCACTAATACTGGAAATGCTCTTAAGGAACAGCTACAACTGATTGTACTGGCACAAACAAATCAAAAACTAATTTATGTATTCCTGCAGCTGCATCTCCAGCCAAAGCAGAGGCAGGAGTCAGGACCAATTCACAGCTGACTAATGTTGCCTCGTTCTTTGCAGATTTCTGGCATTTAAGCGTAATTAAGATTTATTGTTTGCTAACTCGCAGGTCAGAACAAGCACTGCAATACGGATAACTTTTTGTCGACTAGTAAAATGCCTGTTAGGAGGAACCATCAAACCTTCCAAGCAGAACATGACAGAAATATACAAGAGTTCCCCTCATTTCATCTGACCATTGTGATACCAGTAGGAACAGGAAGGGCAGAGTGAGTGGGTTATCATAGAATCATAGAATGGTTGGAGTTGGAAGGGACCTTAAAAACCATCCAGTTCCAACCCCTCTGCCATGGGCAGGGACACCTCCCACCAGACCAGGCTGCTCAAAGCCCCATCCAGCCTGGCCTTGAACCCCTCCAGGGATGGGGCAGCCACAGCTTCTCTGGGCAACCTGTTCCAGTGCCTCAGCTCCCTCACAGGAAAGAATTTCTTCCTTACTGTGAGGGTGGAGGTTAGGGAAACCCATTGATGGTATAGTGTAGAGATGGCTGAGCACATGGCAGCACAAGGGCATGGTGAGCATGCCGTAAAAGCTAGTTGGTCTTGCTCTGAGATGGATTCACTTAGCACCATCAGTGCTATGGCCTTGCTTTTATCACCCCTGATGACTTACAGAGGGGTGTGGTGGACGATGCAGGGCTCCCTTCACCTCTACTGGTGTCAGCAGGTTAATAGAGGATCCACCAAAGCTTGCCATCCTTGGAAGGAGGTGAGAAAGGTGTCAGTTTCTACTAGGGCTTGGCTGCAGAGATGATAAGGAGAGGTAGAAGAACGTGAGCTGGGCACTGCTGGTCGGTGGCTTCTGTCATCAGTAGGTTTAGTTCATTCATTTCCATTAAGTTGGCAGAACTATACACTAGCTGATGGCTGGGCCCTAAACACGCTCAGCACCAGGGATGGTGAATTTCTTCTTTGCAATCTGTGTGGGAGTTTGATTAGTACAGGTTGCATAAATTTGAAGCTGACGAAGAAAAGCTATCTAATATGGAAAATCACGCTCTCGTTCTTAGAACAATATTTTATGTTTCTGTTCTCCTTACAGCTAAGAGTTTCCCAGCATTTTTTTTTTTTGGGGGGGGTGGGGGGCATTAATAACTTAAACTTCTTGATCTGAGAGTTACCTGTTGGTGACTGTCACTGTTTGACAGAGAGGTAACTGGAGGCACAGAAGATACTGGATTAATTTTTGTTTTTTCTGTACATTTTAGCCAGAGGAGTCAAATGTACCTGTGCAAAGAGGACACAAATGTAATCACTCTGTGTTTTGAGCCAGCCTAATGCCCGGGCCTGGAGATGCAGTGAAGGAGGTTTGGTGCAAGGAATGAAGCTGGTTTGTCCCAGGTATCACAGGAAGAGAGAAGTAAAGCTGCGAGCAAAGCCTGATCGCCAGGGCTAGGACTGCCTTGAATCTTGTAACCACTTACATCCCTGCCAAGAAACCTCTACCACGTCGGGTTTCTAAACCTCTGTTCTCTTCACCCTACTCATTCTTCCTTTCACCTCAAATCTGTTCATGAGCTGAGTCCAAACTGCCGAGGAGGGACATGGGACAGGGAGAAGGAAAGCTGCACAGATCCAGTTCATTTACCCGGCACTGCCAGCACTGTAAGCAAAACTGGCTGCCACACATCCTGGCACCAAAGGATGGAGCAGGAACATGTCTGAATGTAATCACTTTCAGGAACTTCAGCAAATAACGAAGGGCTGACTAATACCAGCAGCCTCTTCCACAGTTCATTTACTGCGTATGAGCTAGCTCTGAGGCATGCTCGGCAGACGAGAATGCACAGCAAATGTTTTGATCTATGGAAGAACATTTTTCCTGGTATTTTTTCAAGGATTTTTTTCGCAGCTTTGTAATGTGACTCTGAAGATGGTCAAGCCATATTTTTAAAGGAGACACTCTGTGTGTGTTTTTTAAGACCTTTTTGGAAGGGGGACGGAGGGTTGCATATTTTTTAACTCCAAAACCCAGATGTTCTTTAACACAGAAAAATAGAATAACATACATTAATAGCTTGGAAAACAATGGCAATATTTAATTAACCTTTAGAAATGGCTAATCTGTGAATCTGCACGTGTCAGCTCATCTTTAGAACAGAATGACTGTGTGTGCCTTTGCCAAAATCAACATGCTTGTTCGGTGGATTTCTTCCACTGGGGATTCACATGAAGAACAAAAAAATGGAAAAAAAAAAAAAAGAAGAAAAAATAAATTTTTTTTTTCAGTTGTTTGACTTGAAGCACTCATGTGATCCAGATGACCTCGTCAGGGTTGATGTAGCCTGGTGAGCCACAGATCCAAGATCTGCATGTTGAAGGCTTGGCTCTTAGCCCTTAGTCGTTGGACCAGACAGTCTGCAGGTCTTGTGGGACCATTAAAAGCTTCAGTTTAGCAAGGGGGCCGTTACCTCTTCATCACTGACTTTCTCTCCCTCTCTCTCTCTCTATCTCTTTAGCTTGGTTGCCATCAGCGCTTCTCTTCAGCCGACCCTCTACCTGCCAAATCCTCTCTTTTCTGAAACCTTTAAGCAGGAATACAGATTGCAGGAGGGGAAAAAAATATAATAAAAGGCCCGTGAAGGTTTGGCTCCTTTTTGGAGCCCCCCGTTTCCCATCTGATAGGAGTCCCCCTGCTAAAATGGGCTGGGCTATATCCCTCCTCCAGCTGGCTGCCAAGGCTGCAAGGTGCAGGCGGATCGCAGCGTTTCTCAGCATGCAGGAGAGGTATCCGAAGCATAAGGCTCGTGGTGCATACGGGAGGAGTGGCAAGTACACCAGAAGGTGAAGAGATGGCTGGAAGCAACACTAATGCCCCTCCATCTGGAAAGATGAGTGCTGTTTAGTACGTCTGGAAAGCATTATTTCTGCAAATAGCTCAACCTCTTTCAGCTTAGAGGCAGGGATCCCAGCCTGCTGCCAAGCTTAGATCTCCCTGATGGCAATGTGGTAGGGGGAGATGGTGAACAAGTGTACTAATGGCATAAAGCAGGAAAAAACAGCATCCAATACATCAGCTTAAGGTACATCAGGCATCTGCCCTTCTCCCAGAAGGCTGCCAGTGACTTCAAATTGCATTAAGACACACTTGTGTTTTATATCACGGGATCAACCCATATGATAAAAGTTTAATTGGGTGGGTGTGAAGGGGAATTTAGAAGTTGCTCAGCTGATTGCTCCCAGTGATTTAGCTTTGCAAAGGAGATATGGGAAAGGTCTAGCTCTAATCTACTGGCGTCCCTGATTTTTTGTTAGAAATGTAGCCTTGCGAAGACCCGGCTTGACATGAAGTTCATCTGAAAACACTGAGGTGCTGTTTCAAGTTGTTTCAGAACAAATGCCCGACCCAAACCTTGATTCAAATTCAGAGACCAGAGGGGACAGTTCAGCAAACCTCATCAGGCCTTTGGCTTTGTAGCAAAATCAAAACCAGTACATTTAGGCCTTTTCTCTAAATATTTTTTTAACAAATAAAGATGGAAGGTAGAAGTTCCAATAAAATACATTTTAGCTTTTAAGCATATTAAGTCCACGGTCTTAAACATCTATTGGAAACACACTCCTCATGTGAATTTCAAGCAGGACAATTTCCAAACTCCTTCTCATCAGTGTACAGCCTGTTTTCTAATGATATATATTCATGATCAATGTGGGATGCTGTGCGTGGTAATGAACAAGTTGTAATGCAGCTGATGTGTGAGGGTCCTGTGTGTATTCTCCTGGGTCACTGTTGACCAGCCATCTGATATGTGCCAAGTTTGGATGAGACACGTGGTGTGCAAAGCTCATGAAGGGCTTCTGGAAAGCATTGCTTTGGTTTATTTACAGCAGATTTGCACCTTGCAAAATGGCTTCGTTTCCCCATGAAATTCAATAGATGTTCTCATTTGAAAACACAGTTTCAAAACATATTTTAAAACTCTCTTGGACTGGACTCCAGATCCCAAGATGCATTTTTGGAAAAGCAGTCTATTTTCAGACTTGAAAATAAAGGCATGCGCCCTATTTTTTCAGCAGTTCCAGGAGAATTTTGTCATAATTGTGATGGGTTTGTACACCTTCTCACACATTTGTGGATGTTTGCTTCAAAAATTCATTGAAGAGGTTCCTTTCCACAACTGCATTCTGTACTAAATGTGAGCCTGTTTTAAAATATTTGTTGAATTTTGAGCAACTTGAAGGACTCCCCATAGCTAATATACTTAAGTGTATGGAAGACTTCACAGGTTAGGACCAACATTTTTTTCCTTTTTAGAGTGTAAAAATTGGCTGTGGTGATTTGAGATAACTGTATATGTAAACTTGTGCATTCACTGGCAATATATCATAGTTTTTAATGGAAGAAATCAAAATACAAGGAATGAGTAGCAAAACCAGTAGTGAACTCAAAATCTTCTTCAGCCCATTTTCTTTGTTTTAAAAAATGGACTTCAGTTTTTCTTTTGATATTCCCCAGGTGTTTTCCATAGTTTTCACCAACATTCTTTCCAAACTATTTGCTTGTCAATTTTTATTTCTTGGCAATACAGTAAAAATCTCCATAAGGATTTGGGGTTTTTTCATTGGTGGGGTCTTTTGTTTGTTTGTTTTGTGTTTTTTTTTTCCTTTTTTTGGTTTGTTCTTTTTTGCGTTGATTTTTTTTTTTTGGAGGGCCTTTTTTTTTTTTTTTTACTGTTCAAAGTAAAANGTGTGGAGGGCCTGTTTTTTTTTTTTTTTTGTTTTTGTTTTTTTTTTTTACTGTTCAAAGTAAAAGATCCATGGGCAGTCTGGTAAAATATGATAGAAAATCTCCAATAATAAAGCAAAATGACTGACGTATTTTGTGAAGAATTGTTTTTGGATAAAAAGGGTTCTTTTCAAGTGAAAAGGCATGTCGTGCAAAAAATTCAATTAGTTCTAGTTTCAAGATCCCTATGGGCCATATCCTGAATAGTTATTGAGACAAAGCTCCCATTGAAGTCACTGGGCATACTTCCTGATTAAAGCCTTCAGGACTAGGTCAACTGGGAGTTTTGCCTGAGTAAGCACTTCAGGATTTGAGTGTAAACACAGCCATTGGGGAATAAATGGGTTAATACAGCAGCCTAATACATTCTCTGCATTTGTAAGCTCTGCTTTATATAAGGGACGTGGATCCCTCTTCCTCCTCAGGAGGATGGCAGACATTTTATTTTCCATAACCCACTGTGCTGGTGCCCTTTCATTCGTGTCACCAGGGTGGTGTTGTCTGGGCTTAGTCTTTTTCCCCTGCATCTCTCCCCTCCCAGAGTGAACCCCCCAACCCCGTCAAAGGCCAAACCACTTTTTTCATACAGTACTGAGGGGAGGAATCCCCCTGCCCCCTCCCAGCCAAGCCCATTCCCCCATCCAGGCTGAGTTAGTCATGTCTGACTTCTCCTATTCACATGATGGCTACCCTTGTTGCTTTTTGGGTTTTGTTTTGCTTCCTTACTGTTGTTGTTTTTCAGCCAAAGCTGTCATTTATCATGAGAACAAGAGCAGCCATGTGTTGATTTTTCTGGATTCCTTTTGGACAGTGTCCCAGTGCTAATGAAGGCCCTTCCAAAGTGCTAAAGAGCTGGTGCCAAAATCAGTTACAGTGAAAACAATAGGGGAGTGGTGCACAGACAGCACATCTAGTGTGTGTGTGCGTGCATGCGTGTGTGAGCAGAGGGAGCACTTACAATTGTGATTTTCGGTCCCCCTCCCCAAAGGATAATAAATTCGACTGAACTAAGGGACTCGAATTCACATTTGCTCGGAGTTCGCAGGCACATTAGAAATAAAAGCCAGTGGAAAAATAGATGGTAGATGTTCACACATTATGTCCTGGCCGGTCTGGATAATAACACAAAAATCAATGTTGTACGTAAGCTGTGACAACGATGATGAAGCTTCTGCAAGAGTTACAGGGCCTTGAAATTCAGGGCTTTATCTCTGCTCATGGGTCAATTACCTAAAAAACTTTTTGTTTAAGGGCTCATGAAAGTGCCCTTTTTTTAATTTTTTAGTATTTTTCTTTTTTATACACTTTTTAAAAACCGAACTATTCCGCTTCTCAGACTTTATAGGCTGCCACATTTACAATGCATACTAGGTCTTACAATACCAAACAGGGGTTCTTACATGCCATACTGTGGAGGTGCAGGAAGGCAATGAAAACACACTTTCCCTGGGACCACGAAGGTGAGTGAAACCCAGAGAGAAACACACAGAAGGAGGTGCCCAAATCTCAGCAAACTACCCAGGCAGTCGCTCTCTCCATCAGAACTACAGACTAAATACAGGAGGTCAAAGAGCTCGGCTGCTGGGGCTTTGGAGAATTTTCCCGTCCTCGGAAATACAGGGGCTCCTGCGTTTTCCTGTTATTATTCACCTCGGAGGATTTATGCGTTTTATGAATCAAAACACTCGGCAATTTCCCAGCCCGGAGAGCGCTTTCCCCCCTGGGTTCAGCTTTAGCCTTGTGCTCCATCTACCGGCTACCATGCTGCTGCCGCCTTGGGTTCTGCCCAACAGAATGGCTTTGGGACACGGGGACTCAAGGGGAAAACCCCCTTTTCCCTCTTCTTTACCCCCCAAAACCTCCACTATCACCACCATCTCCCCAACCTGACCCCGGTGCTGCTTCCCCTCCCCAAGCACACGACATCCAAAACCATTCCCAAGCGAGCCTACCTATACATATACACCCAACATATATACGTGTGCATTTATATATCTTGGGCCTGACAGGGATCTAGCCACCTTTTGTCGCTCTTCTGCTGCACCCATTCTTCTTTATTAAACCCCAAATGATTTAATCAAAAGGGTGTTTACCCAACATGGCTGGGAAGCAATACTTTCATTACTGGATGCCAATCTTTCTTGCGCGCATTTCAGCGGTGAGCAAGCCAGTTAGTGTTCAGAGGCAGATGCTAGTGATTTGGAAAGGTCTTTCGGTGGTAGTAGTGCCCACTGACATGGATGTTGTTTATTTTGGGTTTCCTTCCAAAATATATATAAATATACAGGGTTTTGATAGAATAATCTCTATAGCTGGGAGAAATCTGATGAGTGAGTGGATCTACATATCAGTTGAATTTACACCTCCTCTACATAGAGATATGTTTCAGTGAATAAAATAACAGATTTAGATCCCCATTTTACTCACATTGTTACTGCAACTATGTACTAGATTTTCATGTTTCTTGTCTGCATAGACATTACCTTTCGCAGTGTCTTGTAGACTCCATATATTCTTAGGCCAGAAGGGCCATTATACTCCTCTGTGCTGACCTCCTGCATAGCACTGGGCATATGATTTCACACTGTGAGTTCTTAATCTACACGAGCAAATTGCAGCTGAGTTAAGTTGTAGCTTACAAAAAGGCAGTGAAAATGCATACAGCCCTATGTAGCACTCCTACCCACCTACCTGGACTTTAGATTTTCTTTTAAATATAGCACTCCATTCGAAGTTTCCACCCATGCTCCCCCCACCCATAACAGAAGAGTTCCTTATTCCCCTTTGACAGCACTAAGCTATTTCAGATGTAACATTTATGCACATCGATGTTTTCAGGAGAGCTCTAATTTATCAGCTCTCTCTTCTTTCACCCTCTCATTCAGGCATTTCAACAGAGCAACAGATGGTCCTTGCGGGCCATTTGCTGTGATCGGAATTGTAGTGTCCCAAAGAAGGGCGTCTTTCTTACAGCTAAAAGTGAGTCTCCTTACCCAGTAAGAATTTCAAATTATGCCCCAATTTGCCTTGCTACAAAAGAAAATAAGTTTCCCAACACTTGAAGGGCAAAATCTGCAAACTTTAAAAAACATCTCTCACCATATGGACTTCTGTGCCCTTATAATGAGAGAGAATGGAGATTTTGAAGACACAGCAAAGTAAAGTCTGCACTTTTGTCTCTGTACCTTTGGATTCTGAACTTGGGATGACTGAAATAGTAATTTATTTGAAAGTAGCCCCTCTTCTAATTATTTATGAATATAATTGGCATTAAAACATTTGTAGGGACTAGTTTCTGATTGTGTACTCTACCAACACACCCTAGGAGCATAGGCATTACATGAGCCAAATTTTTGTCTTAATACAAAAAAAGGATTAGAATAAAAACATTCTCTGAAAAATTAAGTTTCAAGTATCTCCCTGAATTTTGCAAACAGCTCCATTTTATAGACAAACACAAAATATTTCTAAAAGACCTAACACAGTTTATAATTTTTACATTAAATTCTTTGTACCAGGGACATAGTTCTACATGGCTACAGAGTATTGTTACAGGTCTTTAAATGTAAAGGTATGTGGTTTACTTTGTTTATCATCTGCTTCCAGAGACCCCCATGCCAAAAGGTACTTTGAAACTTGGGCTCCAAATCACATTGTGAGCATTCATAGCTCTTAAGGAAATGAAAGCCAAGCACCCTGATCCTTCATGCTACTGGTTTTGTATTTTTTTTGCTAGTTGACCAGTTGAAGTGAATTCTAGAGTATGGGGTGTCTTCCCAGGGGACACTTTGATCAGATGAGGTTTGTGACTTGAATGAACAGCAATGTTTTGAATTTGAGGAAAAGAGGAGGCTGAGGGGAGACCTTACTGCTCTCTACAACTACCTGAAAGGAGATTGTAGAGAGGTGGGAGTAAGCAACAAACAAGTGACAGAAAGAGAGGAAATGGCCTCAAGTTGGACCAGGGGAGGTTTAAATTGAACATTAAGAAAAATGTTTTACACTGAAAGGGTTATTAAGCATTGGAACNGAAGTGAATTCTAGAGTATGGGGTGTCTTCCCAGGGGACACTTTGATCAGATGAGGTTTGTGACTTGAATGAACAGCAATGTTTTGAATTTGAGGAAAAGAGGAGGCTGAGGGGAGACCTTACTGCTCTCTACAACTACCTGAAAGGAGATTGTAGAGAGGTGGGAGTAAGCAACAAACAAGTGACAGAAAGAGAGGAAATGGCCTCAAGTTGGACCAGGGGAGGTTTAAATTGAACATTAAGAAAAATGTTTTACACTGAAAGGGTTATTAAGAATTGGAACAGGGTGCCCAGGAAGTGGTGGAATCACCATCCCTGGAGGTATTTAAAAGATGGGTAGATGTGGTGCTTCGGGACATGTTTTAGTGATGTTTTTTGTCAGTGTTAGGTTGATGGTTGGACTCAATGAGCTTAAAGCTCCCTTCCAACTTAGGCAATTCTGTGATTCTATGATGCATAGGTGACATTGAAGACTGCTAAGGCTTCTTGTACAGCACATGAGGTCTTCTGCTGAGTTTATTCTATTCCTGTTTTATGTAAAACATGTTTCAAATTCTTGTTAAAAGAGAAGGCAATAGACATCTTCCTTCTTACCTTCTAATACCCCTATGGCTAGGTATTCAGGGCACTTTCTATTCGTATGGAAAATATAAATTTGAACCCTGTGTGGATATACAGGACTCTGAATCCCATTTGCAAATTTCAGTCCTCATTTGGGGCTGATAAGAGGTTTTATTCACCATTTTTTAAGGTGTTTCAGCTCCCCCCTTATGTACAGCTTTACCACCTGCAGACCTGAACTCATCCAGCCTCTTGACTCTGGGAATTGACTTTGTGCCATAGCCTGTTCACGTCTGCCCTGCATGAGACATACAAGTTCAAAAAACAAGCAAAGGGATGATTCAAGCCTGCGATCTGAACCCTTAAACCAGGACTTAAATATAAAGAGTCACATTGTGTGATGCCAGGTTCTGAGAGGGCAACAATTTTTTCTCTCCCTCTACAAGAAAGAAGGATGTTCCTGTTTTCTCCCAGATAAGAACATTAAATTTAGCTTAATAGCACTTCTTTCATACCTCAGCTCTACATAACCAGATCCATGGATAAGGTAAAATAAACCAGTAGCTTTCAGATGGAAAAGGCGCTGTGGCAGGGCAGGAGATTACTGACGGAAATAGATTGATTCAGTCAGACAGGAAAAGCATATGTACTAATTGAGGTAGTCTAGATTATGGAGGTTAACTCTGTAATTTCAAACTACATTCACGAGGTGAACTCATGCAGTAAACCTTTACTCTTTTATGTCCTATCATCTTGGGGAATTCATAACCCAGATTAGATGACAGACTCCCTTATCTAATGCAGAAGAATTAGATGCCTGAGAATAGGAAATACAGAAAGCAGAATGCTGAAGAGGAAGCTGTAGGGGTGAATCCATGGAAAATGCCAGCAGATTTTGCCTACTCTTGACCTGGAAGTTTTCCGATTTCCCCACGTGCTCAGAAGTGTTTGTTCTGTGGAGATAATCACCCTTCTACAGCATGAAGCTTCAGCCTGGTTCAGATTTAGGGCAGATGGGTCTGTGAGCTCCACAAAGGAGTCCTTCAAGAGTCGTGAAAAGCTAGGTGAGTCCAAGACTATGACTAGCTTTGGTGATGCCCATCTTTTACATAATTTCCTATCACAAAGGCATGGCAAGAAAGTTCTCATCAGCTTTATGAGAACTGAACTCAGCTTAGATGAGCATAATAAACACCAGATTATGGGGTACCTGGTGTGACAGCACTTCCCAGTTTTCTACTTTTTTTCTGGACAGCTGTGCATGCAACACTGGTGGGAACACAAACCACAGAGTGGTTATAGCATTCAACTGGGTTGGATGGTTGGGCTGAGAATGTGGATGCTAATAGATCACATATTACCTGGAGGCTGGTGACAATTTAAGAATTACAGGGGACTGTATTGGGACTCATCTTGTTAAACATCTTTATCAATGACCTGAAGGAGATGAGAGTCTATACTTGTCACATGTGCAAATGGCACCAAAAGGACAGGCAGGGAAGAGGATGGGGACCCACTGATATGCTTGAGAGTAGGGTCACCATCCAAAGGGACATAGGTGGGCTGGAGGAATGGGCCAACAGGAGGTTTATGAAATTCAATAAGGACAAACACCAAGACCTGTGCTTAAGATCACCTTGCAGTGATG
This sequence comes from Thinocorus orbignyianus, assembly GCA_013400375.1. NCBI lineage: Eukaryota > Metazoa > Chordata > Aves > Ciconiiformes > Thinocoridae > Thinocorus > Thinocorus orbignyianus. Next base: position 212,555 of record VXBW01004306.1, read on the forward strand.
TATGAGGTTCAGATGGGTATAATTTTACCCTACGAGGACAACAAAGCAGTGAAACAGATCACCCAGAGGCTGTAATCTCCACCTTTGGGGGTTTTCAAAAAACAGAGTGGACAAGGCTCTGGCCAACCTATTCTGATCACATAGGTGAGCTGAGTTCAGGACATAGCCCCGAGTACCATGTGAATGTAAGCGAAATGCAAAGTGTAATGTCTTCAACAGGACTGGCTGCAGTGGTGAAGGATTGTAACCCAGGGCTTCATCTGGGGAAATGGGAGGTGAGAATGTAAATCTTCAAAACAGGGTGAAAGTTACTTATAGTTTTCTGGATGGTGATTAGGGTACTAAATATGAAGCCTAAAGATGGCAAGGAACTGTGCCATTTTCTCTTCTAACTGTGCTGCATAAAGTCCTCTTGTGACCATGCTCTGGGCCTTGCAGACCTTCTGAGGGAGGTGGGACAGGGGCTTTTCCTGTGGCTGTGCAGCCCCCTTGGATGAACAGGGGGTACCTTTAGGTAACTTTTCTCTAAATGAGTTAGGGTAAATCCCAAGGCCACATAGCTAGTGGACTTCAGCGCTGAGCTAGGTCATTGTGTCCTCTGAATGGATCTGGGCTCATGCTCTTTTTCATTCGAAACAATTCGCCGGTAGAGTCAAATTGCTGAAAGTCAATACACCGGACTACATGGATGCAGCTACCTCATTTCCCTTCTTTCAATGCCCTTATATGTGCTGCTTGAGTGATATGGGAGGGATTAAACATTTTTTCCAGGCAAGAGATCTATAGAACAAAGAAGGTTGATGGGGAGGGAAGGATAGCAATATAATTTATAAAAAGCTCTTAGAAGCAACAGCCTTAGCTTTCTACTGTCGTGGAGTACGGCTGAAAATAGCAGGTAATGGGACCGGTGTCCCTTTAAGAATTCTTGAGGTTACTAATGGATATAGGTCATGGTGACAGCCTTAAATAAACCTTCAGTAATAAACAAATCATTTTGAGTTTTCATAAGATTACCATCACTCTAAGGCTGCTCCAGTAGGGCTAAGAATGCGTGAAGGAAATGAGCATGATAGATCATATACATCATACTGTCATACCCCAAGAAAAGGACAAAAAAAATCTTTCAAGGAGGCTCACACTGTATTCCTGATAAAAGCTGGTAAGAATGTGCATTAATATTAATCCTTTATTTTACAATAAGCTATTCACTGCCTCTACACAAAATGCAACATCGCATCAGAGGAAAAGGAAAAAAAAAAACAAACTTAGGAAAAAAGGTCTCAGCAGGCATAAGTATCCTGTTCCCAGGATTTGGAAATTGAAAGTACCAAGAGGGCTGCAAGGAATAATCATGTACCCAAAATCATTGTAAGAATAGTATGGAAGTCTATATATAACAGAAATTCCATATTTCATTGTTTCCTGCAGTACATCCCTTATGTATTGCAACTTTCATTTGTTTTTACTTATTTACATTTAATTTAAATAGAGTTCATCATTCTTAGCTATTCTAAAAGTGCTCCCCTTTTGATAGCTTTAGTGCTTTCTTATGGTGAAGGATGAGGTGCATTTAAACAGAAATATTGCTTGTTCTTATTTGATGCTTCTGTATATCTTACTGCAATCAATGTTTGCACTTGGTGTTCTTACTACAGCACCGAGAAAACTGGAGTTTGACTGAATCAAGATGTGATTAAAATAAGATTTCCTCCTTTAGTAATAAAGCCTTCTCTAAATTGAGTGTCACTCCGTTATTTACATAAATCCCATTCTGGAATACAAATGTCTCATGGATTGTTTTTAAACATTTCATACCTCCTCCTAAATTCCTCCAGCCCCAAAAAGGAGCATAAGAGAGTGAAAAAAAAATTTTGGTGGACAGCAGGTAAGTAATAGGATTCATTGCTGAAGAGAAAAATTAGTTGAGATATCTTTATGGATAATGACCCGCCAATGATTGTAAATACAAGGTGACATCTTTAAAGATAAGGACATTCACAAATCGATTAGACAAATCAGTTAAGCAAGGCCATGCAGATATATAGCTATATCGAGACTAAAATATCCTATGTATGGAACACATAGATGATTGCAAACATTGTAATGTCTTCTTCCTTGTGTCCATAAATAATAATAATCATAATAAACGTGCTCCTGCCGACAGCCTAAGCATCCCAGTAATGTGAATTGATTGTTAGCATTTTGCTTTAGAGATGGATTAATTAAGGCTGAATCATATAGCAATCCTTACAAAAGTACTGTACATATGACATCTAAATTAATACCAGATGAATTCATCACAAACAGGGCAATTACAATGAATATCTAATGAATTAATAATGATAGATCATTTATGATTCATCCATATATATACGTATATATACACGCACTCTCACATGCACAGAGGATAGCAAATTTGCTGCTGCCACATGGAAGAGTGAGATCTGTGATTTTTAACTCTGTACGACACAGTTCCCACCAGTTTTCAGTGAGCTTAGCACTGTATTGTGCCAACTACTGGGCAAAATGGAGGCAGCTGAAATAACATCCAGACACGGGTGGTGAGTCACTATCATAAAGCAGTGATCCTTCCTTCCTGTATAACAAAAAATACTGGCAGGGACAGAAGCAGGGACATAATTTTCTTGCAGTTTCAAAGTCGCTCTGGATGGACTTTGGATACCTTTTTGAAGCCATGCAGATGGGACATGGAAGCTGCGTGCCTAAATGGTACTTGTGCTCCAGCAGCAGAGGTCTGCCACGAGTGGCCAGCTGTGCCAGGAGCCTTCTTTCAGTAGCAACAGCCCTGAGTTCTCCTGTCATCTGTTCATCAGCCTCTACAGGTTATCACCACTTAGACTAAGGAGGTTTTCAGTTTTAGAAATGTTAATAGACCTCGAGTGAGCAAAGACCTGAAAGTGTTGGGCTCATCCCTATCCTCCAGGTCACAGATAGTTTACTTTCCCACCACTTAAATTTCTTTTCCCTCTGTCATTTGACCCAGCCCTCAGACACTTGAAATCTAATATCTGTATTTTTCCCTTCTCAGCAACTTCTGTCTACCCCAACTTCAAACTTTGTGAAGGTGCCTCCTGCTGCCACCACTTGACTTGCATTGAATCTCCCATCCTTTACTCTGCAATGGGGCTGAAATGAGGCACCTTCATCCACTAACAAGATGTTTGTCAAGGCCAACATGACCTTTCCTGGCTGCTGCCAAGGCTTCTTGCTATTTCACGTTCCCCAGTCTGTCTGTGACTACCGAGTTACCAATGATAACTCAAATAATCAATTTCTCATTGACTATTGTCTCCTCAGACATCTTTGACTGTAATTCCCCCTTCTCAGTCTTCCCTTTACGAACAGTTCTTCAGTAACTCTTTGTTATTTTGGCTCCGTCTTTAGCTTGCTCTCGTTTTCATCATTTGGTAATCCCTTGGCAGCCCATTCCCCTGTCCATGCTGATAGCTCACATGGCCATCACCTTGTCCTTGATCCACTGCCTGACCATTCCGTCTTCTTCTATGGCTCTGACATTGCTGTGATGTCCTCATCAACCCAAACTCATCTTTATATCAACTGGGTTCTATTTTCATCTTTTATTTTCCTTCCTTCTTCATTACCAGTATGATTTCCCCAGGCTCCTTGGCAAATCAACCGGATTGGGCTCTCACCAGATGGTCATGATAGCGTCCGGACTCTAGAGGTTGCAAATCCTTATCTTACTGGGATAAACCCTGTTCTTTTCTTCAAGTATCCACCTTGTATTTCAGGAGCACCTGGAGGGATTCCTCAGTCTCATAGTCCAGCTCTGTCCAATTCTTCTCAACACTTGTTATGTCTCCTTGTATCCCGTTGGGGAAACATTAGTCTTCATCTGGTTTGTATTTTGTTTCTTCAAGGACATGTGACAGATGCAGATAAAGATAAATGTATGTGCACACACACACACACACACAGAGTTTCCTTAAGAGTCTAAAACTTGGGTGATCTTTTCTAAATAATGCAAGAAGCATGTGAGTCTAGGTAAGGTTAATAAAGCCATAAAGCCTCCACACCCTTCCATTACCTCTGTTTCCTCCTCATTCTGGATGCAGTCTTGGAGCTCCACTCAGAGCCATTGAAGAACATAAAAAATATTTCCTCTTCAACACTGAATTGTCTTTTAAACCCCAAGTTTCATTCAGCTCATTTTAGTACAGTTGGTCTTGTCAATAAAGAGGGTCTTCCTATTACAAAGGCATATCTTTTTGTTTCCCTCGCTTATTTTAAACCCTCTCTTGCTGCCATCTCAGTGAGTGTCTTCTGTGCATGTGTTCCAGTGCTCGATTCCTTTGTTCTGCCGCTGGCTCTTCGTTCCTTCCCACTTCACCTGCAGACTAGCTGAAGTAAAGTGCTTCTCCTTGCTTCTGCTGACCCCCTTGGCATTGTCTGTTTAGAGACAAGACATGAAGATGTCTATTATAGCTAGTCTGGGAAAGACATGCTTATGGCCTTGTGAGTGAATGCACAGCGGCATTCAATGATACAATAGTTTTCATAGGAACAATTTAATCATATCGAACACAACTGTGAATTTATACTGGCAATCTTTGACCCATTTTTCATCTCCTCTTTTTCTTACTCCCCTCCCACTCAGCAGAGAAGACAATGTGGCAACCAAATTCTTTCTCCTCTTTCGCAGCTTTCGTGTGAGACCTTTGCACAGACGTGCAGCTGGGGACCCCCTCGTACCTCGAATCAGTGCTCCTCATTCAGCTTCAGTCTGGGCAAAAAAATGTGTTTACCATCTGGCAAATTATCCTCCTGGCCTACCACACCCACACAGAAAACGGGAAGGGAGCTCAAAAGGTCATCGGGCCTATTGCTTGCCCCAGGGCAGGATCAGCCACATCTACAACATTCCCAACAGATGTTTATCTGACTTGTTCTTAAAACCTTCAAATGTGGAGATTTTCCAAGCTCCTCATGCAGCGCTCAATTCTCCTTGCAAATTCTTAATGATCCTCGGTGTCCTGAGCTCTTCAATTACAACCTCTCACATTCCCCCATTAAATTCAACCTGCTTATCTTCTCCTTCAAAGGCTCTGCACAGCTCTGGCTCCATCTGTCCCTGGTTCTTTATGAGAGTGTCTTCACAGGGTGTCTGGGTGCCTTTGCCCTCTTACTGATTAGCTATTTAAGCCGCATATCTCTCCTCACTCACATTCTGCACCCACCCATCTCCCTATCTCCATCTGTCTGGAGTCCCTTTGCCCAAAAACCGCTTCATCAGGCTTTCGTTTTCACTTTCAAGAACTTTCCCCTTAAACTCTTTTCTTCTGTGAGCAGGCAGGCTCAAGTCCACTCCAAAATTTAACTTTTTTTAAAAGGAACCACCCCCCCATCTCTCCCAGCCCAGAAGTACCCAGCCAAGTGTAGGGTTTTGTTTGCCTTCATTAGCCTGTAAACTCATTTTGGGTGGGGCTCTTTTCTGCCCTTTGTTCTCTGCTGTGTTGAATGTGCTGACAGTGCTGAACTCTCCATAATTAATAGCACAAACAAAGCTCAGAAAAGGGATGGATAAAAGGAAGGCGAAAGGGAATGCAGAGGGAGTATGAGGTTTTGTTTAAAGCAGCGAGGAAGCTTAAGCATAAATAATAGAATCACAGAATCATAGAATGGTTAGAGTTGGAAGGGACCTTCAAGATCATTAAGTTCCAACCCCCCTGCCATGGGCAGGGACACTCCCACCAGACCAGGTTGCTCCAAGTCCCATCCAGCCTGGCCTTGAACACCTCCAGGGATGGGGCAGCCACAGCTTCTGTGGGCGACCTGTTCCAGTGCCTCATCACCCTCACAGGAAAGAATGTCTTCCTAATATCTTATCTAAATCTCCCCTCTTTCAATTTAAAACCATTACCCCTCATCCTGTCACTAGACTTCCTGACAAAGAGTCCCTCTGCTACTCTCCTGGAGCTCTTTCAGATACTGGAAGGTTGCTCTAAGGTCTCCTTGGAGCCTTCTCTTCTCCAAGCTGAACAGCCCCAGCTCTCTCAGCCTGTCTTCATTGGAGAGGTGCTCCATCCCACTGGTCATCTTTGTGATCCTGTGCTGGACCCATTCCAATAGATCTGTGTCCTTTCTATGTTGAGGATTCCAGAGCTGGACACCGTATTCCAGGCGAGGTCTCACAACATCGACATGGGGTGGGCCAATTGTTTACAGGAGGCAGGGTGGTAAGGACTTCTTGAGGTAACCTGTCTGGTCATGAAGAACTGTGTTATCTCACATTTACATGAATATCGATGGATATATTACTGCTATTTAAGTGAATTGGGCCACCATATTTTGTGTTGGCCCTGGAGGTGGACCTGGATGAAAGAGCACCTGGGAAAAAGTGGCTGTCCTTCAGTGTCCAGAGAGTGTACTCTTGGCTGACTGTGGGCGAGATGTCCTACTGCCCACCTAACTTCCACCCCAGTGTCTCTAATCTTATTTGTACTATTAAGGGCATGCGATGCACAGCATGACACATGGATCAAGAAGGGATTGGCGGAGCTTTCACCAGGAATGGGAGGATTTAAATGTTTCACAGGCCTGATACAGGCAATCAGAGAGTGCGCCTCTCATCACAGGAGCTGTGTCAGGAAAGCGAGGAGGTTGCATTATAAGAGAAAAAGCAATTTGGGGAAGTGCTGTAATACACATATCAATCTGTCTATTTGCTATTATTATTATTATGAGAATTTATTAAAAGTTTTAGTTTAAACTTCCTGCCTCTTTATTTTTGTAAAGAACCAGATAATCTGTAGATTGTCTAACCGGGGTGGGTTGTACAAAGACAGACATTCCTGCCATTGCGATACAAGGAGCGCAAACGTTAGTATAAGCAAAAAGGTTCAATGGGCAAGGACAAACAGTGGGCAATGCCAGGGAGGCCAGTGCCAGCAGCTGCCAAATTGCCCAGGCTCCGGCACCCATGAGAGCACAAGGCAGGGGTGAGCAGGAGCTGCCTGGCCACACTTGCTTCCCTCTCAGGAGTTCACTGACCCACTGGCTCAAGCAAAAACCTCTAGTCCTCACTTTGGCTACAGCACATTGCAAAAGCAACCCAGAGCCAATGGACTGCTTTCCCCTGTTAAGTCTTGAGGAGATCATTTGGAAGATGTTTTTCCAATAGGATCTGCCCATTGGGGCTAACTAAAATTACATTTCGGATACTGATCAGAATTTTCATCTCAGTATTTTCTAGGGAAAAAAATACTTAATTTTTTTTTTCTTGAAAATATTTTGCTTCTAAATTAGCTTCAATTTCGTAGCTAAAGATGTATTAAGGGATGATTTTTAATTTGAAAATATTCACGTGGCTCAAAATGAATTACTTCCAGAAAGTTTTATTTTGATAGGATAAAAAAAGGACAAATTATTAAAAGTAATAACCTATATCCCTCCAGTCAGAACTTAAAGTCTGTTAACAAATTTTTACTTACACCCACCCTGCCAAGTGGATCTCTTAGTACTAATGTTAATGTGAAGCCTAGATTTGATTTATATCACCGTTTGGGTAACCAAGCCCATAATCATCTGAGTGAAAGACTTCTGTGCCTAGATAAGAAGAATTGAAAGACAATCTGGCTCGCAGGCTAACTGAAGAGATGATGTGTTCCCAAAAGGCTGGGGAGGGGGAAGCGCACAGCAGAGAGGAATTGGAAGAGAGAGAGAGGGAGGGAGTGAGGGAGAGGGAGGATGTGTGCATTAGGGAAATTGCCAATAGGGTGGTTGGAAAAAGATTAATTACAGCAGTAGCAGCATAGCAAAGACAAAAGAACTGACTGTGCCTGATGGCCACATAAGGTGGATTTGTGAAAAAGAATGAGACCAAATATCAAGTTCTTCTTTAAAATGCAGTGGTGGCCATCTGTGGTACTCAGCTGGCATCAGTGACATTACTCCAGGCTTACACCGCTTTCAACGAGAGGATTCTCTGGCTTGTACCTAATATGTCACACTCTTTCAGTCAGATACCCAGGTGGGTCTGAGGTACCTCTTTGGAAAACGGTGGAATTTTCCCAATCAACACCAGCTGAGGATCAATTTCTGAAAAGGATGGGAGTTTTTTAGTGACATTTGGCTGTGTATTTGATTTCATCCTACTGAAAGATGGATTCCTCTCCAGTCCTAATGAATTATCTCTGTGGCTTTGTCCATACCTGCTAAACACTCCCCTGTAGTTTCCCAGGCATGTGTTCCTGGAGAACATCTGTAGAAATGTTGAGGGCCTGGTGTAATCATCTGAACAGCAAGTACCCTGATCAGTGAGCCACATACCAAGTGGGTTTCATGAAGTTAAATGAAAAGGGAGCTCAAAGGATGGCTGCTCTTCTAATTAACGGTGTCTCTGATGTTGCACTGCACCTTCAAATTATATGTATGCCCACAGTTCACCAGAGCATCCATCCTTCCTTCACGCAGCTGATTAATGATTCTCTTGCACATGCATTTGAAGCTTGAGGAATTTCATTTCCTGATGATAATTTTCTTTATCTCTGCTGTCAGTAAGGGAGTGCCTCTTTGTCCAGGGCAGAACCTGGCAAGAGAGGAGGCAAGGCTGTGGGTGGCTGCTTACACCACCCACACACGTTAGAGAAGTCCCAGAGGAAACCTGTGGAAGTGAAGCAGCCTGCGAAACTGGCTTTCAGCAAGGACCAGTGCTCCCACCCGGGAAGATGCTGGGGCAAAGGGAGGAGGAAGGATGGAGGTAGGGAGGAAAGGGACTGCAAAGATGGTGATGGTTTCCATGCACTGAAGGAGTTTAGGCCTGGACAAGTTCCTGTGCAACCTGCTCTAGGAGGACCTGCTTTGGCAGGGGGGCTGAACTAGATGGTCTCTAGAGGTTGCTTCCAACCCCATACCATTCTGTGATTCTGTTATTGTTGTGCCACTATCAGGGATCAATTGCTAAGTGCAGAGAAATCACAGCATGCTCTGAACCCCCACAGCATCTCCTCATTCACAGCTTGAATCTTCTGAAAGGGACCAGATATTGAAGAACAAGGACATTTCCCTGACCACCACCCCACCTTCACAGACCTTCAGGCTTCTTCTTCTGAAGACTTTATGCAATGTTTTCACATCACTCAGTTCTTTCCAGGGGTTAAGATTTCTTTAGTTTTTTGTGCAAGTCCAAATTTTATCTGCAAGCACATAACTTCACTTGAAGTCCACCAGAGGCCAAACCCTGCTCTCAGACAGCCTCGGGTACGTCCATGGGCATCTGCAGGAGCTCAGAGTGAGGATCCAGTTCTGCCCAAAGGGGCTGATGAAAAGTCAGAGGCTGAAAGATGAGCTCTTTTCTTTTATTCCTTAGGACACAAAGAGTTATTTATTTAAATGACTGGTTTAGCGTTATTGTAATTAGTTTCACAATGGGTGTCTGGATGTTCCAGCCTGGACCAGGGACCTCTTGTTCTAGGCACTAATCTTGTCACGGTGACCTTTGGCTCATTTAATACCTGGGTATCTCTCACTGATGTTTTGGGGGGTTGATTTTTTTTGTGTTTCGTTTTGTTCTGTTTTGTTGTTCTTTGTTTATTTTATTTTAATAAGATGAATTTACATGTCAGAGTCCATTCACATGTGCTAACCTAGTTATAAGCCAGTTTCACTCTTCATGAACTTCCTGCCTACAGGCATTTTTTGTAAATTGCTGTAATATGATAACTGGAAATCCTTTTTACTATCTCGAAACGGGAAATAAACATCCTGTTGTGAGAAGAGAATTAGAATTATGCATGATGCTTCTGTTGTAATTTAGTCAATCTTGATAACATATATTATGTCAGAGAGACTTCTAGGGCATTAAAGCAAAGATGACCAGCCATAAATCAACCTTGAGAAGAGAGTATGCTGAATCCCTGTTGAATAGCACTTAGATCATTCTTGTTCAGTTTGTCTGTTGCCTTTGAGACTGACAAGGAATTACTGAGACTAGAAAATATTTCAAAATTCAACAGATTTGGGTCTGCATTTTGTTGATTTTCAGGTGAAAGTTCAAATAATTTGTACTTTCCGTCACCTTCTACTTTATATTTGGAATATGTTTCCTTAAATGTCTGAAGTGCCTGTTTGTAGAACGTACTTAGGACAGTCTTTTGTGAGATGGAGATTTCCTTTTCAGCAGTGGGCATCAAACTCTGGTATCTGAGGTCCTGAGGTATGTATTCTGCTTCTCATCCTTATATTCCCTGATCTATATAAATAAAGTTTCTCTTATTAGTCTTTCTAAATCTGCATTCGTTTTTCTCTGTTGGAATTATTGAAATGTAATGTCTTTCCTCAAGACAGTATTTTCCTTTTCTTTTCATTTAATATATATTTCCCCCCCCCTTTTTTTCCCTTACTTTTTAATTGCATATATTAACACAGAATATTGCTGGAGGTCTCATGAAGATGTTCTTACTTTAGGTGTCAATAGGATTTTTAAAGAATTGCTTCCTATTTTATACATCTTACTTGTCAAATCAGAGATGAATTTCATTTAAAAAGGGAAAGAGCCAGCCATATTATTGTAATTTCTGAAAAGTGTCTTGGTGATGATTTGTGACAGAGGAATGTTACGATATCTCTAAGTTACATAACACGAGAGAAATTACACTAATGTCAATGTTTGGATTTCTACTGTCATTCCCGAGAAGTCTTTGAACCAAAACATTAGGGCAAATAATCTTCATATGATATTCCTTTCTGAGTGATGCTACACAATTATTTATGAATTTGGAGTTCTTTGTTATACTAATCATAATATTATGAGAGAAATAATTCCAGTTTGGCATACATTGATAAACACTGTTGAAATGTTTAAGTGCTTGCAACAGCTGTAGAACTGATTTTTTGGAGCCTTTCTTTCTATGCATGTGTCATGTGTTTTTCTTTTGAGAAAAAGTAATTTTCAGAAGAATAAGGAAGAAGTGCAAGGCAGTGTGCTTACACAAGGTAATATTTGAACCTGGAGAAGGGATTATTCATCTGACTTTATTCCAATGCTGCCGGTCAAACTGCATTACAACTGTTTTAACCTGTGTTTTTTGAGCCTTCTCAAACTTCTCGAACTTCGTGAACTCTGAGGTTTCTCTTAAAATAGACTCTCTTCCCTCCCCCCATTCTAAGAATATAGTTTAAGTATTTTGCCCAAGCACATTTTCTGAGAAGTGGCTGGTGGTTAAAGGATAGGTCCGTGAGTCAGATAGACGGGGTTCTAATCCGCCGTCTGCTTTTGAGTCATTCAGCTTTGTCTACCCCAATGAGTTCAGGCAATCGCACCTCTCCTTCACCCACACACCAAGCTGGCCACACGTGGGCCAACACTGGAGCAGCTGCATTTTTGTGGTGCTAAACCCAAACAACTATATCCTGCCTCTTAGCATCGCTTATTACAAGCTTGTAACCAAAGCTGTGATTACACAAGCCACGCACTGAAATGTTCATGTCTCCAAAACCTGCAAGACATCCCACATATCTCAGGGAGCAGGAGCTCTGGGAACGCTTCTTTGGAGGGAGGTAGTGATGACTTATCTCCCCACTCTGTTACCAAAGGGAACGGGTCTGGGCATTCATCTGGTTCCCAAGGCAACAGAGCAATATTGACTTTATCATTCTTTGATGATTTGCTTATTGCCACAGCTGGGAACTCAGATTACTCGGAAGTCCCCATGGCTGTAGGGTCTTGCTGCTGATCATGAGTGCAAAACACACTTGAACTAATCAAGAACCACAGCTGGGCCACTTTGAGATTATTACTTTGGACTTGTGCCTGCAGAGCTCCTAGATTGGAGCTGGTTCCTGTCCATCAGAAGACAAGCAAAGCAGATGTATGACTGTCAGCACCTGTAGGCCCCTCAGCTCTGAAATCAGGCAAGCTACCAATCTCTTCCTTCCCCCACTCACTTGTTTCTTACACATTAGGAAGCTGTGATTCCTGGTCTTTATTTGCTTAACCTGTGCTTCAGCGTATTATTCATTCATTTTCAGAAATCACTGCAACTGCAACATGCTGGCGTCTTTAGAAGTGGCTTTAAAAGCGGTTAAAGAAGAAATGTCTACCTTGAAGAGTTTTCTGATAAGGCCCCGGTTCTGCATCCTGATGCAAGTGGGCATGTCCAAACACCTCTCTGGAACGTCAGACTTGTTCTTCCTTGCGTACGTTCGTCATTTCAGACAACAAAGTATTGTCAGCAGAAGTTTGATTTGCTCTTTGTATAAGGGCATAGATGAACACTCCCTTTGAGTTCAATGGAGTTGAGGTTTAGTTTGTATAGTTATGAAACTCCAAAGAGTTTCTGCAGCTTAGTTAGTGTGCGTAAGACCAGTCCAGAAGCCGAAGTTAGTTTTGATATTTTATTGACTTATTAAATGGTTGTGCCTTGCTTCAAATTTATTAGGCACAGCTATTTATGCAGTGACCGTTTTCATCTCCGCAATCAGCTTGCTCTGGGAGTTGCTTTTGCAGGGTGGAGGGTAGTGAGATCAGTCATGGTTTGGAAATCCCTCTAACTCCTGCATACGTCTGGAAAGGCCAAAGGCGGAACTTTCTCTTTTACTCTGAACTTCTCTGAATTAGTGATATTTCATTTTTGCTTTTGCACCCTCTTTGCACTCGTTGGAACCTTGTCACCTTCATCTCTTACACCCCCTGCTATAGTGGGATGTACTCTCATACATTCCACCTTAGCTTGTGTGACTTCAAGGCTGAGAAAGAAATGACATCCTCCATTATTACTACAGGTACTAGCAGGAGAAATTGCTGGATTCTTTCCACGGAAGTGTGGAGCAATCCCAGTCATTCAGCGACCTGATTATGCAAAGAATTGAGCTGATTTATTGAAAACAGTTAGTGCTACCTCTCAGCGATGTGAATGAGTACGGCAATGTTGACTTGAAGGGAGCAATATGGTTTGATTCCGTCTTAGTGTCTGTCCCTATACACTGTAGGTCAAGGCTATTAAAACACTTTCACAGTAATGATGTTAAGGGATCTATGCTAAGTCCGACGCAGAATTTGGTAACTTCCCCTAGAAAACCCCTTTTTTTCTCCCAGCTCACAACTAATTTTAATGCTCATTTTGTCTTAAGTACTGGATTGAGAAAACAAATGCCATTTTTTCTTTTCCCATGAAGTGCTTAAAAAAAAAGGCACATCTCTGTCACCATCGCTGCTCACTATTGCATGAGATCAAAGCTGCTCATTTGCATGGCACATGTCCTGTGCCGTAGGAAGTTTTGGAGATTCATTGCTCACTTAGTAGAAGAGTCCTGAGATTTTGCAAGAGAAGGGTGTGAGTCTTCTTAGTGGAAATAGAAAGAGGATCTGCTGCTGCTGGTGGTTCCAAAAGATTATTATATGCATCAGCATTATGCATCTGAAACTTTAAGAAGAACCCAGTTTCACTTTGTTTTTTCCTGTAATGTCAGAAAATTCTTCAGTAGCATTAATCAGCGGAAGTTTCGGATCACAGGCTAAATACTGATTGATTCACAACAAAAAGATGGTTAATTTCAAGAATACTGGCAAATGCAGATTTGGATATGACAGACTTGTGTATGAAGCCGAGTTTCAAAGGGCTTTAGATGAAGAAAGACATAGACAGGTCCCTAATCGTATTTTCAGTTTAATGAACATAAACACATATATGTTGGCTTCCAAAGGGCCAATTAATAAATGCTACGAGACTCTAAACCAGGGGAATAAATATGTACGCAGGAAAATGAGAAAGGGAGCATACAGCCAGCACCAGAATTTAATGGCAAAAATGGTAGAAAATTTAGCAGGGAAGCGAAATGGCATGAGTAGAAATGCATAAACAGAACAAAAGGAAATTTACAGGATTTCAGGTGTGAAGCCTATCCTAGCTATGATATTAATCCATTTACTAGCTGTTAGACTTCCCAGTAATAATGCAAAAAATGCAGAAGTGTTCAATCAATACTTCTGTTTGGTATTTGGGTAAAAGCCAGATGATTCAGGATAGAATGATGATGAAATGCTTTCCATTCTAGCAGTAACTAAGGGAATGTGTTAAACAGGAGATACTAAAGTTAGATACATTAAAATTAGTGGGTCTGGATAATTTGCATCCAAGATTTTAAGATCGATAGTCAAGGAGCACTACAGACCATTAATTTTGATTTTTAACAAGCCGTGGAGCACTGGGGATGTTCCAGAGGACTACAAGAAAGCTAATGTTGTGCCAATATTTAAAAAAGGTAAATGCAGTGACCCGAGTAATTATAGGCCTGTCAGCCTGCCTTCGATCCCAGGCAAAATAATGGAATGGCTGATAGGGTGCTTGAGTAATAAGGAATTAAAAGAAGGCAATGGAATTAATGACAATCAGGATGGATCTTGTCAAACTAACTTGATACCATTTTAAATCAGATTTAAGATGAGGTGATTTAATTTACAGTTTTGATGCAATAGATTTAGCCTTCTCTAAGATGTTTGTGTGGCTTGACATTTTGATTATTCAAATAGAGGCCAGCTCTGCAAACAATGGTAAAAGAGAGAAGTTAGGAGGAGTTTAGGCATCTGAATCTAAAAACAACAATCCTAAAATCTCAGCTCAGTGGCTGCCCAGAACTGCCTTAATTTCCTCGGTTTTCAGCTGGAGAAGTTTCCAAGGCAACTGAGGTTTTGCTTTTGTGCACTCCCAGAAGACATCTCACTCCTGACAGGGTTGAGCGGTTCAGTATCAATGTCATAACTATACATTTGTCTGCCTGTTTCCCGAACAGAGCTTGGTCCAAGGAGTGTGCTTGTGCCACACTTGAAGGATCAGCCAGTGCAAAAAATGCAAAAGCAGATGCAGCCTTCCTTTAACACATGACCACAGGAAAAGATCTTTCATTCAGTTACTCAGTGGTTAGAGCACTTGCTTGCCCAGGTTAGAAAAACTCAAGGTTGAATTCTTTCCTCTCGAAAATATTTCAAATCCACTTATCTCACTGGATCTCACCAATTGTTGGTGTCTGGTGACGATGGAGAAAGGAGGTAGTGAATACACATTAGTGGAAGCAATAATCCTGGCTGAAGTCAAGTTGCAATCACAATTCTCATCATGAAGTGCAATGAATCTCGAGTATAAATTCTGTAAAGAAAAGCTATGTCAAGAAGAAAAGTGGAGAACATCAAGTGACTGCTCCAGAATTATCCTACAGTTGCAAATAAGGATAAGTTTATCCATAGTCAATAGCTATAATCAATACAGACTTCTTCATTTTGTCGTATCCCAAGACAGGTATCCAAGGTCTTTGATATGAATTCCCATATTTAGATTCTTCCATTACTAGACAGATAGATTACATGCGTGGTTAAAGTCAGGAAAAAGAAGTCCCACCATACACATCAATCAGGGAGGGTTCTTGAGTTCAGCAAGGATAACAGCCAGTGGTGGAAGCATCATTGTAGTAGTGGTAAAGAGTCTAGACAAAAACAAGCAAGGAAAAAAGCACTGGCTTTTGTCAGTGAAGGTTACTGATCAGCTTTTTACCAAAAGCTACATTGATTTGGGAATTTTTTCTTTTTTACATTCAAAAATATGTCTATTTCTTCTAAAATTTATTCTTTTGTCTATCGCAGCTGCTGAAACTGGAATTAATTGTGGGAGCTCCCAGGATGTGTCTTGTATAAGGGGTCATGACCAGCTGATCACTGTGGCTCCCTCTGGTCTTAAAAGATCCAGCAAAAAGCGCTGAGGACAAACAAACTGAAAACCCAAGCCCATACAGTAAGAAGCTTTCCCTGCCCAGGAAAGCAGATAATCTAAATAGACAAGACAGACTGGGGTGAGAAAAAGGATGTGTTATCTCTGTTTCACAGATGGGAAACAGAGGCACAGAGAGATTAAGTGATTTACACAAGGTTTGTGTCAGAGCCAGGAATGGGAGCCAGATCTCCTGAATTCTGTGTCACCACCTTAACAGCAAGACCATCTTTTCTCTCTCTTGCCATAGCCTTGAGAGGGAAAGGCCTTATACATAAAATTGCACCATTTCTTAAAGAGTAATCTGATAAAATGCTATACCTGTAGCATGCATCTAGAGTTCGGATTTCTCCTCTTCCATCAGACTGACTCCTCTTTCCTTCCTTCATCTTTCCTTTCATCCTCCCTTTCTTTTGTTTTCCCTGTCTCTTGCAAAGAACATTGGTGTCAATTATACTAGAAGAAGGCACCACTGTCTCAGAAACAGAATATTCAGACCATCTAACCTTTCAGTGTACAATCAGAAATGTATCAGACCTACCTAGGCACACATCTTCCAAGACTGAGTTTGCAAATATAATGAGAAGAAGAATTAGAAAAAGGCATTTGAGATTTGCCCATTTTATTATGAGCAAATCTGAGTACCTTTTCAAGGGAGTCAGGGGCGACCTCAACGGGGTCTGCTTAGCTGAGTTGGCTAGGTTCAATTATGTCTAAATCCCTTAAATATTTCCCTTCTGTATCTTCTCATTTCAGACATGTTTCTGGCCCTGTTTTGCTAAGCCCCTTTGGGTGAAAACATTCTATTTTTGATGCTGATAGCAGTATCCTGAGATGGGATAGTACCTTGGACAAAACCCGTAAATACCCAGCCTGTTTCTATGGAAGTTCTGAGAGTGCTGGTTCCCCTCCTGGTCTGTGAAATTCTTGGAATAAGGTCTCCTTCCAGTGCCTCAAAATCTCACAAGTTTGCAAGGCGCAGAAAGAAGAACGCATAAGAATGCTCATCATGTGCAGAACAGAAGGGTATCTGGGAGGGTGTCAAAACACTTTCAGTGTGGCTACAGACAGAGGAGGGTCAGCCATTGTTGGCTAGAGGAGGACAATTTGCCCAGGGCCCTGTGTTTTGAGAGGTTAGAGAGGGCCCTGGCTAATTGCCTAATGATACACAAGAGGTCATGACCTCCACCTTTGCCCTGAGCCCCCTGGAGACGCTGCTATTGCTTCGCCCCGCAGCGTGGCCACCTCCATGGCATGGGGGACAATGGCCAGCCAACAATGGTGCTCAGGGTTTTATTTTGGGCAGGCCAGAAAAGGCCGTGCATCGTGCTGTCGTTTAACCCCAGCCAGCAGCTAGAACCACACAGCCACTCACTCCCTCCCCACAATTTGGATGGGGGAAAGAATTGGAAGAGTTAAAAGTGAGAAAAAAATTGTGGGTTGAGATAAAGACAGTTTAGTAAGTAAAGGAGAAGCTGCACATGCAAGCAAAGCAAAACAAGGAGTTCATTCACTGCTTCCCATGAGCAGGCAGGTGTTCAGCCATCTCCAGGAAAGCAGGGCTCCATCACGTGTGGGAAGACAAATGCCATCACTCCGTTCCAGCTGTGCCTTTCTTCTTCTTTATATATTGAGCATGGTGACACACGGCATAAAATATCCCTGTGGTCAGTTGGAGTCAGCTGTTCCAGCTGTCTCCCCCCAACTTCTTGTGCACCCCCAACCTGCTTGCTGGTGGGGTGGTATGAGGAACAGAAAAGGACTTGACAGTAGAACTCGACTCAGCAATAACCAGTGCACTATCGAAAGTATTTCTCAACCCAAATCCAAAACATAGCACCGTACCAGCTGCTAATTAAAGAGTTAACTGTATCCCAACTGAAACCGAGAAACGTCAGCCAAAATTTGCATGGAGCAGGATGCAGATAGCGAGGCAAAGCCTTACGTGCCTGTATGGCAAAGGTGACCCCGCTGACAGACGTAGCTTTGAGCTCTGCTGCATCTTAAAAACTTCTGGTTAAAACTCAGAGAGCTTGAACCTCTTTCCAGCTATATTCATGCTGGGAATAGGTTCCCAGAAACAGGTTGTCCTCCTATTAAGGGAGGCATAAAGGACAGTGCTGCGAGAATTACAATGCCTTTTTTATGGAAAGATCAATGGCACGTTCTCAGCTAGAAGGCTGTTTTTAGGTAAGGGTAGTTTCACCTCATAAAATATTATATGGCTGACATATTTTTAAGGCCAGAGAAGAGTAACAAAACCCGTGATGAAGAGGTACAGAAACACTCTGAGATGAAGATGTGGACGACTGAGTAGTGGGAGGTGGCAAGTAAGAGATGTCACTGCAGTATATAAAATAATAGATGGTATGGAGGGGTCGTGCGGTCACTCCTGTGTACCCTCTCTTGTAATAAATATCAGAGGGACACTGTGAAATAAAAGCAACAGGTTTAAATCTAAAAGAGCAAATGCTTTTTTAACAGTGTCTCTGGCGTGGCCTTGGGAAAATACTGAGGTGAAGAGCCCGGCAGGATTAACAAATGTTAGACATCGCAATCGATACCGCCTACATCAACAGTTAAACTATCCAGGGTAAAAGTTAATTTCTTCACTCATATTTTAATGTAATATTATTTGAATAACTCAGATCCTGCGCTTCAGGCCTTGTGACAATGAGTACTTCCCACTGGCAGCGAAACTTGGCTGCTGGGCACATTTTCGGATGGGCATTTGTCCTTTGCAGGGGGTGGTTCTTCTGCATGTGTTCCTGGCGAGGGGGAGAGGCAGGATTTCAGGCTTGCTGGACCTCTGATCTGATCCGTTCTGGCACCTGAGGCTGGCTCGGGATGCTGAGAGGCGGCTGGCCCGGGCTCCCCCGCCGGCAACCGGGGCTGAGCTCCCAGAGCCCTTCCCAGGGCTGGCCCCGCTGGTGTTTTTGCTTGCCAAACCTGGGCTTGCAAAAGGCGGGCTCAGCTTGGCAGCGGTGAGGGTGGCGTGTTCAGGCAGCTTTTGAGGCTTCACCCAAATCGCCCGCCCTGCCCTGGAAGACACCACCTGCGCTCGACTCGCCCTAGGCAGGAAATGGAAGAAGAAATCAGGGCTAATTCAATTAAAAAAAAAAAAAAAAAAAAAAGAGTAAAAAACCCCAAGATCCTTGAAACAAATTGCTCATAGTCTTCTTTCTCTGCACGCCATCTGCATAGGAGCAGGGGGGATGTGCTTGATTCATACTGTGATTCGAATGGAAGTGCGAGTAAATTGAAGGCTGATATATATCAGTGCTGAGGGCAGGATTTAGACAAGTGAACAGTTGTTCCTACAACAAAAACAGATAATGTTGTCAAGTTTGTTCCCTAACCGAGGATTCAGTCAAACACTCACCAGACTCAAGCTAAATCTCCACAACCTTTATTGCTTCCTGTACACTCACTTAAATCTTGCCTAACCCCTTCCTGTCCCAGCGCTGGTTTCCTTCTTCCTCCCGAGGGTGGTATTAGCATCTGCCCACTAAACCATGTCAGCAGGTGAAATTTATAGATGGGCTATGGCAAGCCATTTATCATCATTTTTGTAATTTCCATCCCCACTCTCTATTAAATGCAATAACCTTCTGAGCACTTTGAACATGAAATTCATTGCCGTATCCAAAAGATTGTTCCTTATGTGAACGGGGAAATTCACTGTCCCATGGCACCACTGCAGCCACTTAGATCTTTTGAAATTTCTTTTTTTTTTTTTGAGAAAGAAAAAAACTACAACACACACAAATTAGGACTTTTACAGGGTTTGCAAACAGGCCATTCCCCTCATTAAGCAAAGTAGCCACAGTCGTACAGAGAAATAGTAATGAGCATTTCCTCTCAGCATTTGGAGACCTCAGAGAGCTTGTGCCATCCATGACCAAGTGTGGATCTCCAGGAAGTGATAGCCCTGCTAAAGGTTTTCCTTGTTCTTCACCTCTCCATCCTCCATCTCCTATGAAGACAGGCTGAGAGAGCTGGAGTTGTTCAACCTGGAGAAGAGAGGGCTCCGAGGAGACCCTATAGCAGCCTTCCAGTGCCTAAAGGGGGCCTAAAAGGAAGCTGGAGAGATATTTTTTATAAGGGCATGTAATGATAGGACAAGGAATAATGGCTTCAAACTGGAAAAGAGTAGATTTAGATTGGGTATCAGGAAGAAATTTTTCATTCTGAGGGTGGTGAGGCATTGGAACATGTTGCCCAGAGAAGCTGTGGCTGCCCCATCCCTGGAGGTGCTCGAGACCAGGCTGGATGGGGCTTGGAGCAACCTGGTCTGGTGGGAGGTGTCCCTGCCGATGGCGGGGGGACATGGAATGAGGTGATCTTTAAGGCCCCTTCCAACCTAAATCATTCTATGATTCTATATCTTCCACATACATTTTGCTATTTCAGATATTTCAGAAAAGATTCCTTAGGAAGGGAAGTAAATGTATGTTCAGAAAGGAGTTGTCTCATGCTCTCATTATCAAGCAAAACTGACCTTGCGGAGGGTACATTTTCCCTGCTCCCAAGATTGCCAGATTCCTGAGTGGGGAAGGGAGCCGTGGGGACTGCAGCAGGAGAACCACTGCTGGGGACTGTTCCATTGAGCTGCTGGCGTCTGCCCTTGAGCTGCTGGGCAATCACACCTGGGAGACACATGGCTTGGAAAGTCCACTCTTTTCAGATAGCTCTGTTTCCTGATCTAACTGCGCTGCTGTCTTCTCGAGTGGATAATACGAGCTGACACCTGGGGTGTGACAGGAAGATCGATGCATTTTTTTATATAGGATATTACTCATGAATAAATAAATTTGGAAAAAAACCCCCAACATTCTGAGAATAATGAAGGAATTTTGGGGGGAATTATGTGGGAGGTACATTTAGCCCACTAGGTGGAAATGATAACTTTTATCTGTTTTTCACTTTTCAGCGTTAGCTTCTCACTGGCAGAGAGAGATGGAGATGCGAAGTATCTCCAATGTTCCACACAGATGAGGGGCAGCTTCAGAGAGAGTTCACTCTTGCTTGCTTGACAAGGTAGACTGGAGGAAAGGGCCCCAGGGATTGTGCAAGAGATGAATACGTTGGGTGAGTTTTACTTCAAAGACACTTTCAGCCAGACACTACTTTAGCTAAGGAGTCTGAGAGCGAAAAGCACAAACGTGTTTATATAAATACACGGCAGGGTGTGCCCTTAAACATGAAGCAATGCTGGTCTGTTGGTTCGCTACGCAGGCATCAAAAAAATGGAACAACAGTGCTCTGCTTCTTCAGCAGAGCCAATGTTTTATCTTTGGATGCCCTTTTCCTTTGATAAATCCAGGGTGGCTTGAACTTCCAGTGCCAGTTTATGCCCTCTGTCCCAGAGCACGCCCTGTGATATGGAAGATAGCAGAGCTATCAGTTTAAGCCAGACCTGTTTTGCCTCCTCACCCCAGTGGCACACTGGGGAGATGGTGGAGGGAGTGCATACACGCTCACTGCCTGCCTTCAAAGCACCAAGAGAGGGAGAGTGCAAGGAAGTTGGACAAACTTGTCCAAGGAGCCAGCTGTCTGTTGTCCTCCAAATGTGGAAGTTAAAAAGATTTCAAACAAACTATTCTGGGATTTAAACCTGACTCAAGTTTTGATTCATTTCCTTCTTCGCTTCAGTCACTTCCAAACCCTCCTTTCTCTGTCCTTAAAGTCAAAGGGTGCTGCAGTGCACAGGAACTGTAAAATTTATCCCCTCAGTAACTGCTTAAATCTCATCTCTAATCCTCTAAACTCCTTGGTTCAGGGTAGTTGAAATCGTTGTAAATATCTTTGAGGTGGATTATACCGCTTAATTGCTACTAAGGGAATAATAATATTATGTGTATGTGCATACATAATATAATGTACATAGAAAGACACAGACAGAGACAGAAAATCTTCCTGGCAAAGAAGGTATTTAATAACAGTTTAAACTACTCAGGATTTGGGAAAGCCTGTTAAAGGGATTAGAAACTAAATCCAAAACTGGACAAGGGGTAAAGGCAATAATTTCCACAGACGACAACAGAGGCAAAACACTATTTCCTCTCTTTCTGTAAGTATGTTTTCTTTATACACAGTCTATACCACTTAACGAGGGAACATGATCTTTTCTATTAAGTAAACCTCAATTGTGTAAAAGATACTTACGTTTGAGGAAGCATAGATGCTACTCTCGCAAGAAGATGGAAGCAGAATGTACATTGGTAGAATTTCTTTCTTTGGGAGGAAATAGTTTCCTATCACTCGAACATCAAAATTCTAAGTCCATCTGTTCTAAGCAAAAGAATTTGAACCTGAAAAAAAAGAAGATAAATAAATAGCTAAATATAGCTTTGTACATGCAAGTAGTCCTGCTGAGTTGCTTGTGACCAATGCACATGTGCAGATGCCTGGACAACTGGGGCTAAGGGCTTTGTCCTGGAAATGTCAGATATAAACCTTCTAAAGAAAGTATCTGAGAGTGAGAGAGAAGAAATATATTGTGAAGATTTTCATTCATCATAAGAAGAAATGTTTTGAGAGGTATTCCCCAAAACTTTCTTCCCATGAACATACATGTCATTGTAAATCTCTGCTCTTATTTGCTCTTCTTCTGTTCTGTCCTGTTCTCAAAAAACTGCAAACTAATTCTTGTAGAAGGTAGCCCTGGTTGCCTGTGTTGACCTCAGAGACATGAGCTGGGATCTACCAGAGATCAAGGAACCAGTTCCAGAAAATAAATGCAAAGTATTGTAAGGAACTTATTTTAAAATGAGTTTACTGAAAAGATTTATTACTGAATATCATAGTTGAAGCAAAACACCTAGTGAATGGAAGAGGTAAATACTCTGGTAGAAAGAAAATAGTCCCAGTACTGAGTGTTTCAAAAGTAAGAAAATGCAATAGCGGTCAGGCTGTGAGTGCTTGTTCTTGCCCAAACCTCCTTCACTATTGAGAAGCAAGGGGATCATTACACCTGTAAGTTTGAACCTGAGCATAAGCATGGATTCAGTTCCAGAGGAACTGTGCCTTAGGGCACTGTCTGTCTTTTATCATCTGAAATGAAGCTACTTTATTACAAATACAGTAATTGGGTGTACTTAAATTATTAGCCTCTTTCTAGGCACACTAGATCTGCTTTTTAGCCTTGTGTTTATACTCTATGATTAAACCAGCTTGATCTTGTTCTGTGGTAAGAAGAATAATTTCATCTCTGGTAAAATACACATTCCTCTTGCCACCCCTTGCCCATTCTTTGGTTCATCTTCATTTGATACCTCTTTTGATTCAAGGCTGGCTAAAAGTCTTAATTTATTAAAAATCAGGTGGAAAGGTCTAAGGAACATTAACGTTACTGAATCCTCTCTAACATTCTTGGCATATGCTTCTTATTTTTTTCCTTTAGGCTCAAAGTACTCCTTCTTTCCAGTGTTTGCGCAATACCTTGGAGAATGGCTTTGGTCCATGATTTGCTCTCCTTGGATGTGGCCAGGGATCCATACCTGTGTGTAGTGAAGCCAGGGTAGGCACACATGGAGCCACCTCTCATGATGAGAGTGCTAAGGCCAAGATCAGCTGTGGTTTTGTGTGATCGGTCTGTGAATGCAGGAGGGTGCCCTGTGGTCCCGCTGCTCCTCACGCACAGGTGCAGGGCTGAAAGGAACAATTTTGAAGGCAGTAGCTGAGATTAGTTTTCAAACAACAGGAGATAGAAATAAGCACCTCTCTGCAGAGCCAAGAGTTCATGTTGTACAGTAAGATCTGTTTAGACTGCTAAATATATTGAGGTTTATGTTATTTTCTATATAGTTACAGTTTTTAATGTCCTATGCCTTAATTCAGCAAAGTATGCTTAAACACAGCTGGGAAGTACTTAAGTAGCTTGCTAAATAGGGATTTACATGTACTCGAGGCTAGGTCCAATAAAGGACATGACCAACAAGTGAGGGGAGGCAGTTGCCCACCCTCGAGATGGCCAGGCTCTTGGGTTCAGTGTTTAGGTTGTTGCTGTAAACTGTCCTTGTACAAGAGCTTTACATTTTCTTGTTAGGAAAAGGAGGAGGCAAGGATTACAGTACAGAAACTAGACGTGCTTCCCAATTGTTTTTCTTATTGATAAGATGCAAATGGTTCAAATACTTTGTACTTTTTATGAGAGGAGGTTCTTTTTCCTTGGTTTGTGCCGACCTCCAGCCTTGGCATTTGAAGGAAGAGATAGTTGAGCTCTTTCATCATTACAATCTCTTCTGTTGGTCCCTTCACACTGCTGTGTTTGCTAATTTCCAGACATACACAAAGTGTGTTCCTTTTTTTTTTTTTTGGTAACGAAAGTTACCAGCTCTTCCCATTCTGGGGACAGGGAACCTGAGGCACAGGATTGGGAACTGGCCAGGAGTTTGTTGCAGAACTGAAAGACAAGTCCAGCAGTCGCGATGTGCCATCTTCTGGCCTACTGTTGATTTTGGCAGACATGAAAACAATGTCCCAGGTTTAGTCACCTGCAATTGCTAGCAGCTTTTCAGTTGCTGGCAAGCAGGCTGGGTCCTCAGCAGAGCAGCTGGCGGCAATCCATGGCTCTTCCATTTTCTTTTTTCCAGGTCATTTTTGCTCATTAGGCCTTTTCATCTCCTTTCCATGGAGAGCATGGTTTCAGAGGTGATCCATTTCCTCTACCCCTGTAATCAGAAGTCGAGGCTGTGATCTTGCTTATTTACAAGGAAAAGCGGTAGGAAGGAAGAAGAAAGAACAGTACTGGTATCCAAGATTCCTGTCTTGGGAAGATGGGTATGAAGGGGGATGAATTTATTAGCTGAATGCTTTTTTAGGTGACAGAAAATGAGATGAAAAGGGAGAGAAGCAAAACAGAACAAACCAATAACAACCACGCTAGTCGAAACCATGGACATGCTGCCATACTGCAGTGGCTTTCAGGTGCAGGAGGGGGATTCATATAAGATCTAGAAAAATTCACAAGAGTTGCCCACCTTTCCTCTCTCCTAAATAAAACAGAAGTAAAGAATCTCTTCAAAAATTGTAATTGAACCCAAGGCAAGCAGAGATAGGAATATCATCCCCAAAGAAAATGGCTGACTCCTTTGCTAATAGAATGTATATTAAAAAAAAAGGGAATTTTTGGTATGCTCGAAAGAAGCAATGACTTCTGTGAAGGTGCTTGAAGAGCCGGACTCTCCTGGTGTTGTGAGAGATCTGGCTATGTAGAAAGCAGATGAGTACCAATTCACAGCCACAGAGTAGGTGGAGTGCTTCTCCAGCTTGTGTTTTTGGGGTGGGAGGAGGCAAAAAAGGAGAAGCACAGCTATTTTATAGAATCATGGAATCGTAGTGGTTAGAGTTGAAAGGGACCTTAAAGGTCATTGATTTCCAACCCTCCTGCCCTGGGCAGAGACACCTCCCACCAGACCAGATTGCTCAAAGCCCCATCCAGCCTGGCCTAAAACAATTCCAGGGATGGAGCAGACACAACTTTTCTGGGTGAGAAGACAATAAGAAGGGAAGAAATAATCTCCAGAGGTAGAAAAACAGGTAGAAAATAATCATAAATAGAAAATAACCCGCAAATGATGACAGGTGCAACAGCTGTGGCAAGAACCATTGCTCTGCATTGCTTCCGTCGCCAGGACTGCTGAAAGGTTATCAAGATATTTTCGGAGGACTGGGATATCTTCCAGGCATGTTTCACCTTGAAATAGAGACAGTGATTCAGCTAGGATGGCACCTGTGTAACCTCTGCACCAAAGGCGAAGGGGAAGCAGCAGCCAACACAGCAAAAGGAGAGAGATGGTGTCAGTGCTGTAGTTGCCGCATCCCCGGTCAGGAACGTGGCCTGGGAGCCAACATCCACACGGGCAAACTCCTCATTGGCATAAGCCCGAGCAACCTCATCAAAGTACGACAAGCTGCTCATTACCCAAGTGCCTGCAATGAAAGACACGTTACCTGACTTGGCAGAAGCAAAAATAGCCCCAGTGCTTGGTGCCAAAGATAAATATTGGCCAATGCTATTGGATAAAGAAAGCAACCACCTCACTACGTCTTGGACACCAGCAGGTAGCTGCAGATGGTGAAATATGCTGTTTTGGATCAAACCTGCAGTGGAAGAATACTTCTGCTGCCAACAAGATGCGCTAAGAGGACTCACAGGGATCAGAGGTGTGGATGATGGCATTCTGCAGTAGAGCTGCAGAGACACTGAATAGAAACAGCCATAGATCACCATCTCATTTGTTTGCTACGAAGAGCCAAGGAAATAAAGCCATAATTAAATACTAATAATTGTCTTATCCACAGTAATAGTAATATTGCAGCAGACTGTAGGACTCCTAGAGGATATTGACATTCAGTGTGACTACTGAGCATGGCAGTTGGGGCTGGTGAGCAGTTGTGGGGCCTGGGGGAACTGGAAGAGATGCTATGGGACCTTGAGAATGCGCTGGATTCCCACCAGTCTGGAGCAAGGTCAGAAGGGACTTTCCACAGCAGCCCTCCTAAACTTCCCTGTTCTGGTATGGGTTAGACAGAGGACACGCTGAACTGCTGGGTGCCACCAAAATTAAACAACAGCTCATCTCAGCAGCTCTGTAGTTTCAAATCCAAAATCCCCATTCACTTTCAGGGAGGTTTTTTAATTTTACCTGGGAGTGAGAGTGCAGTCATACCAGGCCTTCGGTCACATTGGGTCTTCCCCCATCACAGACAGGCAGCTGGGAAAGCTATTAAAATTCCCAGCTGTGGCTTTAAGAAGGTTCAGGAAGCAAACAAAACACACAGCAAGCCAGCCTTGAACTCTGAAGGAACTCTGTCTGTAATATCAGTCCCTATAACACTCAATGTCAAGACACATCTCCACAGGATTGCCTATGGCCAGGAGTAGTTGATGGAGGAAAGGAGAAGAAAGAAAAGATGTGCAGGAAGGCTGTAGCCTATCACACCAAAGACCTTCCCCAATGGTGTTGGGAGATGCAGTTACAGGTAAAACTGTTTCCTCGAGACACGTGAAGCACTTGAAGGCAAGCTGCACTGATCAGGCTGTGAACTCCGGGTTTGGGGAAGATGGTGCTGAATGGGCTTCTCTGTGGCTGATGCCAAAAATTTGTCAAGTTTTACAAATAGATAGATTGGCTACAACGCTGCGTGCACTCTGCTGAAATTGGATTAGCCAAATGCTGAAAGCACACAGGCTTTTGAGTGATCGACTACAGTCCCGAGCCATGAACTGCCCTCTCCCCCCACCTTCTCCCAGTGAGAAAAATACGATTTTATGTGCAGTTGTTAGGCACAGTTCTCATATGTGGACTTCGGAGGGATATTCTGGTGAACTAAAGCTGGAAGCAAGCTTAGGTAGTGAAGTTTAATTTTGCACTGGAACTTGGGAGATCAGTGACTCTGTAGATGGCCAAAGGAAAGTCTTTTTACCCCCTTAAGCCTTTGTTTCCCTATCTGGAGAAGAACTGCTGCAATATTTGCTGGTGTGAAACGTGCTACTTGCAACTGGGTATTATCATCCTCTGAAATGAATGTGACAAACGGAATGCTGTGATAAACAGCTTCCTTGTCCACGAGTTGGGAGCACAAGGGTAGGATTGTGTGGGAACTGTGAGAACGCAGCACATGACCAGAATCGGGTATGGGCGACGGCAGCATCGGCTGGGGAAAGGAGAAAGCCTCAATGTTGCCCTGTCTCAGAGTTCTCTCTCCTTCTGCTTGAACACCAGATAATAAGGTCAGCTGTGTTTTTAACCAATTCAAAGAGCAATTCGTCATGTCTTTCCATCTGGACTTTCATTTCCTGGTTATCTTACGTAGTACTACACGCTTTTTTTGGGGACCAAGAGTCACGTCAGGATGACTCTGTTTCCATTTCTATCGGACAATAGTAGGGATAGTTCTCAGGTAGCCAGGCTAAATTATCTGCATTTTTCCTTAATCACAGGAAGCTTGCCAGCTGCTTACGTGACCAGGCAAGCTCTCTGAGGCCATGCACACAGCGAGGCGCTGTGCCAGTTGTCTGGGTGGCTCTGCTTTTCACAAGGGAATGACTCACTGCAGCGGTCGCCGCCGCTCTGCTCCACCCCTGGTATTGGTTTCTAATATCTTATGCTGGCAGGAGGTCAGGAATCCAGGAGGACCCAGATTTGGGTCCAGGCTCCTGTTCCGTTTCCTTCCCTTTATGGCAGTAATGGGTTTCCTGCTCTTCCCTCCCTTTCCTCCCCTGCTTCTTTATGGATGTGGCCATTACGTAGCCCTGAGAAAATGGATTACCAGGCAACGCTTGCCATTGCCACCGCTCTGCTGCCCATTTGCGTGTTTGCTGAACTGGACTCGTTACACAGAGGTTTTTAATTGCTGTGTTTGTTTTAGCAGTGTTACGTGAAGCTGTGGCTTTTCAAGGCTGTGGCAGGCTGGGGAGGTATGGTGTCTGTCCCCTACATTTCCCCATCTGCTGCCAATCATTGAGGGAGACTCCTTGGTGCTTCTTGCAACCTCTAGATGGTTGGAATGAGTCAACGTTCCCTTGAAGCTTCTATCGCAGCCCATTGTCATTGCTTCCCCCACAACCTGGTGTGTGGTTGGAAGTGCCCAAGGAGGCATTTACAACTGGATGCACCTCCCTGACATGAAGCAAGCATTTTGGCAAAGGCATCCATGCCATTGCCACCCGCTGTGTGTAGTCAGCAGGGCAGGGAGCGATGGAGAGCCTCATTAAAGAGGCTAGTACTTGCTGGTAGCCTACGCTGCTGCCAGAGTATCACTGTGCTCCTCTCGGGCCGCAGGGACACTCTGCCCTCTCTCTCTGTGGGAACAAACTGTGACAGCAGCTACTGTTCAAATGGATGCATTAGAAAAGTGAATGGGAACGTAAGTGCTTCAGGGGTTGCTATTTCATTATTGCTGCTCATAAAGCTTTCTGAGAAGTGTGAACATTTCCTGCTTTTAGCCAGGCTCTTAATTCACACCATGCTAGGCTTGACCATAGCTCCCACCAGCCTCTTCGCCTTTACCTGCTCCTGTACTCTGCCCAGCCCCTCTTGCTGCATGACACCAGACCCTCCAAACTGGGCTGTTGATGCCACACAGTGATGATACATAAC
Source organism: Thinocorus orbignyianus (assembly GCA_013400375.1). Classification (NCBI taxonomy): domain Eukaryota; kingdom Metazoa; phylum Chordata; class Aves; order Ciconiiformes; family Thinocoridae; genus Thinocorus; species Thinocorus orbignyianus. The sequence goes on from VXBW01004306.1 coordinate 241,401, forward strand.
CCTACCCCCGTGATAGTAGATGTCCCACATCTGCTGCTGTAGGAGAATGCAAGGAGCTCCATTGCGTGGAGGGATGGGAGGTGTTTATAGCTCCTCAGTCTCAGTCAAGAGGTGCTTCAGTGCATTCATTGTCCTCATCCACAGGTACAGGTTGAACCCATCACTGCTGCTCCAGCTTATTCCCATTGTAACGAGCCTGAGCTAAAAAATCTCCTTTCCTATGTGCAAGGACACAGTTCCTCCTGCATATAGAGTCCACCAAGGCATTTTAGTTGTTTTATCTTTATTTCCTGTGCTGTGGTATGTTGATATGTTGCCCAAACCATTTACAATATTCAGGAAGGGAGCAATAGCTTTGTAAAAGTGATAGCGAATTTTTCAGGGATATCTGTACAAGCATCACACATCCCTGAAAGGCTGTCACTACATATATTGCTAATTCAATTTAAAAAAAACAACCCAACAACAAATTTACCTGGGAGAGTATATTTAGTTTATTGAAAATGTATTTCTAGTTACAGTCAATGAGATAGATTTCTTTAAAAATCCAACAATGTTATTTGCAACAGCTGGTTCAGCTTATGAAGCTACTAGGAGTAAAGAGAGTGGTCTCCGAGACAGTGATTTTATACTTCAGAGTGCTAGTAATCTGTTTGTCCTTGCTTAACTTCTGTGCCATGCCCCGGTTCACATTTGGAACTGTATTTTATCTCCAAGTTCCGATTATTTCTTACAGGTTAACACAACATACGACCTATGACACTGCAGCCGTAAAGAAAGTAGGCACATGTGATTTTTCTCTTCAGTTTTCATATCTCAGCCCTCTGGCCATTCAATTTAGTTTCCCAGGTGCTGACAGCTGGTAATGCTCTTAACTGCTCTCCCCTGTTGGTAAGTTATGGATATTTCCTAACTGAAGTTTAATTGTATAACTTTACTTCACTAGCAATGCCAAAGGTCCTAGGAACCCATTCCTCCTCCCGGCTGATTACGGCACTGAAGATAATACTGTTTGTGGATGGTGAACCTAAACCCCCCTCCGAGTGTCTTCTAAGACAAACTGACATTTATTGTGCTCCTCATTATAACAGGACTGCTCAGAGCTGTTCCAGAGGACACAACCCCCAATTTTTAGTTACATCTTAAGCTTAAAAAAAAATATAAAAGTTGTTTGAGTTTCACTGGGGCTTAGAGAGGAGGTGGTAATAGTAAGAGATTTAAAGGAAGATCTGTTCTGTAGGTACCAAAGGCAGGACCTGCCTTGGTGTTGCTTGCCCTGGATACCTTGCTGGTGACACTGCATCCCACTGGGCTCCCACTCTCTGGAAGAAAGCTGGCCAATTGAGTCCAGGATGCTGGATCTCCTCTGTGGGAAGGTACCAGGTTTGTGCACACAATCTGTAGGACCACGAGCAGGTCAGATGGGCTGTGCACCAGTGTTACTCAGCACCAGCCTTCCCAGCTCTCACTGGGAATTAGGGACCAAAATGCCTGTTGAGGCTGCTGTGAAGTTTATCCGTAGCTTTGTATTTCAATGAGTGAAATACGCCTTCACTTCATCCCTGGGGGTAAACTGAGGTTAAACTGTGAGGGTAATAAGCTGAAGATAATGAGCAATAAAATAATGGTGAAATGTTCTGATGCTGTTGCAACAGAGAGGCTAAGATGAGGAGGGCGGGACTGACTGATGTCCCCATTGCTGAAAGGTGAACTCTCTTTGCCCGGTTCTGTGACTATTTGAAGATTTCTGAAGCCGTGGCAAGCTGGAGTCAGACAGGGAGGGAAAGAACTCAGTAAAAAATGAATACAGCATCCTTGTCGTTCTGCCTCCGCTCTGTATATTCATACCTCTGTCTACCTGGGAATATCTAACCTGCACATGGTGGTGCCAGCTTTGGTGGGTACAGCTGCTTCTTCCTAGGTGAGAATACGGGGAAGTTTGTCATGGAAACGACTCTGAATCGAGTCCACCAGTTTCACTGTGAAAGGAAAAAAATTGTCAAAACTTGGCTCACGTTTTATAAATCCTCAACAAGGCAGCTGGGATTCACCTTCTTCATGGTTTTTACTTTTCACCCTTCACAAGGCTTCCCAGTCCCCCGCAGCTGCCAGCTGGCTGCTGCCTGTTTAGCAGCTGATGGGGAAGGATTGGCCCAGTGGGAGATGAAGTTACGGACCTCTTGGAGCACCTGGCCCAGCTTTGCAGCTTGCTAGCAAAGCCCAGAGGGGAAAGGGCCATACTTTCCCTTTCCAGGGACATGAACCCTCTTGCGAATACCTTGCATGGGGTGCAGGAAGGGTGGTGAAGCAAAGGCTGTGTTACATTTGAGTGCTTGCAGATGTGCTGCAGCAGAGAAGAGGACACCAGGCAGGGGAGCACCTGTTTCTCTCATGTACCCCAAATCCCCTGCCTTTTTCCAGACAGCCTATGGGACTTCCCCATGATGGGTGGTAAACTAGTCTAATGCAGATCCAGTGATGAGCTAGGAAGAAGCAGGGGAGGTTTTTTGGTCCACTTATTGTAGGCAGCTGGCTGCTGGTCACCATTAACATTTCTGTAGGAAGAAAGCAGTCTGAAGAGGTCCTTGTCCCTCTCAGCACATTCCCTTTCTCCTTTCCCTACTGCAATTTCCTGTCCCCTCCCATGGTTACGTTAAGGCAGCTATTTCTGGTGTCGTGGTCTAAAAGAGATCAGCAGGGTTTTTCTGGTTTTGCTAAGATTGGCCATTTCACTAATTTAGTTTAAAGGGTATCAGCACGCTTAAGAGTGATAAATAGGAGGGAGGAGTAACAAATAGCTGCGGGTGAGAAAAGGCAGGGTCCTCCTTTGGCAGCTTTGCCATTAGGTAATTGTGGTGTGGAACAGCACAATTTCAGATGTCCACTGAAAAACGCATCTGCATTTGGGCCCTGATTCCAGAAAGCAGGTTGAAGTGTGCTTCACTGCTGCTCTGTTGCTTAATTTTCAGTAAATTGTCAAGCATGCACATGTCCGGCACCCACTGACTAGTGATGTGCTGCCAAACTGGGGCTTAGAGAGAGGACAAAAGTAAATATTTCTAGCTCTGTGCTGATGAAACCTATAGAAAATAGACAATGAAACACTTTCAACAGAACCTAAATATACACCCCTGTGTACCTTTTACAGGTATTGGAGTCGTACAGCGTTTTGCTGAGTTTTCCGTAGAACTCCTTTCCAGTGTTTTAGGTTCACACGTATATTTGGGATTCTTGCTTCTGTTTAGGTGCCAAACTTTCATCCTTGCAAAAGCTCCACAGGCCTGTTTCTGATTTATTCCAGTGAGTAGTTTCATTTTCTTGAGCGAGATTTCTCTTGGTTTCCACCAGTGAAGTGGAACTGGCTGGTAGGTCTGGGTACACAGGAGAGGTATCCTGGGAATTGCTGCAGAGGCTACACAGTGCTAACGCATCGTTCCTGTTCATCCTGATTGCCTAAGGATCACCTGCACAAACCTATGATTTAAATGCTGAGTGTCTTGATAGACAAGGTCACAGTTATGTAGCCTGAAGTGCCACCTAGAGTCTTACTTCATGTATCTTTTATAACATTGCTCCTAGGACCGTGTTTGAAGGTCAGGAGCTGGGTAGCAGGGGCGAGGTTAGCAAGTGACCTTTGGTGGTCTAAGAAATTACATCACTGAAAATTAGATAACTGGGATGAGCAGATCATCATCACTGGAAAATCCCTGGTTTCTGTTCCCCCTCCCTAGCCTGATCTCTCCCTCACCTGCAGAGGTGAGGCAATGGGGTCAGATGGGAATGCCCATGGGGCATGGGATGGCTGTGGAGACTCCTTTGGGCACTCAGGTCAGCAGATGGAAGCCAGAGGCGTGTTAGCCAGAGGCGGCTGCAAACAGGCCCTTGGGGCCAGTTGGTGTCCCCAAGCTCCCTCAGTTCACCCCCCCAAATTATCTGTGCCCTGGGGGAAAGTCAGCCAGCTAAGGAAGACTCCTTCTGGAGACAGGTTGTGCTGCTGCTCAAGCCATTCTACCCATGACACCTCTTCCCTGCCAGGTCCTGCTGGATGCAAAAAGGAGGTCTACTCTTCCTCTGTCACCTGTAAAGCCACACTCGGTCCCTGTCCCTGCTCAACCGGCTGAGATGGGGTTTCTTATGCTGACTCCATTCCCTCTCAGTGTACTCCAGGTTTCCTCCCTGCATGCTCCTGGAGGGCAGGCTCTTACTTTCTCCTGTGTCTCCTGAGCTCACACATTAAATTGGAAAGGTCTTTCTGAGATTCACGTGTTCTGCCACTGAAAGTGAGCCCCTGTGGTTCTTGGAAAGGAAACTGCCCCCTTTTTCAGGGTTTTCTGGGGTAACTCTGCATAGTAATGCCTGAAATTGCAGGAGGAAGGAAGATATTCAGAGCTGTGTGAAGAAAGACAAGCCCATACCCCCAGATCCTAATGTTTCCCATATATAATATTCTGTAACATTCTGAATCTGATATCATTTGTAGCCGTTTTGGGAATAAAAGCTTTTCCTCCACCTAACAGAATCAATGGGCCCATAGTGTGTCTTTATTCCCATTCAAATTAAGGGCTATTCCATACCAAAAATGCACTAATGTAACTAAATTGATTTCTAACTTGATTTTAGTTAAATGGGTGTAGTTCCCTGCGGGGGCACACTTAAATCGGTCGAAGAGCAGGTAATTTATGCATCTTTGTATATTTCTCTGTGAATTTATCTTGATTAGGAGCGAGAGGATCTCACAGCATCCGAGGCACCCACAGCAGGCAAAAATCCACACATGGGTTTGGCTTCCCATTCCTGGGGATGCTTAGTGACTCTCCTAAAGTGTGGAATGCTCTTAACTCCTGCCGTGGAGCACCGGAGGTGTTCACTGCCTCACAAGTGTACAGCACTTCTGGAGATCAAGCCCTGCGTCGTCATTGTGTGTGTCGTGTCCTCCCCCTCCCCATATTTCACAGGGGAATAATTGCCTCCCACCCTACTCCCTCTCCTCTCCCCTTACCCCCCCGTAAGCCAGGCACAGCCTTGGCTCTGAAGCATCCTTGTTGCTCTGAGAGCTGAGGCTAAGTGCAGCCCTCAGCGTGCCCAAGATCCCGATGGATTTGGAGGGAGACTTTTTTTTCTTACTGAGCTATGCCAACCTCACAGGGGAGCTTGTCTTCCTGGTGAGAGAGAGAGGGGGGGAGAGAAGGAAAAAAAAAAGCCTTAGCAAAGGAAAATCAAAGTGATTTATACCTCCCAGCTCAGCCCGACCTCAGCTGGACTTAGCAACTGGGACACGGGCACTTGGCTTTGCAGGGTTTCTTTGCTTCTGGGTGCAAACCCATGGTCTGTTCCCATTCCCGGTGTCTGCTGCCAAAAGGGACAGGAAAGCAGGACATGCCTTCAGAGCAGGGTTGCTGCTGGGTTTTGACCTCAGTGGCTGTGGTTCTCACCCTGAGGAAGGTTTTACATGTTTTATATGAGAGGGAGCCATCCACACTCAGAACTCCTTCAAGCTGTGGTGCTTAAAAAAAATTAAAATAATAAAATCAATGTTACATTATTTTAATCGTTTTCAAAATGAATGGATTGTAAAGCTGCCCAGGCCAAACTGCGTGTAACCCCTGAAAAGATGCAGGAAGGGGGAATGGCATGCCTCATCACTCAGGAATATGGATTTTGAGATTTCTGCATCTCATTTATGGGAGAATATATGCCCATATCTAAGTTTGGGAGACTTCTGATCTTTTGCCATTGATGAAGGCTGTGGACAGCTGTGACATACATTGGGGTAATGGAAATATAAGCAATGGCTTCCAGGGTAGAGGCCAGAAGTACGGAGGCTGTGGTCATTCTTCCAGGAATGTTGTGCAGGCTTGATCGACCAGAAACGTCTCCGAGAAAGTGAGAGAGCCAAAGAGGTCAATTCCCTCTCTTCAGTGGCTCTGGCTATTTTCTCTAAATTAAAAAGAAAAATGGGACACTCTAGTCCTTTGTGTAATTTTATAGCCTAAGGAGTATTTCCTAGGCTTACTCTGCTGTGTGTGCTGTGAAGCAGGATGGGGTATTTAGCCCCTGAATTTTCACTCGGGTGTTTTTTTTTCTCCTGTTCACATTCATTTACTTTGAGATATCAACTTCTATGTGTTTTGTGTGTTTTTTTTTTT
>VXBW01004306.1:247571-320336 GCA_013400375.1 Thinocorus orbignyianus
TTTTTTTTAAATTGAGGATTTTATATTAATAAACCATGGAATCTTAATGTCAATGTTTGCTAGCACCATAGGCACATGCAATATTATAGACATATTTTCTCCCTTCCCTCTCCCTTCCTTCCTTCTCTCCCTCCTTTCTCCCACAGCCAGTTACAATGTTTTCATATATATTTTTCCACACTTTCTTTAAGCGTTTGAACAAAAAGAGGTTCCCAGTCAGCTCCATGGAACATCAGAGTAACCGTGTCCATTTAAAGATGCTGCAGATCAAACCATCAAATGGCAGCACCACAAGGAGCACTTTTCCTACGAAGATGGGCTGAGAGAGTTGGAGTTGCTCAGCCTGGAGAAGAGAAGGCTCTGGGGAGACCTTAGAGCAGCCTTCTAGGATCTGAAGGGAGATACAGGAAAGCTGGAGAGGGACACTTTGTCAGGAAGTGTAGTGATATGACAAGGGCGAAGGGTTTTAAATTGAAACAGGAGAGATTTAGATTAGATATCAGGAAGAAATTCTTTGCTATGAGGGTGATTAGGCACTGGAACAGGTTGCCCAGAGAAGCTGTGGATGCCCCATCCCTGGGAGTGTTGAAGGCCAGGCTGGATGGGGCTTTGAGCAGCCTGGTCTGGTGGGAGGTGTCCCTGCCCATGGCAGGGGGGTTGGAAGTTGATGATCTTTAACATCCCTTCTAACTCAAACCCCATATGATTCTAGGATTCATGATATATGTGTTATTATACTATGTAAACTTAAGCTTTTTCACAGTTCTAGAACTAAGAAAAATAATACAAATCTGCATTAAAGTCTACAAGAGACAGGGTCATGAGAATTCATCTTTCCTCTGAACCTGTATGTGATAGGCTGTGCTGTTGATGACAAGGGAGTCTTGGTGGGTATGTGCTGTGGTGAGTACCTGCAGCTAATAGTGTGCTTTCTACCAAAAAACTTTGGGCAATAAGCTGCATCCTCTGTCCTGAGCAGGAAGGACTGTCTCTGCAGCTCCGGCAAGGTTGAGGATGTCCCAGTTGTGCATTCCCATCTCAGTGAGAAGTGACACTGCTCCCCAGCAAGGGCTCATTCCCGCAGTGGTGTTACAGCTGGTGTAGCATCCCCAACCTTGTGGCATCCTCCACCTTGGGCTCATGAGAGTTTACAGGTTGGAGCAGCACCTTATTGCCCTCCAAAAGGTGGTCCCGTGCAAGGAGCCCACATTGTCACTGTAGATGCAAAGGTAAAAAGACAGCTCTGACTCCCATTCTGTATTTTCCTGAATGGTGGTGAAAATGTGCCTCATCATAATCTACTCAGTAATAAAAAAATCATCATTTTTATGTCATTCAGCAGAAATGTATGGTAAATGAGATTCAAAGGATTAATGCACAAAGGAAATGTCAATGTTAATCTATAGACAGTCCCTTTAGTCCTGCTTGTCATAAATTCAGAGCAAGAGATTTCGCTGACTGGCTTGGGAAGGGTAAAATTGAAGGATTAAACAAACCATAACTCAGTCTTTCTGTGCCTTGAATTCTTACTTTTGGGTTATTTTCCTCTCTACTTTTTTTTTTTTATTATTATTTTTTTTATTAAAAGAACATATATCTTCAGTGAGAGAGAGAAATTACAAATATTAGACCATGAAAGTTGGGCTTTCTTGTAGTAGTCATGCTTCCACAGGCGGGCTCTAACTCAAATCAGCTGTGCTGGTTTAAAGCTGTGCTAGTTTCCTTTATTGCTAACACTGAGCTACTTGGGTTACTCACTGTTTTGTCTTCTATGGGAATATAGAAAGAGACAGGCTGGCTTTGTCTCCCTTCTGACAGGGAGGCTCTTTATCTACTCGTCCTCAGCAATCAGATCATAAAATTAGAGCTTCATGATTGTTGTTGGTTGGTTGGTGTTGGTTGGTTTGGTTTTTTTCCCAGATGAACATTAAATTCGTTTTGCTTCCCAGTGTTCCAGCTCAGCCTGAAAGAAGGGTGTGAACCTTTGGATAATGTGAAGGACAACTTATGTCTGATTTTCCTCTGGATGAAGGACTCAGTCTTGCAGCGGGATTCACAAGGGCAGTACTTTCTGCTAATTCATTTAGACTGCAGTCTGCCCGGTGCCAGGCCCTGCCCAACTTCTTAGTGCTGGAAATGTGCATTCAATTGCATGTCTAATTTGTTCACAAATTTTCCACGAGTGTTGAACCAAATCACACTGCAAACACTATGCCTAGTTATGTGCCTAACTCAGCATTTGCACACAAAATTGCCTAATGAGCATGTGCAATTACGGCAATTAGACACGTGAATTAAGCATGCAAATACCCTAGCATTTGGGTTAGAGAGTCATAGCCTATATCACTAGAAATAGCATAACCTATTTTAGATATGATGAAAAAACACATCCCCCTTCTCCAGTGTGACCACGCTCATGACAAAGAGCACAGTTAGACCTTTGGCTCGGGGAGGAAAAACTACAAGCTCTGGGCGGAGGCCACCAGGAATCTACAAATGAAATCAGGCTTTAGGTGCTTCTGCTTCTCTGTCCCAGGTGTCTTTTGCTTGTAATGAATTAGCAGCATGCTCTCACTGAGCCTACCTTGTCTTTACGGAGCTAGTTATTCTGTCTGCAAGCCTCCATCAGCAGGAATTGCTGTGAAAAAAAGGTGGACAACTTTCCCTCTATTAGAGTCCTTTCTTCTGTAAATAAAGTACAACGCAGGACTACCTTATGCCCACCAAATGTCACTTGAAGGCTCTATAAACTGCTGAATCTGCTGGTTTATAACAGAATTCCACTTTCAGGTGTTCCTATCCTCCTGAGGGAAGGCGCTGCTGGCGGGCTGCGGCACAAATCCCAGCATAAGGTGTGAATTTGGTTGGCAGCTGCCAGGACTGAGAGTTTTGCATCAGTTACTGCTGCTCTAGTGAAATAAGGTTAGCAAGCACAGAGGTGATCAGGTGGTCAGAGCTAAACAGGTGAGGGAGAACATTTCTGCAATAAAGGAAAATCTTGGGAGGGAAACCATACCCCACCCCACCACCCCCACCCCCCCGAAAGAAATTTCTGCTTCATTAAGGTGATTTCAAACTCGCTGTGAAATCAAGGACTCGGTAGCTGATCAGCGCAAACAAAAATAATCCAGGTGGCAAGCCTGATGAGATATGACCTTGTTCAAAATCAATAGACTGTTCCCCTTCCACCGAGCACAACCGACTCTCGAATGAGTTTACTTCAACGGAGGCATTTCCCTCACAACATTAACATTTTAATTGCTTGTGCAGGATTTTCTGGAAAATTAACCCAGCGATGGCTGAGCACAGGCAGAAGATGCTGGGCTGCGGGGCTGGGGGGAGCTATAAACACATACTGCCACCTAAAGGAAAGAAGCCTTCAAGGAAAATATGGGAGGCTGCTTCCTCTGCCTCTGTCAGGGCTTGTTAAAACAAAGAATCTTAATTTTCTCTCCGCAGCCTGCCTCCCTGATGCTTTCCAAGGGGCTGTCTCACCGGCAAAGTGGGACAACTCCTGTCAGCATCATCTACTTTCTGCTGCAGGTCTAGTGATGCTATGGTTGAGCATCTTGAGTGTGGGCACGGGGTGACTTCCGAAGTTTTTCCTGACTTCTTTGTGCTGCATACAGGGCCACGAATTTCCTACAGCCAGGTTGTGTGCCAAGGAGAAGAGCTGCAGGTCTCAGGGACCACGGAGTGGGACCCCTGTGAGCAGAGCACCCCATGGGCTACGGTGTAGGGCTGTGGCATCGCTCTGGTTCCTGCTGCCAGGTCCCTTGTGGCAGGGCCAGCTGGGAATGGGAGGAAAGCTCAGGCCATCAGTAATGGATGGATGGAGAGGGTGGGTGGCATCTGAGTAGCTGGTCTTCAGATCATGTCTGATTTTACTTTGTTCTCTAACATAGATTGCAAAAATGCCAAGGGGACAGGACAGAGATCTGCTTCAGCCTGATTGAATATCTTAACTGCTTGTGCTAAAAAGACAAGCTCCTTTTGAATGGTCTTTTTCTGCCTTCATAAATCCCACATTCCTGGCTGCACAGAGGAGGCAGGCAGCAGAAGAAACTATTTACAGAGAACATATTCCCACCGAGTATTCCCAATCAGCCTGTGAGCGAAGCCTGTGAAAATAAAGGGATAGGGGGGAGGGGAAGGAAGTCTTCCTCCTGCCTTCTGTAAGCTTGTGGAACATAAAGAACCTCTTCCAAACACGCGTATAGACAGTGCTGAGCCACAGAGCTGGGTCCTCAAGGTGCAGCTAAGGTGTCAGCCAACCGCAGCCGACCAGATGCTATGCCAAACCACTGGTAGCAAAGAAGGACAAATTTGGGAACTTTCTGTGTTTGGGAGTGCCAGGCAGCTGATTTCCCAGAGAGCAGCTGCCAGTATCTATCGCCTTAACACCAGGACTGCCAGTAACGTGGTGGTACCGGAGCCAGCGAGAGGAGGCTGAAGAGGTGCGGAGGCAGGTGTAGCTGATGTCTGGTTGCAAGCAGTCACTAGCACCCAAACCTTGGCACTGCACACACAAACGGCGTTGTCCTGGGAGGAATGATGTCCCATCCTGGGTGGGATGATGTCTGTGAGAGGCAGGAGGTTATGCACAGAAAGCAGCACCCCTGCTGAGTGGTGATAACCAGCACATTCCTGGCATTCCAGCAGGGCCAGCCCAAATTTCCAACTCAGAGCTCAGCCGAAAAGAGGACTTCTGGCCTGGTGGGACACCGGGCCAACTGTTCTCTGAGGTCAAACTTCCCAGTTCACAGCTCCTGGAAAGCTTTCCAGTCAAGCTGCAAGGTTGCAGGCAGGCAGAAGGGGTATTGTTCTCTCTTGTGCTGGTTTTCTTTTTTTAAAGCTGATCACAATCTCAGCAGCCCTACCCAGTGTGCCCACGGAGCAGGTTTAGGAAGTGTCTTTCATTGTTTGTGCTTTTCTGCACTGTGGCTTACAGCCCTGGTTGCAGTGTGGAAGCTGCTTGCTGGGAAGCAAGTTTCTCAGACCGAGAGGAGAACTAACGAATGTGGCTTTTCTTCATGCAGAACTTTAATTTCACTTGTGATAAGTTCTTAAAAATCATGTATCTCTGAGGGATTTTTAATACTATCTTTGGATTTTATTAGAGAATTTTTTTTTTTTTTGCTTTTGATGAACAGATGTGATCAATTTTGTAAGCCAAGGAACTTCTGTATTCGGTTACGGTTTTCAGTCCCATGAAGCACTTGTATTTCCAGTGGAATGCACTAGCATCTTGCTCTCTTCCATCTTTATAATATTGCTTGATGGGTTAGAGGTAAATGTAACAAGGTAGGAAAGAAAAGATGGATTCTCTAACGGCTTAGGGTACTGTAAAGTACTGACTGAAAACCTAAATACAGCTTCTCCTAAATTAACACTACAGTTGTATGGACATGATCATAACGGATACTGGAAGGGGCACTGTCCTACAGGGAGACTGGTTCATGATTCTTCAAAGAGCTTTCTGCGTAGACTTGAACAGAAAGCTGTTCACTCCTCCATGCCTTAATTTTTACATCTGATTTGATGTAAAAATCAAAATGAAAATGTCTCATTGGTCTTACTCATCATTTCCTTTGTGATTAAAGCCAATGAAACATTATCAATTCAATGACTGAAGAAGCTGGTTCTGGCTAGAAAGACAAAAGGAAATATTCCACAACTGTTCCTTTGATCGGATCAAGCCAAGTTGTCCATTGCCATGAAACAATAACAACAATAAAGATTAATTTGAACTTCATCTTTTATTTTCACGTTATACTCAGGTACAAGTTGTCCTATCATGTTATTTTATTGAGTTGTTGAATATAGGCTGTATACACTATATGCATTAAGTTAGTGCCGTACCTTAACATTTTTACTATGAATTCAGTAAAATGAATTCAGTAAAATTCATTTTTACTATGAATTCATTCGTTTTATGTTTGGTAATGAAATATTTTGGCTTTCTCAGAGCTAAATGTGGCTTTCACAAAATTACCGGGAGGTTCCTTTCCACACTTCACCTTTCGATTTTGAAACACCTTTGAAAGTATTAGATCCCCCTTTGCTGATATTCCTGCTGCTTGAAAGGTGGCTGGAGCCAAGAATTAGGTACTCTAGGCTGTGACAAAGGGCTGTCAATGGCTGTCCATAAGGCATAGAGTTAGTACCTCCCTGGAACCATCTGCAACAGTAGTGGCTCGAGATCATCCCTTTACATGTCAGTCACCATGCAGTTTTCTCTCATTGCTTCTCCCAGTACAAGTCATTGGCAAGATTAGGAAGATAATTGTGATAGAAAAGAGTTATGTCATAGAATAATTCAGGTTCGAAAAGACCTTTTAGACCAAGTCCAACAGTAAACCTAACACTGCCAAGTCCCACTAAACTGTGTCCCAAACTGTCATGTCTTAGGGCTGCTCTAGGTGGACCTGCTTTGGCAGGGCAGTTGGACCAGATGATCTCCAGAGGTCCTTTCCAACCCCATGTAATTCTGATTCTGTGATCATGTGATTCTGTTTACATGTCTTTTATATAGCTCCAGGGATGTAACACTTCAGAGTCAAAAGACTTGATGTGACTTTTCTTAAGTCCACCAGTCATACCATTAGAAGTGTCTTACAGTTCTGTGAAGGAGCAGGACTTTTAAACTCAGCTGCAGCCCTTCTCTGAACAGGTGATACCTGCAGGGGCAGAGGTGGTGTGTCTGCTGGGTGTCAAACAACATTGTGTGGGTGCTAGGGCCTCCTGAGGGGTCAGCATAGGGCTCCTCACCCTGTGCACCTTGGTGATGGTTGTCCCACTTGGTGACTTTGATGGGCCCTGGTAGAGGGGAGAACCAGCCACAAAGTGTGTTTTACTTCTCTTTTCTTAGCATAACTATTTCACAGCCGTGACTAGATGGCCTAGAGCTGGGAGGCTGTGTAAGAGTACCATGTACATCCAAGAGGAAAATCTGTCTTTGAAGACTAGAAAAGGTGGGCTCAAGGGAATATGTATCTGTGATTAATCTGTTCAGCCACTGGGTGCCAATGTTGGCTCATATTTGATAATTGGAGACATTTTTCTAAGGGAAGAGGAATTTTTGAAATCTAAAAGAAGACTTAAGTTTAGAAGGTTGTGGAGCCCGAAAAATATTCCTGAGAGCATGTGACTTTTATATGAGCAGACCTAGAAATAGAGTGCCAGGAAGGCGACTGCAAGGGGGGGGGTTGACAGGGAAGCCCTGGCTTAACAAAAGAAAGAGTGGAACCCTTAATGAAATGGGCTTGCTGAGAATTATGAATCCGTGAGTCCATGTCTTGTAGTGATTAATGATGAACCACTGTTTTAACTTTGGATCAAATAATGGGTTGCCTCTGAAAAGCTTCATTAATCACCGTTAGAAATAGGCCTGCCAATTCATTACTTCAGGGTAGACATGAGCTGAACAGTTCAGCAAATTTCAGGATTGAGTGAACTCTAGGCAGGGGCTGTGTTAAAAAGAAAGCAGGGGTCTAATCTGTGTTTCAATGTGTTGGGATTTATGAGTGCAGAATATCCTCTCATTGGCAGTTTCTTCTTCTTTCCCCTCCTCTCCCCCAAAATCTTTTTACTAATTGTGATTTGGGCACAATGGACAGAGAAAACGTGGCATCTGGGGCCGTGGCTGGGCCAGATTCTTCTCCCAGGTACCCCAGACGTGGCTCCCATCCGAACCACTAGAATTGATATTGCACATCTCAGGGCCGAGCCTGGCTGTCCTCAGCTGCTGTTTTTCACTTTGTAGCCTTCATCTGAGACTAATGCTTTGCCTCTGTGTATTCAAGTGCAGGAGAACATTTGCAAGAAATGAATTTGCCTCCTTTTTAAGAATCTGCTGTCGATAGTAAGAAGCTTCTGTGTATTTGATGCGATGCAAGAGTTTTAAGCCAGCTGGGATATATTTTAATTGCTGTTCCAGGAAGCTAAGGACTGTGATACCCAAGAAAATACAGCTGATGCTCCCTGCTTGGGAGGAAACCAACTCTTTTTTTTTTTTTTTTTTTTTTAAAGTAACATCCACAGATAAGCTGAAAGGCACACCATTCCTCCATGGTCTCTGCACCTAATCATATTGGCGAGGGAGAGAGAAGGACATGGAAATTAGGGCCAGAATAAATTTTTATCCAAAATGGTTTTGCTCCCAAGACAATAGTTTTGATCAACAAAAATATGCTTTGAAGGTGCAGTGGGATCTGCCTGGGTTACTCTCAGTAGAAATCCTCCCTTTACTCCTGATACTCCTGAGAAATGGAAAGCTACTTGCCCTACCCTCATCTCCACTTTCAAAATCTAAAATGCTTTGATTTTTTTTAGGCACTCCAGCATTTACAAATTTACTTCAACTTTTGTTCACTAAAAATTTCTTAGAGATTCAAACTCATCAGGTTTTCAGTTTGTGTTATGTGAAATATTAACCCAAAGTGATCATATATGCAGTTTGGTTTCCTGAAAAATACGAGTACTTTTCTTCAGGATTGACCGAACTTCCTTGAAACAAACAAAAAAGTCATTTATTCACACAGCTGGAGATAGAGAGGGAAAAACATCTGGATGTGAGAAGGGAGAGAAAATGTGCATTGGAAGGGAAAAAAAACAGCAGAAGGACAAAAGGTTATAAGTAGAAAAAGAAGAGGGGTTGATATGGGGGTTGGAAAGTGTGTCCAGGGATTATATGAGGAGGGCTATAGAAAGTGGGCCTTGAAAGAAAAATGTAAATATGGTTATGGGAAGGAGGAGGCGAAAACTGAGATGAAACAGGAGAAAAGATAGGGAAAATTGAAAATGGAATAAAATACAATAAACAAATGGAAAGCAAAAATAATGAAAAAATCTTGCATTTGAATGAAACAAAAGAGGGAATAAACATGAGGAGGAAACATACAATCTAAGAAGAACAAAGCCAAGAAAGCTGGTGAGAGCAAGAGATATGCTGAAAAAGACCTAGAAATAGAAAAATCCTAGGAAAAACACACAGCAGAAAAGACAAATTAGGTTATTTTTTGAATCCTGACCATTTCTCACCCAGCTCAGACTGCAATGAACACCTCGGCACAGCAGCCTCCAGCCCCTGAGACTGCGGCATCCCCGCTGCCGAAATCTGCGTGTGGGACACGCCAAGGCTGAGGGAGAGCTGGAAGTAACATGTCAGCACCTGGGTCCTGCATTAATTCGGCGCATCAGCACCTCAGCCTCTACCAGCTCATTGTTTCCAGATGGTGCCTGAGCTCTGAGCTGGTATTTAAGGCATTTAAGGTCGCCTTCATCAAGTTTCCTTGCAGGCAGAAATGAACCCATTTTTCACATAGGCAGAGCTCAGAGACGAACTCCTCGGTGTGTTGCAGCATTGACAACTGCTTTGGAAAACTGGGATGGCCATTGGGTGAAATGGCCTGGTTTTCAGTGGCTCACCAGCATCTTTTCCCATGTGGCATGGGGGAAGAAGGGCTCTGGTTTGCGCTGGGCTTCCCCGCCCTTGCAGAAGGGCAATACATCCATGCTCTGTTTTCCAGCCCCTCATGAGCAAAGACTGAGCTCTCCACCCTCTGGGGCAAGCCCAGCTTGGACATGCAGGGACAATGTTGGAGGATAAACCAGTCTTCCTTCCTCATTCACTAGGGTGCAGGCAGAGGGTGAGCCAAAACACACAGAAGCCAGGACATATTCAAGTGAATTGTCCTCAGGACATTCCTGTGTCTCCCTGGGCCATGGCAACACCCTGAATGAATAGTTTACCACTCTGAACTTATCTCACCTCTGCAAAGTCATGGAGATACTTCAGGGGCCCTCATGTGACCCAGAATATAACACATGCCATGCAGACACCGGTGGCTCTGGAGCAGACTAGTCCCAAGCCCACAGCCCATCCCAAATCTGGCCTCTGCCCCTCACAACATTGGCCTTTCGCAGTGAAAATGTGGTCTGAAGTTGCATTTATGGCAGCAAATGTTTGAGCAGCTTTTCATATTTCTCCCAGCCCCCATCACACCACACATATTCCTTATGCTTGGTTGAAATTTTAAATACTTATTTTAAAAATATTGTATTTTCAGGTTTGCTTTATGAACACTTCTAAAGTTCAAACACCGAAAGCCTGAAAGGAAAACCAGGCTGTGAAGATTTAGGTGATGTGAAAAAAAGACTGGAAGCAATAAACACTGCTTCTTAATGGGGCGACTTGTTCCCGTTGACTTACTGTAAATAACCCAAGTGACCAGCGTTGTGATTCAGTGTCAGATCTCAGCTCTGTTGAAGTTAATTCCATGATGTTATCAAAACATCANTTACAGCCCCACCATCATCAAAGGCCTTTGTTATTAATTTCAGCACATCCCAAATTGTTCACAGACTTCAAAGATACTACTATTTTCTTGTATTGTCTAAGTTTAGGGATAATCAGGCAGAGGTCTAAATTCTTAAAGTTATTGAGGGTAGTATGGTCTTAAAAGGAATGGAAGCCTATATTTAGCCCTTACCATTTAAGGGTTAGTCAAATGTGAATAATTTTGATTTCCAATGAAAGACTGGGTCGCTAACATATCCCAACTGTGTGGGGTTTTTAGAGAAGTGCATTTACAACTGAAGAATTTGTCAGGTCTTTGTTGCAACTTGTCATGTAATTATAATTAAAGCTTTTAGTCATAAGCATAAACATGTACGTGATCAGATTGCTCCAGTTTTAATGATCAGAGTGCAAAAAACTGCTGACACAGTGCAAGAACCATGCATTTCTATATAGCATTCAAGCTCTTAAAGTATAGCCCATACCTTCCTTGTCTCTATGAACAGCATCTGGGAAATCTTTACCTGGCATATGTAGTGACTCATAGTAACCTGAAAACGTGCTGTGACCCTTTCATCTGCAGGGTGTGGAGACAGTCCTCTTGTGGGAACAGGCATCTACCTCTCACTGTTTTCAGAGTTAACAACATTAAATATATCTAGTAAAGCAAAAACTCTTTGGTAGCTGAGGAAATCTGATTGAAAATATGTGCTGCAACTGACGTTATGTTACCAAAACTTGGAACATTCAGTTGGATCTTACATGTAAAATTCTAAAATATTCTTAATACAGTTCCATTAACGTAATGAAAACAGGCGAGCAAGGATTTCTTCTCTTTGCAGTTGTAAAGCAATATACATCTAACAGAAGCAGACTGAAATCAATGACCACAGAAAAAAAGTAGTGCCTTTAAAACAAAATCTTTCATTGTTTTCTCAGCTGAAAGTGTATTGGTGATGTTATTGATAATTCATAAAACCTTTATCCTACCAAGATCATGTGACTGAATTTTGAAAATACATAACTTTCTGTCATGTTGCTGTATTCACATAACTTTGAACAATACTAGAGCAGACTGGTTATTACTTAGAGATTTGGGTGTTTTCAAACTAGAGAGCCCTGTGAGCTGCATAGTAGAGTACCTACAGAACTGGCTTGTGGGATCTCCCAGATACATGCCTTGAGAATTTGAGAAGGTGGCTATGATGCTGTAAAGTCAGAGCACAGAGCTTTAAAAAATGAGAAAAGGATATCTTTTAGCTTAATTTTGACTTCCTTACAAATACTGGAACAAACACTCAAACAGAATATTTATTAATGCTTGGAACATAAGAAGACAAGGAGAAATCCACATGAATTTTTTATTAACTAATTGTATCAAACCAATCTCATCTACTTTACTGTAGGACATCGGGCCTTATAAGGAAGTGGAAATGTTGGACATAATATACAGTGACTTCAGCAATGCTTTTGACATTGATTCCCATGTCATTTCAATGAAATGAGATTTACATGTGTGTAGTGTAGAGTAGATAAAACACTGCCCAGAAAACATACTATTCAGAGATCGGTTAACTGAGCAATTCCCTTCAAAAATCCAAGGTTATATAGAGTTCAGTTCTGCGAGGGTCTGATGCTGCTCAATGTTTTTGTTAATAGTTTGGATGATTCAATAAGGAATAACATGGGTTTTTTTTAAAGTTTTCAGATAATGTCAAGATGGGAAGCTCTAGGGTAAGAAAGAAACCGACTGGAAAATTTGTCTTAATAGATTGGAGAGGAGAGAAGAGGTGAAAACAGGGTAAAAGCAGTAGAAAAAAAGTACAAAATACTGCATTTAGACAGAAGTAAATTAAAAGATGCATACAGGGGTAATTTAAGTACCTTAACTTGGCATCGGTCTCTTCTCCCAAGTCACAGGCAACAGGACAAGAGGAAATGGCTTCAAGTTGTGCCAGGGAAGGTTTAGATTGGATATTAAGAAATTTTTTTTGCACTAAAAGGGTTATTGAGCATTGGAACAGGCTGCTTAGGAAAATGGTTGAGTCACTGTCCCTGGCAGTATTTAAAAGATGGGTTGATGTGGTGCATAGAACTACGGTTTAGTGATGATTTTTGTCAGTATTAGAGTGATGTTTGGATTAGATGATCAAAAATGTCCCTTCCAGCCCAGGCAATTCTATGATTCTATGGCCTTGATTAATTAAGTTCTCTAGAAAATAGTCTAGGTTTGTGAACTGACTAAGATTCAGCATTGGCATGTTATCACTGAAAAGGTAAACACATACTACAAACTAGAAAGAAGTCTGCAAGGTGCAGGAACTATGAATTTTTCTGTAATGAGACCTCAGCTAGAGCAGTGTGTCCAGATTCATGTATCTCACTACAAGAAAAATCTGGACTAATGGGAGAAAGCTTGGAGAAGAGCAACAAGAACGATCAAAAGTCTGTGCAACATGGAAGATAAGGTAGGGAGACTCACCGTCTAAAGAAGATATGATGAGGGGTAGAAAAAAAGACAAATGGGGAATTATAATAGTTTTTAAAATATAAAATATTTGTGCAAAAATGAAAAACTCTGTTCTTCATTTCAAAAGTGGGAGGGAAGAAGAAGTAGAGTACCTGAATAAACCAAGGGAGCATTAGCTTAGATTTTAGGGAAATCTTCATCTTGCTAAAGCCCAAGAATATTTTTCCTGCTTACAGACTATGCATCAACAAAAGTCTTTTACAAACAGGTAAGATGAACATCTGTCAGGAATGACTGAGTGCTTGATCCAGTTTTAGGCAGAATAGTAGACAGCTGCTCCTTGAGATGCTTTCCAAATTAATTTGATTGTATGGCACTTCTCTGTTCCTTGCACAACAGTCACCTTGCCGTTTTCTTGGTTTTCAAATTTCTTCAAATCAACACAAGAATTATTATTCTGATTCAGTTCATTTGCTTGTGGTCCTATGTTTGACAATCAACCACCAGTAAGCACCTTCTCCGTGAACTGTTATAAACCTGTCAGTAATTATTACTACCTTTACTGAGCCATGAAAAATCATTTCCTCTCTAATTCCAGAAAGCAAATGAGCGTAAAGACCATTCTAGCTGTCTGTATCGTGGGTTGCTGACGAACACTACTGGCTAAATATAAGCTTGTCCCATCTAAAAATACAGAAATAATATTTACCCTCAACTTCAGACTGTGATACTGAGATCAGTCTGTATACCCTGTCCTCTCTGCGATTTGGGCCAATGGATTCAGCTATACATGGTGTTTAGATCCTGATAACTAAACAGAAAAAAATTGCAATAGGATACCATTAAATTGAGTAAATGCTTTTTTTTTTTTCAGTACACAAAAGCAGCTCTTGAAACTCAACCTTGCATTTCAATGGCAACTGAACTAGTTTCCCCCGTTCAGACTAGAAAGAAATATATAAAATTTAAGTTCTAAATGTAAACTGCTGTTGTTTGAGATCAAGTGTGATATAGGACAGATTTAAGTCCAATGAAATCTTTAGGAAGATATTCCAGATTCATCCATTTGGAAGTTCTGAGAAAGGACTGCTTAAGATACTCCTCTCCTCTGGTCTTTTTCTGTATGCATTTCTAGTCCTCAAGCACTGAGTTCATTGTAGTGGTTGAAGATGTATCCTGGTTTTTGAAGAAGTTTTCCCTCTCATCTCTTGTCAAAAACTTACTTCCTCTCGCTCTAGGCTCAAGAAGGTCCCATCCTTCCAGGTGCCAACACTGTCCTCAGTTGTTCAGCGCTCTCTGACAGTAACATCCTCCTTAACTTTGCATTACTCTTTCCAGATAAAATTTCTCAAGATGCAGTGAAGTCTCTAACTGGAAATCTGGTGAGTAGCTGGCTTGCTAACATTTTCCAGACCAGGACCTGGCTGCGGTACACACTAAACCATTGTGATAAATCATTAATACAGAGCTGTGACAAGGATTTGCTATTTACATAACCATTAATTAACCCTTCTGGAAGTTTTCTTCTTTCTTGCCCTTTCCTTACCCTTGCACTAAATTACAAGTACCAAAACAGAAGCCTGTGGCAGTATCATGTTTTGACAGGCAAGCCTCAAAAAATGTGGTTACAGACATGATTTTTATTGCAGCTCTCCAATTTGATCTAGAACAAAGGTGATGCCACAAGAAAATTAAAAGAAAAAAAAATTGTTATTCAGCCTCAAGGTTGTTTTTGTAAAAAGAAAACACCTACTTCAGGATTTCTAAGGCTGAATTCTTCATTGAAAGCAAGATTTAACCAACCATTACGTTGCTCAGTGTTGCTCTGCAAGCCTTTGATTAATTGATTCAGCCTTACTCATGTGACAAACGAATGAAGGGATGGCCACTTAAAACAAGGGATGGGGAGAAAGATCATTCTTTCTGGGAAACTGAAAAAAAAAGCAATTGTACAATCAAAAGACAAGCAAGGTTATAATTTATGAACAGACAATTATACAAATACTATTTGTTAATTATTAGTGTTTGGATTGTAATTCTGCTTTTATCCTATTGTTAATGACCAAAATAAAAAAAAAACAAAAACAAAAACAAAATGAAGGTCTTTTCTTTTTTTGGAGAAACTAACACATGCTAATAATGCTCCTTGTTTCCTTGTGAAAAAAGGCCCAAAGAGAATAACCAAAAATAAAATAGAACACTCCAAGGTAACAGCAAAGGACAATGATGTTAATTAGAGGTCAAATCCTGAAGCACTAAATTCATTAAAAAATGTAGGCATTACCTAATGGTTAACCACTAGATTAAAAGATACTGCCTTGTTTGGCACAGTGAAGCCTGAATTCTTCATTGCACTGCTGAACAACCTTGGCAGAAAAGCTGCTGAGACCTGGCACCCAGCTCCTCACTACGTTGTGTTGAAGGGAGATGAGGATTTCAGTTTTCCAAGTGAAGGAAGGACTTGACTTTGTTTTCACAGGAGGCACCTGCAGGAGCTTTGTCCAGAATACTGAGTCATACACCCTGAAATGGCCCTGACCTGCTGCCTTGACACCTCACTCAAAAGAGACGTGTGAGTCAACATACACTCACAAACTTACTTTAAGCTGGGGTTGTTCAGCCTGGAGAAGAGAAGGCTGCAGGAGACCTTAGAGCAGCCTTCCAATATCTGAAGGGAGTTCCAGGAGAGCTGGAGAGGGACTCTTTGTCAGGAAGTGTAGTGATAGATAGGACAAAGGGGAATGGCTTTAAATTGGAAGAGGGGAGATTTAGATTAGATATTAGGAAGAAATTCTTTCCTGTGAGGGTGGTGAGGCACTGGAACAGGTTGCCCAGAGAAGCTGTGGCGGCCCCATCCCTGGAGGGGTTCAAGGCCAGGCTGGATGGGGGTTGGAGCAACCTGGTCTGGTGGGAGGTGTCCCTGCCCATGGCAGGGGGTTTAGAACTAGATGATCTTTAAGGTCCCTTCCAACTCTAACCATTTTATGATTCTACCTTTCGGATCACACCAGCCACAGAAGCTGAGTTCATCCCTTCGCATCGTTGACCAACTACTTTTGAAAAACCTGAACGGAGGGATGCGCGATGAGAGGTGCCTGAAAATGAACGAGAACGGGGAAATGTCGCGCCTCGGGGAAGCACCAGCAGAGGTCAGCACAGCCGGGAGAATGGAGCAGCCGCTGCCGGGATGCTGCTGCCACCACCGGGATGCTGCTGCCACCACCGGGATGCTGCTGCTGCCACCGCCGGGATGCTGCTGCTGCCGCCGGAGCCCTTTCCACGCTGCTGTGTCCGAGATGGAGTTGTGGTTATGTCTTGCTAAGTGCGTTAACAGTATGCATTATCATCGGTTCTGGGACAAACCAGTAGCAAATACTGGTAGTTACTTTATTCTGACCTCGAATATGCTTTTCAAAATCAAGATATGTAGCTTGATGTAGCACTTTATATGAGAAAAAAGCCCACAACCCCGTATTCTTTCACGGCCATAAAACTTTCTCTACATTTCATATGACATGGAAGAAATCACATTTATCTCTGACTGTTAAGAGCCCAGCCTGCAGCACCTTTTTCTTTCACAACACCAGCTCTCACAGATCATTGTAGACATAAAAGCCAGAGCATTGTTCATCAGATTTAATCAGTAAAACCCTCCTTTGTGGAGCTGTTCCAGGAAAGCTCTGTTTCATGAATCATTTTTCATTTTATATCTGGACTCCTTGATTTAAAGCTAGTGCAGGTAACTGGATTTCCCTAATGTAAGGTGATATATCACACCTGTTTCTCCCAAGAACAGAGCTAAAACTTGGGTTCCTTCCAGATCAAGTGATGGCAATTGCCAAAATGCCCAAATAAAAAGTGAGGTTCAAGGAGGTGAGATGCACAAATATATACAGAGCTTCCTTCGTTTCCTTCTGAAGTAGAACAGTGTAGGTAAGAGAACCTTAGTATACAGCAGAATTGTGTGAGCTTGAGGTTATTGAGTTAAAAAATTAATAACCTTAATGATGCTCAGCTTAAAGTAATGCCATTTATATTATGCCAGTGATTTCCTGGCAGAAGAGAACTGCAATTGATTGACTGTTTTGCTTAAAATCATGTGGATTGTTTTCTAGATCCAAAGGGGAGGGGTTTCTCTAATATCCCGTATTTACAGTATCAATGGAAAGATGGATCTTTGTTTTTCCAAGATAAAGTGTAAGACACACTTATTTTCTATAATATATGCTGTACAAAGCTGTAATTTTCTGAAGAATTGATAGGGGCATAGAAGTAGAATTATATTTCATTCCAGTAGACGTAATCGTAGAATTGATTAACTTTACAGAGATGATACTCATCACTGGTCTCTCATGCAAAGACATATGCCCAGCATGAATTCTGTGCAAGGACACCTGGGGTAGCTTTGTCCCTCCTGCCACAGCAGCATGGCATGATGCAACACTGGAAATAGGTACTAACATGGGCCTGGAAGCAGTAGAGCTATTTAAACTCTGTTTTCCATCTCATTTGATGTTAACCAGCCCACAGCAGTGTTACTGAAGCATGTGATATCTGCATGACTAAATTGCTTGCTATTCCAGAACTGGCTTGTATGGCATTAGCTTAAATAACTTTGCCAGCCAGTGTATTGCACGGTATGGGTATCTCTCTCATGTGAGTCTCTGGAGAACAGAAGTTAGCAGCAGCCAAAAAAATATAATTTCTGACAAGGCTGAGGTAACTGCAGATTGGATATGGACATCTACTTGGTGCACCATTTTTGGACTCAGAGGATTATTGTGGACTAGAATGAAGAGGACAGCTGTTACTATTTTAAATATTGATCATCCCAAAACACTGTTGGAAAGAGATCTAACATCCAGTTTGTGGATGCCCCATCCCTGGACGTTTTTAAGGCAAGGCTGGATGGGGTTTTGAGCAATCTGCTCTAGTGGGAGGTGTCCCTGCCCATGGCAGAGGGTTTGGAACTCGATGATCTTTAAGGTCCCTTCCAACTCTAACCATTCTGTGATTCTAAGTGTAAAGATGTGTGTAAAGCCTGTATTCACTATTTATTGCACAGGAAGATCTGAGTGGAAGTCCCATGGGAGCAGGGCTTCCACAGCTTCATGGTCAAAGGGCTGAGACAGAGCATGAAGATACCACTATCAGGTAGTGATGAGACCCAGGCCTTGAGGAACAGAAGGAGATGTCAGTTAGAGTTGTAACCACAAATATTTATCCAAAAGCTTTCACTGCAGGCTAAATCCATAATAAGCCCTGACAACAGTAAGGTCCTGACACAGAAATTGTTTTGGACTACTTTCACTCGTTTTCCCTCAGTTTTCCTATAAACATTCCATTATTCAAGGTAATTGTTGGCAGACGCAGAGAGTGGAGGTCACAACAGCTGAAACCAGATTACAATGCCCTTGTGTGCTTGAAATGCATCACTTGTCCCTTTACGTGAAGAGAAACACATGGAGCTGAATTTCTCTGGTGCCCAATGATGTTTGAGGCCTCATTTCCCTGACAGGAGTTGAACAAAGAAAACTGTATTTTGAAGAAGCCATTTAAGTCTGAAACAACAACAAAAAATAATGCAGCTTATTGCCATTAGTTTTCTTTTAGCCTGATGTCACTAATATACCATGCTGTTTTTCTGTGATATAAACAGAATCAGCATTTGTTTGATAATGTAAAACATTCTAGATGGTGGAGATTTACTAGAAGCAGGTGATGAGGAAGATTAAGGGCTGCAGAGAATAACTGCTATATAATGGTAGGACTCCCTTCTTCTAACCTAAGAAGAAATATATGACATTATTTCTTGATATCCAGGAAAACTGCTGATGTGCAGTAAAACGACTAATAAAATTACTTTTCCCCCTATTATTTAGGCTTGCAGGAGACTGGCCCACTTGACAAAAGATGTTGCCTGTGAGCTGGTCTTATTGATATAAATGGTGGAGCAACCTCATTTTTTGCTGATAGCTATTTATTCATGTAGCTGGGTTTTACTGTAGTACAAGAAACCTGCGACACCTTAATATATGCATGAGAACAGGACCCCAGAGAAATACAGCATCACTTGTGACTGCACAGCTAAAAAAGCTGTCTGTGCATTCCCATTATGTCCAAAAAAGAAAAACCCAGTCTCATATATCAAACAGAGTCAAGAATACTCCTTGACATGGATTAGTTTATATTAAAGAAATGTAGCACCATGCATCAAAGAACATTAGTGAAACCTGACCTCATCCATCACTGGCTCTCAGGGAAATGTAGCCATATCCATTAGTTTCATGAAAACCCAGACCTGAGCATCAGTTTATGTAGGGTGATCCTTGCATCGCACCATATTGCATTAGAGAGAAACTCAGTGTGGTAAATTAGTATCATTTACTCCTGCTAAAATCAACACAACTGTCACTTACGGCTCAGACAGTCTTGTTACGCAAACTAATGCCAATGAAAAAGCCCCAAACCTCAAAACCACAAAATAGTTGTCAGTCAGGATGCATTTATGAGTTGCAGCTTTAGAATTCACCAGCACATCTCATGAGGGAATATCCCACAGGCTGAGTGTGTTTCTGATGATGCCGATATGGTGACATGGAATGACAATGCCAAAGACCTGAACTTTCCCTGCTTCAGCACCACCCCTGACTCACACCCATCATTATCTATAAGAACTGGACTCAGTTGCGTGCAGACAGTCATGTCTCATGCCATTTTAAATTCTTACAGTCCTTGTGAGGATGGCACCGGGCCCACAGGGCTGCAACAGACAGGGCTGCAACTGGAGGCCATAGCTTAGTGTCTCTAAAGTGACACTGTGTTTTGTCAGTCAAGTTCCACCACTGATGTCCGAGAACTTCAGCCTGCGCATCAGCCCTTTTCTGAGCTAAGGTTTAACAGATTAACAAAGCAAACTTTTCTTGGGTAGAAAAATTAGTAATTCTGTACATGAAATTTCATGTAAAAACATATGTCAGTCTTGGAAAAGTACAGATTCACACTCTAGGAAAGGCTTGGGAAGTTTTGTTCTATAGTTTCTCAGGTGGATTATACTTTTGGATCATGGCACTCACTTTCAAATTCACAATATGCAGCTGTTTTGCAAAAATATGTTCTTGCCAGCACAGGCAGGGAGGCGGAGGGCCAAGGTGCCAGTCTGTCTTGTGTTCCTGTCATGAACAGAGCTTGAATTTTCACAGTATGGTACATCCTGCTATGTAAATCCTGTGCCCCAAGTTTTGCCTTTGGGCCTTCTGGAACCTCTTTGTGTCCCTGAGTCAAGTAACTTAGCTTCAATCATCAAGATACCTCAGAGAAAATTATAATAGGGCATCATTTTATAATTAAGAATGGAAATTCGGTCTCCCAAATGGTCACGAAATTAATCCCTTTTCATCTAGTGTTTTCAGAATGAGAAACCGTGTCTAATGCATCTCTTGACAGTAGCAACAAAATCATCATCCATCACTTTGCACCAGGGAAGTCCCTTCATTTGCTACATTTCCAGTCTGGGAATAACATCTTCCCACAAATGAATGAACACCAGAAAAACAGCTCTTCAGATAAATTGCCTCCTGGGGATATATATCTTTAGATACTGCATTGCATTCATATATTAGCATTATATGCATTATCTTTCCCCTAAGATGAATAAAGCCTCCGTACAGCAGAAATCACTTTGTGTATATTCACTTTATGATCAGGATAAACCTGCTACATTACCCTTAGTGTGGGAATTCTGATTGGAGACCTGGAAATCACTGGAGGACAGGAAAATCAACTTTATTGCACTGCAAAGTAACTGTAATAGAATAAACAACTGACAGACCTACATAGACAAAAAGCTATCGTAACAATCCTGCACAAACAGTAACTATACAATCCATTTTTAAATAACCTTGCTGTTGCCTCCATATGTTGAGTACAGTCAAGCAGTGATAAATTATACTGAGGCTGGGAACCTTTCAAGGAAACAAAATCTAATCTCCTCCAGTAAAAAGATTCTTTGCTTTCATTCAGCAAAGAAATTTTTTTGCCTTGAATTTATGTTTGTGGAGGAAAAAGAGCCAACCTATTACTCACCTAATGTTTGCTTTTGTAATCTATGAAGAATATCAGTAAGGTTTTTGAAAATAAAACCTATTACTATTCCCCCAAACATCAATAAACAACAGATCACTGTAATTGTGATTGGGTGCCAGGTAGTCTTGGAAATATTTTTAAGGCAAAAAGACAATTATGTAAATAAAGACAGGAAGTATTACCTAATATAACACCGTCCACGAAGAGAGGTCAGGTTTAGCTGTATTACATCCTTTCGCTGAAAAGGTACTAAGCCAAATCACTTAATTTAGAGGAATTCAGGTACAGAAATTAGTTCAGATCAAAGAAAATACCATAGCCAGTCCTCAGAGTATGCCAAGGGATTTCTCCTCCCCTCTTGTAGTAGATTAAAATTTCCTTTCTTCTAGAAAGGAGAGACTTTTTTTCATATTACACCTAGAAACAACATACTTCACCATCTGCATTGCACAACACCATGAAATTAATTTTTCTGGGCACAAAACCTCTGAGAATAAATTTATCTAACTGTTCTGTTGAACAGAGGCAGGAAAACTCATTCTTATATAGTATCTGCCATCAAAAAAATGTCAGGCTTAAATTTTGTGCTGGAGACATTCAACTTCACTTCATTGTAGAGAACAGCAGAAGTATGTAGAAGCTGGTGTTCAAACATCTGGCAGACCTTGCTCATGTCAGCAATAGGGCTTCAGAGTTCAAACGATCGCCTGTAATAGGGGGATTGGTGCAGTCCTGGAGAACACCAGGTGAGGAAAGATATTTAATTGGGAGGCATATTTTGATAGGCTAAAAGAGATTTTTTTTTTCTGTTATTTTTCATTGTCTTTTATTAAATATATGTTTAGTGAGCACACACGATGAGTTGAATAAAAGAGGCTCCACCGGACGGATTTTCCACACTTGGAAGAGAAAAACAGAGAAAAAGAAAGTCAAATAATATGTCTCTCTAAAATTGGAACAACTTCTTACCACTCTGTGGGTGTTTTGATGCTGGGTCCTTGAGCCTCATTGGCTCGTTAGACAGTTATAATGAGGTCTGTCAGTTTAAGGGGTGTGATACTCAGCTCCTACACCCTCACAGATAGCCAGAATGCAAACCGGACATTGGTTTCAGCTGTGGCTTACATAGATAAGAGGCTACATTTCACTTTACATCAAGGCAAGCTGGCTTCATATGTTAGTAGGCAGGCATGGATATATCACTGTATGAAGTTGGTGGGCTGAGTCCATGGTTGGACCGCAGGTGAAGTGGAGGAGAGGAGTGAGATGGGCTCTCCGTGGACCAATCTCTCCATTAAGCAGTAATTTTGCACAGTTCAGTACAGATTTGGCGGACTACATTCTTTTTAACATCAGAAATATAGGCAGGAATACCCTCACCCCTGTATAGAAAACTGTCTTCTTGCATTGAGAAAAATATTGTATCTTCAAGATCTTTAGGCAAGACCTTGCAGGCACTAGCAAGAAAAATTATCTTCATTTGACAGTTTGTGTTGTCGCGATGGTCTTTGGTCTCTCTTGT
The DNA here is from genome assembly GCA_013400375.1 of Thinocorus orbignyianus. Classification (NCBI taxonomy): domain Eukaryota; kingdom Metazoa; phylum Chordata; class Aves; order Ciconiiformes; family Thinocoridae; genus Thinocorus; species Thinocorus orbignyianus. Next base: position 269,949 of record VXBW01004306.1, read on the forward strand.
TTAAACATATATGATTAAATGATAGCACCATTGACAATCTGGTATCAAGGAACTCTGTCTTCAGGTTTCTTATTCTGCATGTGAGAAATGGATATTAAGTATCAATGGGCCTCTGAAAACCACTAAATCTTAGTTCAATTTACATAAGGAAAATGTACCTCCATGCTCTACTGGGTGTTGAAGAACCTCATGCATCATCGTAGATAGGGAGAAGTCAGGAGGAGCTTTTTATATTCTTCATTCTGGGGAAACATTTCTCCAGGTATAACTTTTTATTAAGATACTTGACCACATGCATCATTTTGCAAAATGTAGAGTGGGTACAATAAATCATATTACCAGAGGGAGATGCCATCACGCATTACACTAAAGAAATGTTACCTCATGATTTTGTTTAGTATTGAGGAAAGGTAAATCTTTCACATCGCTTAACATCATGGGAATGCAGCCTGGCTGTGAGCAACCTGGACTCGGGGAAAAATGAATATTTCAAATCCTTGGCTAGAATACTAGAGGAATAAAAAGCATGTCATTTTTTAGTTACAAATGTTAGTTAAATAATTATTCGTATCCTCTCTCAATCTAAGCAGTCAGCTGTGTTACACTCTTGGTTATTTCTACCAGAGGTGTAGCTGATGATGGGCATTTTCCTACTCTGCCATGTAATCTTGCCATGCTGACAGGGCATGGGATGAAGTCTTGTTGCCTAGAACACAGGAACAATTTTTTCAGCTTTCTGTTCCTAGCTTCCTTCTTTACATTCAACACTTTTAAGTTTCTCTCTTTCGAAAGGCCCCAGGACCACGTGTCCTTCCATGGGACAGGCTGCCTGTGGCCTTCAAGGTCTTCAGCTCTGGCTTGCAGAACAAGAACACGAGTCTATGTTGGTTCCTTTGAGAGATACATGTCCCCAGAACTCACCAAGGCTTTCTTTGTAATAGTAGGAGTTTATGGACTACGAGAAAGATTTAAAGAACCAGGGTTGTTTACCCTAAGGGAAGAAAAAAATCATGGGGGTTAATGATAACAGTCTTACAGCACATTAAAAACTCTAGTGAAGATGAGAATAATCTGAGGCATATATCAGCCATGAAGAGAGTATGTAATTGAGCTTGCAGCAAGAAAAACTCAACATAAAACTAGGGAAAGCTTTCTAGATGTAAAGAGAGTGGCACATAGGAAGACTCTGTTCATGAGAAAAATGTCTTCATAAGTATTTTAAGAAAAAACTAGTGTTGCCCTGGGGCAGAAGGTTTGGACTACATGATTTTTCAAGTTTTATTTTCTAGTTTTAATTTTCTCTATTTCTAAAGCAAACATCACATAGTCTTAATGAGTTCAAATTCCTCTTGCACCATAATTTTTTAGGCCATTTTTAAACTTCATAAGAACTTCTGAAACTGTAGAATGACCAGCAGATTTAAAGTCTTATCCAAAAGCTCTGTGTAAGTCTCTCTGACAGTGTCTTTGCTAATCCAAAGTTGCATGAACGAAGTGAATTGGATTTGAGAGATTTGTCTTGACCATTTACATATTTCCCCCACTCCAAGTCAGAGAGTAAAGAAAATCTCCCACTAACTTGCAGAGCTGCTTGGAGATAAACCATGATGTGATATGGAAGAGCTGGAAGAGATGTGATAATATGGTGCATTCACATATTGACTGAAAGTTTGTGACAAATGACAGGAGACCCCTCCTGTTTTATACAGGCTGTAGCTTGGCTTCAACTTCCCAGAAACATATAAACCCAAATTGCAATTGATGAGTGCTTTGACTGCCCACAGGTAAGGCAGAGGTCACACAAAACGTACGCTACAGTAACTGCACCTTACGGCCAGTAATGGATGGTTTGGCCAACACCTAAGCCTTTTCCTGAGAGGGGCAGATCAAAAATATCTCTCAGTTCTATTCTTTTGCTTACACCTATTCCTTTGTATAACTTCAACCTCACGATGAAGCTGCTGAGAAGGAGTATTCAGTGAAGAAATGTTTGTTTTCCCTATGGTACACTTCAGACCTCAACAGTTATTCAGAAATACCTGATGGCCCACATTCATGGCCATGTGGGAGATGGTCATAGATGTCTGTTAATGAGTTTATGATTTCAGATTTAGTTTCCATCTCTTACCTCTCTATATGCTGTTCCTAATAATGAGCTCTGGGACATGATTCACTGGGAGGAGGGGGAGACCTTAACATTTTTTTGCTCATTCCCACTAACAGAAGTAGGACTGGGACATAATTCGATGTGTAATCTCAGAGGTGCTTCTGCTGCATCCTTTCAAACCAGCGAAGAGCATATTTTCAAAGATATGGGGAAATGTCTGTTTGTTTCCCACCCTGAGAGAGACAGAATGGTCTGAAGTCAAAAAGTTTTTACATCATCCCTTTTGGGGACACTTAAAGTAAGTCTGAATCCTCTTTGAAGTTATATAAGCGTATTTCAAAGAAAGAGGTCAAAAATAGCAGAGAGCATGAACACACCACCAAAGTATAAATTAGACACAAGTTTTGCTAAGGCTATACAGGAGAAACATACAGCTTTTTAAAATGGCCTTAATTACTTCTTGCTTCAGCTCAGATCACTTGTGTCCCTAGAGGGAAGAATGCTTGATACAAAAAGGAGGGCTTGTCGTATTTGTAAAGATTGCCATTGTTTGAAGTGATTCAAAAGATGAAAAGGAGCCCAGTGTGAGAAAAACAAGAGAGATCATGCAGTCCAACACTACCAAAAAGGCTTAGGGAGGCAAAGATGTGATCTCTGGACATCATGCAATTTCTGAAATAACATCTGTTCCAATTAACCTCTTGTCCCCAAGAGTCTGAGCTCTCCATGAGGCTGAAACACAAGGTAGTTACTGAACTGTCCCCTGGTTCATGGTCTGTGAGGTGCACAGCACCACTTGCTGGGCCCCAGCAAGGTGGGATCCAAGATTTGCCATCAGTGAAGAAAGACATCAAGGGAAATAACAGCAATCCCCAAATCAACAAGTTCTTCTAAAACATAATGAATCCAAACCCATGCCTTCCTAACAGGGCTCAGTATATGTCAGGAGAGCACATTTGAGACTAGGCAACACTAGACTGATGCTGTTTTAAAAAAGAATGAACACTCTCCATTTTAGGAGAAAAAGGAGAAAAGCAATTGCTAAAATTATTCTTTGTGTCCTGAGCATTTCTTGAAATACCAGCTTCAAAAGTAAAAGTCCAATGAGGAAGAAATGGCAAATGAGAGGTAGCCCCAGATTATTCAGTATTTGAGACAGAAAAGGCATTTAAAGGTCACCAGCAAACATGGCAGACTGCAAGCATCTGAGAATTAAAAGAGAAAAAAACCTAATGTGCCCAGAGATTCATGTAACAGGTCATGTTCATCATCCAGGATACCTGATTTATCGAACAGACAGCTTCTTACAAAAGGACAGTAAAAAGATGGCTAACCCAATCCTAATGCAGGATATATTACTCTGAAAATCTTCATAGCTGCTCACATAGTCACTTGGGTAAGCCTCGGCCTGTATAAATACAAACTCTTAGTGTGTACAAATGCTTAATATAAAGTACCAAAAAAGAGAAATTGCAATATCCAGGTCTATTGTGGAAGGTTTCACATGAATTATGAAGGTTAGTGGGAAAGAGGCCTTCCAATCTGATGTGATAATCCTTGAGTTGATGAAATGCTACAGATACTCATGCCTCAACTTGTGCAGCACTTTCTAAAACAGGAAATTCTTTATTGCTGTTTGCAGTGACCTTAATGGGAGTTCAGACCCTACGTATGGGAGCAGGATTACACAAATATGCAGCATCCAGTATCAGCAGAAACTGGGGCTGGACACAGCCCAGGAGACAGATGCTCATCATGAGTCCAAAACATGGAAAAGCATAAGTCACTTCATGATACACAACTCTCTCATTCACAAACACTGAGATCCCTGCACTGGGTGACCATCTTGTGGATGCCCTGTTTGTGTTCTCCTGCATGCTTTATGCCTATGTAGTTTGGGAAGACCCAAGGTGTTTCTCTCAGATGTCCATCTCTAGTCCCTCAAGGAAGCATTACGAGGCTCCTGTGAAGGAACATCTCACCATTACTGGCTATGTTTTTCCAACTCATTCTTACTTCCAAAAAATGTGGTTTGAAAGCATCAACCCCATCTCTGGGTACTGGGCAAAGCATCTCTCCTGTGAGTCTATTAGCTGTATTGAAATAACTGCAGTAGGAAACCAGGCCTGCTGCTTACTGAATAACCATTTTGAATTATGAGGCTCCTGCGCGAAGGTGATAATCAACTGTCTGAGGAAGAAAAACCCTACTGGGGATTAGACTAATGACCTTTAGAGGTCCATTCCAGCCCAAAGTACTGTATGATGACTCTACTGAGTACCTTTGTCAAATCAGAGAGGAGCTGCTATTCCCCTTCACTGACATGTTAGGTGCAGGATCTCACCTCTCCTAGTACCCTGTGGAGATGACTAATGACTTCCAACAGCTCTAAATAACACCTTAGCTGATAAATCTGCCTCCTCCAGCTTTGCTGCCTGGGCTACGCAGTTGAGCTGCTGGCTGGGCAAACTCTTCAGTCGGGACATATTGCAATGCGATCTATCAAACCACAGTTATACGAGAATAATAATGTTTTGTTGTGCTGCTGCAGGCACTCCTTTTGCTTTACCCGAACTGACAATGTTTGCTGTGGGTGTGTGCCCATGTTCCATATGATGGTTGCTCATTCAGCCTCTTCCTCCAATTCATACATAGCGACAAAGAGCTTTTCCCCAGACCACAGGGCTACATCAGTCCACAAAGAGCACTTAAAAAGCTGCCTTCACTCAACGCTCCTTTATTGCCTTCAGTTCAGCACCCACACAACCTTTTTCTGTTGTTTTTTTTCCAGGAAGAACAGAGATGATCTTGCTACCTTGCTTGCTACAGGAATTCCAGGAAGGAGAGGATGCACATTTTAAGAACAATAGTAGTTTATCACGAGGACATCTTGCCAAGTGTTTAAAAGAGTCATTGAGAATTCTTCTTTTTTTTTTTTTNCAGTGATCTGGTTAATTCTCTGCATCCATTCTGCTGGTTTAGATCAGCTGGATGTTTTTCATCTCATGAGTAGGAATTCTTGAAATTTTCATACGCTGCTAATGAGTCACAATGAATTGTTCTTGGTGCGTTGATTTAGAACTCTCTCTAAAATTTATTAGGTCCACTTGTAAAGATTTGGTATTGATTATGTGACTCATCTCTCCAGCTGAAAATTTGAATGGACTATGTTAAATTACTGTTAATAATAATAATAACAGCTAATGCTGTTATTTCTACAAGTGCTAGTGAATTATTGGGTGATGACGGGCTTACCCACCACACAAAGATTTCTGAGAACTGATAAGATTGCTTAGGAAACAGTATTTGGAACCTGACAGAACCTAGGTGAAAAAGGTTTCTGTGTAATGCTAAACGGTGGAAAAAGCCTAAGGCAGATTTGGACGCCTTGATTGACCTTAGATAGCTGCAGGGTAAGTAACCAACACCTTAAAGAAGAAAAAGGCAGCTCTCTCAGCAGTTGGTGTGTGTCTTGTTGCTTAGGCTGAAGAGGTTCGAGTGCCTGAAGCTCAAATCCTGCCCACATTTGAGAAGACCTGAACCCGATCATCTCAAATGACTCCCTCCCCCTGTTCTTCTAGGTACTCAGTCCAATTGGTAGGGTGTTGTCTGCCCAGAAGGGATATTTTCTCTTTTCTTCTTGGTGATAGTGCAGTATTTTCTGTACAACATGTAAATATTCATTGGAGCAGGGCTGTGCATCTAGGACTACTCCTTCCTAGCTGAGAACTCTAACCTCTAGACTGTGGAGTATTTCCAACAGCTCCAGTTCCAGCATAAAGGCTATTTATTTATGCTATTCAGACTGGAAGGACGTCAACTGAAAAACAGAATCACATTCACTAATGTGTTATATATTCTGGTCATGAAACCAGAAAAGAGGCATCAGATATCCGCAGGCAAAAGAGGGAACGGAAAATAACTGTCCTTTGGCCTATGATGTCTGGGTAACTCACTGGCTACAAAACTACTTGAGTGAAAAGGACTTTAATCAGCTCTGGCTCTTAGTCTTAGTCTGCAGGTATTACTGTCACTTTGTGACCAATGGGGCTTAAGTATAAGTTATGTGAGTTAGTGCTGAATCCTTCCACACTCAATTTTCGGGACTTCTGGGTATATACGTAATTAAACTTGTATGTTCTGCACCTGAGAGGAGCACCTAAGCATTTGGCCACAGTACTCAGGCCTTTTGCAGGATCTGTTTGTTACCCTCTGCATTAGGTAGTTTTCTATGTCTAGCAGTAGCAAATACCTCTGGGAGAAACAGAGGTGCTAGGCAACTGAGAGGTATTTTTCAGGCTCCAGATCTTAAAAAAGGCAGTTAAATGCCTATGTCCCTTAGTGGCATCAGAGTCTGCTCTTCAAACACAACCGAGGACTGTACGGCACAAGGAAAGTGTCATGATCTGGGGCCCTGCAAAATACGTTTTTGAACAGATGTCTGATGCATGAACTCAAGGTCAGAAAGTGTGAATATAATCACAGCATCTTTTGCTAGGTGGAGAAAAGCCAATCTGGAGTGTGAGCAGTATACAACACAACTATATTTGAATCACCCAGTGTGAAAACATAAGGATGATTCAATGGTGTAAGCAAGAACCAGCCCTTAAAAGAGAGGACAACCAGCTGTCAAAAGCCACAGAAAGGGAAAAAATTCCCAGGCACTTTAAGAAAAGCATGGTTTTAAGTCTGCCTGTTTTCTGCATTTGAGTCACATACTAGGATCTGGATGCCCTTGAGCTATGACGCTGATGATTATGCTTCCTGCTGCTATCAGCACATCCAAGGTCACTTGCACTGCTTCATCTCAGCTGGGTCAGGAAGGCATTGCTGACTCACCATGCTTCAAGAAAAGATGAGGGGATGGATTAGGGGCAGGTGAAGTCACAGCATCCATTACAGCAATGAAAACAGGGCCCTTTCATGACTGGCCAGTTGGTCCTTGTGTCACTATTTAGACCTTTGCCAGATCTGCTGGTGGGTTTCTCTAGCTGCCCAATGCAGACAGTCACTCAGGACAGAGATGGGTGGGTATGCACAACCCTACTATGCCACTGCAGCAGGAGAGTGGTTAGAGCCACAACGGACAGCTTAATGTGCTGCTGTTTTCTACTAGAACCAACATATGTAAGAAAGGTCTACCTTCAGGACTACAGCATTGAGTATATACTGATGGCAGATCCTACTGCTGACCGTACTGGCTGTCCAATATGCTGGACACACCATTGTGGTGTCTCTTAGGTGTGATGGGGAGCTTTGTAGCTGGAGTAGCCTAGAGGGTCTGTGAGGGAGGTCTGGAGCCCTGGTTTGCAGTGATCTCAGACAACACCAGTGCTGTGGTGGGAGTCCTTTTCTCCCTTCCTTCCTTGCTCAGCCCCTGATTGGGAGCAGAGCGCTGAAGATCCCTTCCTGCTTTGGGTCAGTTGGTTTTCTCAGGTTATTCCATTTCCCCCTGTAAAATATCAGTGTAGAGCCCTGCACCAGGACTGTCATGAGCAGCCAGAATATTTCTCACAATTATCTTCAAGTTATTTTAGGTGATACAAACTAAACCTGTGTAGACAAGGTGCTTGTACAATTCAGTTATCCCATGTGGTGAGGTGGTAGCTCTCACCAAAGCTTTCCCCATCCATATGGCTCTTTCTCGAATCTGCTCTCAGTAGCTAGTATTGCACATTCACACTCCAACTATTCCCTCACTTATGGCACTTATATATGTATCTTGCCTTTACTCAGCCGCTGACTTCCACAAAGCTTGTGAGAACATAAATATATATGAGATCTCTACCCCTCTTTTAAATTGGGTCGAAACTAGTCAAGGGTTTCAACAGTCTTTAGGAGGGCAAAGGAAAGACAGATAGCAGGACCTCATAACTTTCACTGCCTTAGGAAGACAGGCTAAAGCAGATTATTTTTTTCCTAGCAGCCTGTAAGGGACTTTGTAATAAAAGGATGGGTCTGGAAGGCTGAATAGTAAGAAAGGCATCATAAAAAACAATGGAGTTTTTTAGAAAATACAAGGTGAAAGAATTCCCTCTTTCAATTAGCTTCCATCTGATTGGTGATGTGTCATATTTATGCAGGGAAATACATCTCTGAAAAAGGCATTAGCCACACATATGAGTGACTTTTATAAATGGCTTCTACCTTATACTCTCTGTGAGTAGATAATTAACTGTCTACACACCATAAACTGAAATGAATCTCTCAAAGGAGAGAAGGACCAGGAGACAAGCAGAACCTGTTTGTTTTGGAGTATTCACCCCTGACTGAGAGTATATGAACACAGAATATAGACAAATGGTTAAAAATTGGATATATCAGGTAGTTTTGGAAGATTTTTGAGCAAATGTTCTGTTTCCAGGCAATCATTTTGCATATACATGTTCCCCTCTGGTTACAAAGTGAACAGCCGGACTCTTTGGGTCCATTTCTTCCCTGCTGGAGCTCTGGTTTGAGGGTCTTGCTCTGAAAGATGTGTTCATATCCCGCCACAAGCTCAACAGTGTTACTGCCTCTGGACAGAGCTCTGCAAACAGACCGTCCCTGACATTTGTTTGTGCTGAGCAGGAAATTTAATCTCAAAATATAACAGTTTGACATATATAGCTTGTTGTCTGTGCGCAGAAGTGAGGGATTTTGCTTGCCAATGCATGTGTCCATCCATGCTCATAGGCAGATCAATATAATCAGAATGAGGGTACACTATGAAATTCTGGCACTGCTCTAAGCTTTTGTGTCAACAAAAACTGCCCAGAAAAATTGAATAGTTATTTCTTTACCTACAAGTAAAGAAAAAAGATTTGAATAAAACCACAACATTCTCCCATAGTAATTCATTTTGACCTATCCCCAGCTTTCTCCTCTGGGATTTCAAACCCCTTTCAGTGGCCTCAGGGCTGCCGCTTTGGCTGCCCCCTGCCTTTGAACCAAGGATATTTTGTGAGTGACTGGATGCTGTAGGCACACTCTGATAATGTCCATAGGTAGGGCAATGCTCCTGGGGCTGGTGGGTTTTGCCTGCTAGATCGTTTTTAAACCAGAGGTGACATAAATTATTCCAAGCTCCTGAATCTGGATATAACTTGGACAATGAGAGGAGACCAAAACAAAAAACAAGGCCCTTCCATTTTTTGCTTCCTGTGGGAGGAAAATGGGCTGAGTAAGCCCAGAAGAGTCTTTGATGTCTTCTGATTGGACCCACTGGATCCCAGGGACCAACAGGCCACTATAGCTGCAGACAGTGTTGTCAGCAGTGGCAGCAGTGAACACGAGTGGTTTCACCCAGTGGTAGGTCTGAAGTTTAGCCAGACAGCTGCAATCACACCTCTGTTGGAAGTCCTGTCATCTGCTGAAATTTACATTCCATGGACTGGTCTCTAGGATTTCTGTCCCCTCCTGAAGCCCTCACATCGACTTCCTAGATTTTTCTGAAATAACTTGCTGAAAACGTATGAAGGAAATGCAATAGAGCTACCTGCGTCAGTATGGCTGCCACAAAGCATGGGGTTAGCCGTATCCCAAAGGGTCAGATTTACCTTTGTGTGCCATGTCAGGATATGTGTCGGACCTGTTAGAGAGAGAAAGTGGATGAAGCAGAGACAGAGTGATCTGCCTTTCATATTTGTCCCTAATACAAGCAGTTTGCATAACTACTTATTTTTTGGGAAAAGCACAGATTTTCCCAATAAACTGAACAAGAGAGGAATTAGGCCAACACCGAGGACTTGTGAAAATCCCACCCACAGCATTGTCAGGAACTGGCTGTCCAGTATGAATCAGAGAAAGAACAGATATATAGCTTAAATCCTATTAAGATATAACCATTTGCTTTTCCTGTGTAGCTTGAGAAGATAAGAAAGGAAGACTGTAGATAGCAAAATATATCTTCCAGTGTTTTATACTTCCCTTTGTTGATGCCATTTTAAGAACTGTAGAGAGAAAGACTCAGGAAAAGCCTAAGGGGACAATCTTCACAGAACTTCAGCTAGTAATTCTTTCAGGCTTTATACTTCATTCCTGCTCTCTAGTGTTTACCATATCCGCACAGAGGCTGGGGAATCATTCCTCTTTCTTCAAGTTTTCCTCTCCCCATTTAGATGTATTGATTTTCTCTTCTGCTCTTGAAATTACCATTGCACTCTCATCCTAAAGTGCCAGCACCTTTGACTTCCACCCTCGCCAGCTGAAGGCTTACGGGTCCTCACTGTTGAATCCTGCCAGAGGTTACAGAAACCCTGGAACAGCAATCACTGATCTATAAGTAGCCGGGGAGGTCAAGGGAGAGGTAAGAAAATATTGCAAACCCTCTCTTGCAGGGTCTGTAGTTAGGGCTCAGCTGTAGGACACAGGGAATCTGACCTGCCAGGAGCCATCACACCGGGTGCTCCACAGCAAATGCTCCAATAGCGCTGCAGCGGCTGCTGAGCTGCCACCGCTACTCGTGACACCACTCATCATTATCTCCCTCTTCCCATCTGCTGATTTTATGGATAGCTTGTTTTCTGTTTTCCATTTAGGTTAGGAGTTTGGGGCCCTTAATTCTTCTTTGGAGTCGCTCACTCCAGCACCAGCAGAGACAAGGAATATTGATGGCGCTTTTGCAGAGGTGCACCCTCTGACTTCTGTGGGATCTTTGCCAGAGGACAAACATTACCATTCGACTGTTCATCTTCAGATCTGATCAGGGATGTGAAGGTTAAGGAAGAGTCTTGTGCAAAGTTTGACACTAATTCAAGGTTCCAGGGTGGCTGGTCCAGGACAGACTGTCCTGCCAGGATGCCTCCTTTTCCCTGGCAGCTGGAGAGCTGCGGGCAGTAGCAGTGTCATGTAGTAGCACAGTATTATATACAGCAGGCACAATACAAAACAAATGATTGTTTCTTTTAGAGTGAATGAGTGAACTGTAATCCCAGATCCAGGAATTCTGGAGCTGGGGAGCATGCTGTGAAACCGTTAACCAAGAAATGAGTTTACTGTAAAGGGCATCATAGCCTTTCTTTAAAAGCAAACATTTGATGGATTCGGGGATTTATCTGATTTCAGATCCAGAATATATATCACAGCTTATCCTGTAAAAGCAGCTGCTAAGCTTGGCCACGTGTATACACAGATGCTGATTTTACAACACAAGCAGTGATAGGCACCTGAGAAGCTGAGATCAGGGAAAAACTGATAATGTGTTCTTGACACCACAGAGTGTGAAGGGAATTTACAGTGAATAGAGATATTTAAAGTAAAAATGTAAGTGAACGCAGGGCTCCGAGTTAATAGCCACAGTGCCTTCAGTTCTTTATTCATCCTAACGTAAGTAGGTAAGGGAACAACAGTGCAATGTTTGCTGGAGAGCTCATTAGCACTAATGGTATTATGATATCAAGCAGAGTTGAAGTGTGAACTTCAAAGAAGACACTGGTGAAGGTGACTAGGAGGCAGTTTTATTGCCTGGAAGTAGAATGAATCCTGAAAATTCAAACCTGTTCTCAGACTAGAAATCTCAAGGTGTTTCCTTTTGTCAAGACAGGAAACTCTGGTTTCCACAATAAAATACCCTACTGTGAGGGTGGTGAGGCACTGGAACAGGTTGCCCAAAAAGTTGTGGATGCCCCATCCCTGGAAGTGTTTAAGGCCAGGCTGGATGGGGCTTTGAGCAACCTGGTCTGGTGGGGGGTGTCCCTGCCCATGGCAGGGGGGTTGATGATCTTTAAGGTCCCTTCCAGCTCTAACCATTCTGTGATTCTATGATTCTAAAACGTATTCCGTAGGATCTCAGCCACTTCATCTGCCTGAGTGAATACAACCAGGCACCCCAGAAACTCCTGACTATGGTCTACTTGACACCTGCCATGTCAGTGTCCTACCAGCAGCAGTATGGGTGGACAAAAGACATTCTCACCTGCCCCATCACTCTCCTGTCCACCCAGCAGAAGACAGCTGGGATTTGATACAGGCCTCTGGGTCTCCCAGGTCTAGGATTAGGACAATGGATGGCTGCAGATGCAGAGTTCCAGACACCATGGTGTCCTTGGTGAAGGCATCTAGGCCCCCTGGTGTCACAGTCTCCCAATATCTAGGTTCTGAGCTCGGGCTGCTGCGAGTAGCTAGATATTTGGAAAAAAACCAGTAAGCTTCTTCTCTCTGGCCTGCCCACCCTTCAAAGCCTGTTGGAGGTGGGTTAAAATAATGCAGTTGATTTTGGTGAACTCACCAATTCCGATGAATAATAGATTAGAGAATTCTGCTTGCCAGCTCTGCTGTCCAGCTCAGTTTAAAGATCCTACGTGTGATGCTCTGGTAGCTCTGAGGAATTTGTAAGGAAAGAACATCACTGCCTATTTTTTTGCTTAGATTTTATTTAGGATAGGTCTATTCAAGGTAGAGATAGAAGCTTTCAGAATATTTAGGATAAAAATTAGAAAAATCTTTAGAAGAGATTCATGGATCTATGGGTCTAAAGGTTTGCTGTTCTATAGGTTATCACAGGTAATAATTTCACCCTTTGCAAATCAACACACCTACACCAGAAATAACAGAAGGCTCAACTGTAGCAGTACTACAGCTCCTAAAAGATAATTTAAGCACCAGCACTGGAACAATGGCTAGCTAGATGTTAAAATATCTCAAAAAATCCAGGGTTGAGAACCTATTGGAATTTTTAGTAGCAGGTTTTTGCTCAGAAAGGCAGCAGCAGGGATTAAAGGTGTGACTGTGTTTTTTTGCGGGGTGGCTAGCTAGACTGAATTATTAAGGGCATTGAACTCCAGAGAAGAATAAAAATTGCTTTGGAGTAAAGGTGATCTAAATGGAGAGCTTTAATTTTAAACCATTTGAACTACAGGAGCGGATTAAGGTCATGTTTGAAAGATTAGATTCTGCTGCCTCAGTTTTGGCTTTGTTTCAAACGACAAACTCAAGTGCAGATGCCTTTCAGCTCTTGGTCTTCTACAAAAGACAAGTCTGAGTTCAGGCTCACAGTGACCGACCGTGGCATCAGCTGCAGAAGGAATGGACTGGCCAGCTCACCTCCAACCCTGTCTAAAAGGTAGTCCCTGCTGCCAGTCAGTCCCTAGTATGGGGATGAACTCAGTTTTTTTAATTGGGATGCTGTTTATAAAATGTTAAATACCTCTTTAGGCACAACAAATGCTATCAGCTGCAGAATAAACCCAAACAAGCCAGACCTGCACATGCTTAATTTACTGAAAGAAAACAGAGAACAGTCCATATTGGTCCCCTCAAGCCTTTCTCAAGGAGATGACAGAAGGAAATTTACCTTTACATACTTGCCTACAGCTCCAGGAATTGAAATAGAACACCTTGTGCTTCTATCATCTTCCATAAATTAAGAAGATTTTAGAGATATCTGTGTTTGGATGCATTCACATCCTCATGTTTGGTTGGTTTTTTTTTGTTTTGTTTTTTTTTTTTTAATTTTTATTTCCTCATGTTAAGACTTTTATGTCAGCTTTTATGCTACAACTAGTGTCATGAGCGCATTGTTTTGGTTTTTTTTGGTTTTTTTTTTGTAATTGAAGATGTTGATTGTTATTCTGTTAAGGAATGAGCTGGTCCTTTTTAGGTTCTGTTTTTAATACTTCTGCTTTGCTCTCTAGTGACAAGCTATCCTGAATGAAGGTTCTGAGGGTTACGTAGTCCCTCATTGTGAAGGAAATGATCTTAACATACAAGTTGCTGTTTTAATTCAAACCCACTTGGTTTCAATTTGTTTGGTTTGGGTTTGGTTTTTTTTGTTTTGTTTTGTTTTGTTTGTTTTACACCTTGCTTAACTGGGTTAATTGACTTTGTTCTAACATATGATAACCCTTACAGATAAACAATTTTCTCTCAACTAAAGAGAAACTCGTGTCTCTTTAAACCCTATTGAATATGTGAATATGTGAATGACTGTATTTGATAGCAAGATTGGATTATTGGTGCTGAGACTTTGTATGTATACTGTGTTGAAAGGGAAGCCATATAAAAATTGCTGGGAGCATGGAAGGGAACCTTTCTTGCAGGCTCCTGGAAAGCCTGTGGAAGAGAACACCAATCTGAAAAAGACAGAGAAATCTCTTCCAAGGCTTTTTAAAGTTTTAAGGCAATTAAAAAAGAAACAAGCACACAATCTTTAAGCATATACTAATAGGCTCTGAATGCTACTAGAGAGCATGTTCAAGGGTTAAATGTATCTTTCCCCTTACCTTTGTTTGGCAGAATTGGGAAAGGAAAGAGCTGTGTAAAGCGACAAAGACAAAGCTTTTCTCTGCTACAGCAGTGCTCCACGGGAGAGCTCTGCAGGCATCTCCTGCTGGACTGAAATGAAAGAGGCTCCCAGCTTGGGAGGAGGAGAGAAGGAGGCAGTTTCCTTCTCAAGACACAACAGTCTGCTGGAAGGTGTGTATTGGAGTTGAATCTCCTTTTTCACCAAGAAAAGGAGGACTTGGGAGTTGTATTGCCAAGGTGATATGAGTAGAGTGTGGAAGAACTACCCGTTATTTTCCTTTCTGAACTCCAGCTGAAATCGTCTGCCTGTATTGATCAGAACATGAGAGCATCTTGAATATAAGGCAACCATTTCTTTTCAAGAAGCAGGAGAGAAACAGAGAACGATTACATGGGAAAGAAAAGGAAGTTCCCAAGCATCGTACACTCATGCTCCTTCAATCCCTAAAAATTAATAAAAGACCATTGCAGCTCAACAATACTTGTGCTTTGCTGATCCACAAAATAACTCCGTGTCCTTCCCTCAGCCTCCTCCTTCACACTTCATTTGCTGGAGATGCTGATGTAACACAGCAGGCATCAGCATGGGTACTTCTGTGCTCAGCTCTGGATTTAGGAGGTGGTAATAAGTATATACAGATCCCTTAGCATCCTCCATACAGCAAAGATTTATGCAAAAGCCAGGAAAATTGTGATGCTCTTGTCGTGATCTGGACTGTATCAAACACTGAAGTGAGTGACTGAAGTTCTTCCCAGCCTTTCCTCTCCAAAGAGAGGAGAGAGAGAAAAATAGAGATTTACAAGTTTAGGAAAAAACCTAAACTGCTTCAATGAAGATATCAATAAATTAATGAAATAATAATAATAAAAATTAATAAAATATATACAACATACAAAACCATATCAAGCTCCCAGGATGACCAGCAGGCACAGGGGAAGTCCCAGACTGGATTCAGCAACAGAAGATTTCAGATCTGGATTCAGCAATGCTCGGGTTAGGACCAAAGGCAGACAAACAGACAAAACCCTTGAACTCTCAGCATTCATACTGAGCATGGGCAGATGGGATGGAATACTCTGTTGGTCAGTTTTGGGTCACCTGTCCTGTTTAGTCCTCCTTGCGGGTGCAACCCCTCTACTCTTTTCTGCTTCTGACCTTCCAACAGGGCAAATAATGAAGTTGGCTGGCCTTGGTTATTATAGCAATAAGCAGGAACCTCTCTGCACACCATTCCTTGGCATAATTATAAATAATGAGGTCTTATCACTCTGAGAGCAAACACTTTCTGCACAATATGCTCATAATTTCAGAGAGTTCAGTTGATTAGAAGAGGCTTAGCGGCAAAGTGAGATTACTGAAGAGAAAATTGGTTCTGTTTTACCTCAAACCAGGACAGGTCTCTGGTCACACAACAGGATACACGTGTGCAGCCAAGTGCAGGCAGACTCCTCAGCAGCCCATGTTGAGCTGGGTAGGTTACTGCTGTGTCTGAACAATGTGGTCACTTACTTGGTTTCCCAATGAGAATTGCTTCTCACCTGACCTTGTCAGAGAAGGGCAGAGGAGGCTTTGTTGTACCAGCCTTGAGCTGCTCATAATTTGTGTTTCTTCTGCTGCAGGTCCTGGAGCTCCTGTTCTTGCAGTTGCTGGTTTTGTGGGGCCAGACATTCATCCCGTTCTGTGCAACATTGTAATCCATGAACATACAGTGGTTTTTCTTATGTCATAATTTCTAAAAACAAATGCCACATGCTGTATTCATAACTATCAGTGGGCTGTATACAAATTATCAGTCTCATGGGCTCCTTTTTTTTTTTTTTTTTGTGGTACATAAAGTGTTTCTCCTTTTACCTTCATAAACTAAGGTGGTATTCCTAATGTGCTGTCTCTCAGGACATGTGAGAGGATGCAGCATCATTCAGCTAGTTCAATAAAAATCAACTGACGAAATACTATTGAAATAAATATTGAACCTAGTTCCTAAATAGTCCATGGGGCTAAGTCTTAAAAGAAATCAATAATAAAGCAGGTATGCTGGACTTCAGCCAGATGAATCGATTTCTGCCTTAAAAATAACAAGTCGCTTGACTTGTGTCTTCTTAATACAGTTGGAAAACCAAACAATATTCCATGATCAATATCAAACACATAAATGATTTTTTTTTGCATCAAAGTATGTTGAGCAACCGATAGATATATATCTGGTGTCAATACATATATTTATTGGTGGTGTTAGGAAGTATCTCCTAGAGATAAGGCACTCTATAGATGTAATAAAGAGAGGAGCCCTGTGCACCATTGTAAGACTGATGGAAACCTTGACTAGATGTAACTATTCGTGTTTGCCTGGAGAGCCGAATTGCAGAAATTGCTATTAGCTGTAAGACATAGCTAAATCTTGATATATGAAAGCCAGATATAATTATCAGAGTGTCAACACCATTTTTCTAGTACAGAGGGTATGGAAAGGAAGAACGTGAAGTATGTAATGAGGTTTTCTATCCTTTGTGCCCTCTGTCCTCAAGTAGTTTTAGAAACAAAGCAAGGTAAATATATTCCCATTCCCCTACAAAATAAACACTATTGAAAAGAATTAGTAAAAAAAGCAGGATGTATGTACACTAATAGGACAAGTTTTAAGGCAGTTTCCAACTTAAATTCATGAACATCTTTGCTAAGAGAGCACCAGCAGCAGCTTGAACCCAGCAGCTTTGCTCAATCTGGGCTGAAAAGGCTGAAGCCTGTCTGATGGCACCTGCTATTTACAACTCTGATAAATTTTGTCCAATTTCTACAGCTACTTTCACCAGTAGCAGCTCTAAAACCTCATGCTCCTGATGGTGCTAGCCTACCTTTTTCTACTTCATCTGTAATTAGAGAGAAAACAAAGCAGACTTATTCTCCACAGGACTGCTGGAGAATCAGAGAGCACAGTAGGGACACCTGTGGGGTATGCTGGCAGGTGATACATGCTCAATGGCCTCCAAAACCAGCTTTGAAGTTTTTTCTCAGTTTTTTCATATTTTTATGATTCTAAGGAGTATTTAAATCAACATCACAAATAGAATGAGGGACTGAAGTCGCTTGCATCATTTTAAGACAGCCTTGTGCTTACAGGATGAGGGTGAGAACACATTCAACCAGTCAAACGCTCCCTGCAGGTTCCTCAGAAGTCACAGACCTCACAGACACTTCCTTGGAAGCAGCCAGGCTTCTCCGTGTTGGAAATGGGATGCTGTGCTAGATGGACCATGTGTCTCATCCACCATGGCAGTTTTTGTGTTTGTCTCCTCCAGGGATGCTTCAGTAAACTGTGTCAGGAATCTGGGACCAAATGTGACAATGAATCCTAAAAAAAATAGTGTGCTGCCTAGATATGCTACAGAATTTGCCTGTGGCCAGCAACACTGACCATGTTTCCTAACATGAAAAGGATGAATACAAAAATTCTCTGCTGGCAGGGTATCAGAGAAAGGGGCTGATACGGGTTGCAGAAGAAACGTCCTGAATAGAAGCAGCATGTGTGACATCCAAAGAGAAGAAAAAAAGGAGAATGAGTCTGAGTAGAATTGAATTAGTAATGGCAGAAGTTAAAATCTCTGCTTTTAAAAGGACATTAAAATGTCTGAGTGCTTCATGTATTTCAGATCTGTTTGATCTGTTTCCTTAGTGGGATTAGAATATATTTTAGGTAAGTTATGTTGCGTCTGTTAGCAGGGAGATGGCAAAGTCCTATGTTCAAATCAAATTTTAAATGATTTTTAAACTAGTAGCTGGCTCCGAATATAGATTTTGCTAGCATTCATAGCAACTAATAGTATTTAACCCTTACAAACAGCTTAGCTTGATGCTATTTCTGCGAACTGGTCTTTCCAAGTTTAATGAAATGGAATCTTCAGGAAAATGAACCTAAATCATACCTCTAAACCCTACCGTTGTACTTAAAAGCCTGCCCTTCCAGTTTTTTAGGTATAGCATGCTACAAGCAGTGGGAAACTCAAGTGTCACGCTGCCTGGGGCTATAAGAAAAGCCCCAGTTTCTGGATCCACATGGTTCTGCTTTAACTATCATTTAGATCATATAGAAATTATTCTCTCTCTCCTAGTCAGACAGCAAAGTTTCAAATTATGAATATATGTGTTCAGAAATCAGAAGGATTCCATAAAAGTAATAGGCATAAAGTGTAGAACTCCTGGCATTTGAAACAATCTCATGCTTACACATAATAGATACTGGACGGTTTTTGTGTTCTAGACTGGCAATACTCTATGTCCGAGGATCAGAGACAGCTTGTTTCCTTTTTTTTTCTTTTTCTTTTTCTTTTTTTTTTTTTTTTTCCCTGCACAATGTGACATCCCAGAATGTGTTAAATGCATGATTTTGGTGTCACTGTGTACACTTCCCTGAGTTTTGTATCCTGATCAATGGTACATGGAACGGTGCCTGGATTGCCCCAGACATCTCACATATTAGCACCGGGTGGGAATAAAAGTCTATAGAACTTAATCCATCAATAACAGGGCTCAGTGGGAGACAGTTCTGGAAAACTGGATGTGCCCATAGCTATCTTCAGGGGTACTGCTCCCGTGAAGTAGGCAGCAGCTTCATTGCAGAATAAGCCACTTGGCAGAAGTAGCATGCTTGAAACTTCACTTAGAAGCAGAGTAGCACAGCAAACACACCCCTCAATTGCATTTGTTCTTAGTGCATTCAGTCACAGAACTGCACAGTGGTGATACATGTACAGTATTTTGAATATTTCTAGAGGGGAACAAGCCCCTTTTCTTCACCATTTACTTTACCATTTCCATGATCTTCTGATATCCCATCTCAGTCATCTGAGATTCTCTCCTGGTGTGTGATGAGGTGGCACCATGCCCAGAAAGGCAATAGCTCTTGTTTAGTCTATTCCTTGAATGTTTTGGAATGAGGCCACTAATGAAGCTTGCTAATTTGCATTTTGATATTTTTCCTTCCCCCATGCCTTTTTTCCCCCCTCCCTTCCACTTTTCTTCCTCAGTCCGAGAATTTCAAGATAGCTTTTCAGGGGGGGATTGTTTTCCATGCTTTCATCTCTACCTCCCTCAGCTGTGCTATTGTAAATGGCTTTGTTTTTCTTTAATGGATTTTCTTGTAGTGGTGAATAATTGTTTGGTTCACTGCTTCATTTTTCATGCTTCATTTGCCTCATGTTCAAACTTTTGCTCTCCCTTGAGCAATTCACTTTTGTTGCTCCTGCTTTGCTCTGCAGCCTGTGGCTAAGACGAGTGCTCAGCCTGGAGTTCAGGCTGCGGCTCCTCAAGGCAACAGCTGTGCCTCGCTTTACTTCTTGTTTGCTAGTTTCTGTAGCATGAAAGCATCATTTTCCCAGTGGTGCTTTGTACATCTAGCTGGTGAGAAGGAACATGGAGCAGGTGGATTAGCCTGCAGCAACTTGGGGGTATTGGCAGCTGGTGGCAGTAGAACTGGCAGAAATTTCCTATCTTCGTGATAAAAAGCAGAGCATGGAATCAAAAGATGGGTAAGACCTATCTTTTGATAAGATCTCTCTTTAGCTTGTCTTTAGAAACTACTGCCTTGCAGTGTTACTCAACACTTGGAAGTAATTTCTAACATAAATGACCATAAGTAATATGCCACCATAGGTATGACAATATGTGTGACTATTTCTACTTTAAAGTACACTAGAACAGGAAAAACCCTAAAATAACCTAAAATCATGCAGTAATGGGGATTCTGCCTTCTAGATGAACTGAAAAGTTGCATCTGGATGGAGTGGTGGGAACATGGTAATTCTCCCCTCTTCAAAGTGACCGTGTCATGCTCCCAGATGGACTTTGCATCTCCAGTCCCTTCCAGACCACGTGCTGAAAACTCCTTCCCATGAAAATCAGGACAAAGGAGAGGGGAAGGATATCCTATGTGCTTTGGTCTGATTCAGAGGTAAGGTTGGACCCCTGGTATCCATAGTAATCTGGGCCTTGGAATGTGCAGTTATCTGCCTCAAAATCAAATGGAGCCAAAAACTCCATATTAAAATAGATACATGCAGTAAGCTCCAGACTGTTACAAGGTTCTCCCATTAATAAAAAAACAGAGGAGAATCAATGCGTGTTTACACTGAAGGTATTCCCAAACACAAAGACTCTGAGAAGCTCCATGAAAATGCCATTAGCTCAGCCACTGGCAGTGATACAGGACTGGAAGCTCTGTTGGGTATCAAGGATTTCTCATTATTTTTAACATATGCATCCCTTCCTTTTGGAGAATAACGTAAGAATCACTCTGTTCTGTGCTAAGTGATATCAGGGAAGAAACAGGAGCAAAACTAGTACATCGGGAGCAGCACTTGCGGGGCATATTTGGTGTTGTGTGTAAGCCATGTCTGCGAATACATTTACATTTGGTGATTGCTCATCCTGTACAAGGAACTAAATTATTCCATCGTCTGAAGTAGAAATAAACCTATTCACGTCCATTTTACTTGTGAGAGAATGGTGAGGAGTTGGAACCAGGCCAGTCCATTCTTGAATGTTATGCATTTGGGGTGGAAAGTGTTTCATTTCACCAAAGAAAAGCAGAGCTGACTAAGCACAGTATGTAATGCCTTCTCTGAAATACAGTGTTTTTCCATGAGGTCACAGGCCACTTCAAGAATTTGGTCTGGTACCACAAAAATGGTCACAGAAGAGTGACATTTCATCACCTACTTTTACCCTTTCCTCTGCAGTGTTTCTTGTAGCAGATGCCAGTGCCAAGGAGGGCACGTGGATGTCAAAATTGCAGGCACATTGTGTATTTGTTTCTTTTCCAGATACCGTAGAATAAATCATGCAGTTTAATCCCTCTGAAGGAAAGAAAAATAAGAACAATAAGATTTCCCACAGATTTAGGCAAAAAGAACCAGTTACCTGGTTATAATAAAGTGCACTGTGTGCCTCCTATTTCCGCCTGCATCATTTTCTTATGGTAATTTCTACATTTCAAAGTGATTCTCCAGTTGCTTTCATTTCAGATAAAATATCAAACCAGCTCCTTATGATAATGCTGCCCTTAGCAAAACATTGTGTTTTAAGTTTCCCTGAAACAAATGAAGACAGTGTAGAGCTGGCCACAGCCTGTGTCCCACCGAGCTGGTAGAGCCATCAGAGAAGTGCAGATGGTGGTGGTATCGCTGTTACAGGACCGTAAACTGCAGGTGACTTCAGGCTCCTAGATGGAAA
This sequence comes from Thinocorus orbignyianus, assembly GCA_013400375.1. NCBI lineage: Eukaryota > Metazoa > Chordata > Aves > Ciconiiformes > Thinocoridae > Thinocorus > Thinocorus orbignyianus. The sequence continues at coordinate 291,503 of VXBW01004306.1, forward strand.
GAAGAAAGACTAAATAACTCTTTAGTCCCCACTGGGAAATACATAGTTGACTAGAGAGTTCTGTGTTCAGGATATTTCCCATTCTTGTCCCCAGATAAGGTCCATATTAAACTGAATAGGCCCAAGAACCTTTTTCTGATCTTGAGAACAAGTGTATAGGTCAAGTTTTTATAGCTTGCCCTCTTTCTTCTACCTCAAAATGAAAATGAAGAAACTGCAGGGAATCATCATCTGTATATAAATGCAGAGTATCCCATGGTCTGTGTCACTTTGCAAAGCGTTTCAGTGTCGTATGGGGACTGTAGTTCTTGTGGGGTAGAGCTACACGTGACAGAACGTGTGCAATTAAACAATACAGGTTATCATGGACACAGCTTGAGTCTCTGCCCTGGCTCTTTCTCATTTCCCGGTGCTGACAAACCTACAAGTGTATGGCCAGTTCAAGAGGGTGCTTCCAGTCTGGATGAAGAATATCTGCAGGAGCCTGCTCTGCCAGGGCACCGTGCCTGGTAGGGGATTGGTGAGAGGTGTGACAGTCCTCAGAACTGGTGGTGGGACAGTGGCTTTTCAGGAGGTTTCATATGGAGCTGAAGGAAGTCTAACTGGAGGGAGGCTGATTTTGTTTTGTATGTATTGTATCTATTTCATTATTTCTTTTTTATTTTAATATTTCATTAGCTTTGTTCATTCTAAACTTGTAAATCTCTCTCTCTCCTCCTTTCTTCCTCCACTGAAGAGGTGGGGGGAGAGCGTCTATTGCTGTAGCAGGCCAATTTGGCATAAATTTTGACAGGTCGCTACACATGTAGGGCAGTAAGTTGAGCATATGATACAAAAACCATGAAGAGCGAAGGAATGAGACAGATAGACACAATGATGACATGCTCTTAAAATGCTCAAAATGCTTTGTTATTGTCTGAAATGTTGTCTCAGATCTTATCTCTTTCAGCAAACTGATTGATTTAATTTCAGGCCAGACTGTACACCAGTTTAGTTAAACCAGAGCTAAGGTTTGTGTAAGCACTCTTTTTTCAGCTTATCTAGACGAAACCTAAGTTGACATATAAGACACTAAAAATAAAACAAAATAAAAAAAAGAAATGAATGAAGTTAAGGTGAGGTTGAAACAAACACTCAAACAAGATTTAAATATTGCTTTAAATTAGGACCCAAACAGTTTATTGACTTAGAATGGTGTACCAACTTACAACCACCCCAACGGGCAGCATGCTACTGGTCAACATGTTCTCCATCTGTAACTCAGCTACATTTGTGCCTGAACTCTGAAACCAAGCTGGCTGAAACAAGCACCTCCATGTAAGATCACCTGTCTTCTGGGCTGCAGCTCTTTGGGATGAGCTTTATTTCCCCCAGGGGCTGAACACTGAACAGTTCAGCCATTGAAAGGTCTCCTTTCCAACTTGCTTTTCTTGCTTTTTTGCTTTAGGTTATTTTCCTGTGTCTTGCTGTTGAAAGAGGAAGGTGAAGGGGAAAGGAAGGGCAGAAGCAGGAAGAGGGAAGGAAGCCACTCTTGTATTTCTGACTGAAGCAGCTGCGAGTCTTCTTGACCTTCATATGGACTGCACAAGAGAAAGAAATTGCCCCCTCCATGCCCTCTCAATATTGTCAAGGTGGCAGTCCAATTAGTGCTATGTGCTGGGCATACAGAATGGCAGGGTTTTATTTCGTCACAAACATCTTCATCTCTGCTGAATGAGCAGCAACTAATTCAGACTTCCTCAGCCTGCACAACCAGCTCTTATTAACAGTAATTAGAGTGAAGTATGTGCATTGAGGGAAAACATCTGTAAATTAAGAAGAGATGGCAAGCCTGGCCTCAGTGCCTCTCAAACAGTTGTCCTCACCTTAGAGCTTGAAGTATCCGCCTGCAAAATGTCTTCCAAAGGGTTTGAAACTTGCCTTTGATAGGAAAACACTTAAAAGAAGTGATACATCTGCTGTTGCAGGACATTTGAACTGACTAGCTATACTAGATCCAACAGAATCTTCAAAATATGCCATCATAAATAAACAAAAACTAGTTTAAAGCCCCTGCATAGCATAAAATTCTTTTTTTGTGAGCCACAATGTAAGATCACAAGGTTGATCTAAGTACTGAGACTGTATGACTTCAAAAGTAGCCAGAAAAAGGTTGGGGACTTAATTGTTCTGGCAACTTTTAGAAGTCACACAGTGAAGCTGTATTTCATCTTCTTTATCACCTCTGTAAATGCAGGGTGCTAGGGATTTATTTCCACAGATATATTTTTTAAAGTGGGACACATTTGCATTTTTTCACTTTAGGAAACTGATTATGAATTTATATTAGCTCAGTGGTATTTATTGATTGTCAATGCAAACTAACGTCCTCCTCGTTTTCCGTTTGGAATCAGCCTAAACCCACAAAATTCAACAGGAAGAGATAAGAGATAAATCCCAAAATGTATTTTATTTTTGGCCATTGTAGTTGCAGTTATCAGAAAGCTCTCAATTAGTAACTATTTTTTAAAGGCAACTCCAGTAAAATGGTGCTAACATTTCTATTTTTATCATTAGAACTAGTCAATGCTGGCCAAATAATAAAAAGATTTAGTAGCTTTTACTAACTTTATGACAGTTATGACCCACGGTATGACAGAAAATATAATATTTTACTTTTTCTCTCTTCAGGGCACTAAAAAGATGGCTTATTCCATTACTCTAAACCCAAGTAAAAATTTCTACTGCTCTGAGTCTCAAGGTCAATATGTGTTGTGAAAGATAACTAGGAACAGGAAAGATGTTAGAGGCTCTACAGAAAGATCTTCAAGATGTTTATTTGTTCTTTCCACACTCTCATCCTCTTCTCAACCCGCAGCTCTTCTCAACTTACAATAACATGGTTAGAAAAGAGAGGACACCTACCTGATGGAGCATACTTAGCACATTGATAGCAAAGTTCTCTCTTTTGCAGCTTTTTTAGTACAAGTTCGCTTCTGGTCCTATCTATGACTTACCTGAAAGTTGAGGATACCGGCACAAATACAAATTTTAAAGAAGATACCAGTAAATACTTTCATTACTTTTTGTTCCCTGAGTTACTGCTTCTGTTGCAGGAATGATTATGTAAAGAAATAGTAGCATAAGCAAAAGTTCCTACCTTTCTACAACAGAACTAATTTATTTCACAAGTTGTCTCCAAAAAACTGAAGAAACTTAATTAAAACATTGACTTAACATTAATGAGCATTAAAAAAAAAAAAAAAAAGTCACAGGTGTGGTTTTATTCCAACATCAGTTATGATGAGGATGAGAATGAAGATAGAATGAAGATAGGATAAGGATAAGGATAAGGATAATCCTGCCATCTAAGGTGAGGATGGAAGGATAAATCACCCTCTGGACATGCTAACTCAGAATTCATGCTTCGCCTTTAGTTGCTACCATTGCTCCAAATAGATCTCAACTTTAATTTTTGGAAGTTGGCGTGAAGGGATGCACAGACATTGAGCTTTTCCCTTAAAGTGCATTTTACTTGAATTTTGGTCAACCTTTCTGCATGATCTTTGGAGGAAGGAGTCTCCACCTGCTCCCTCATGTGGGAGTCCACTAAAAAGACAATCTTACTGACTTTGGTAGCTGCTGTATATTGCTGATGAGACTTTTATCCTGTTGAAGTAACTGGTCATGTGCGTTCACATCAACAGGGCCAGGACTGTATCCTAAACCCATACAATGTTGCACCTTTGCTGGGTTAGAGTCATAGAATCATAGAATTGTCTAGGTAGAAGGGACCTTTAAGATCGTCTGGTCCCACCATCAAGCTCCTTCTTGAAACAAAGAGGAGCCATCTGGTTCAGAGCCCATTTCTTGTGCGTCTCGAATAGAAGGGAACATAAACAGCCATGCTAGACCATTGCAACAAAAAGCGTGTGAACAGGTTTGAAGGGCACCTTCTTGCTTTGGGTAATCATGTAAAGTACTAGGATGGTCTGCAGTAAGCTAACAATAAAGCCTTTTATTGACATCCATTTTTACCACAGTAATGGAGGATGTAATTTATTGAGAAAATTCATGTTCACCTTATATCTGAATAAGAACACAATGTTATATGATAAAATAAGACTTAGGCCTGTTTTTTTTTTTTTTTAAAAAAATACACTGGTCTCATTCCTTGTTATTGCTCTCTTCTCCCAAGTACTGTAATTGAACAATCTTTATTTTTACAAAAGTGCTGTTTCACACAAGCTCCTATTGCTTGAGGATCAATGAGAGATGCTGGAAGGTGAAATTTAGACTGACAGAGGAAAAAAGGGCTTTTGAGTACATTCCATTATTTTTAAATAAATGACCTTAATGCATGTGTTAAGCAGAAGCTGGCCTTGAAGAATGGCAATGGTAAAAGCACTGCCAGCTGGACTGGAACATGGGCCCTTTGTTCCAAATATTACGTATTTATTCTGGATCTAAATGAATATAGGATTTTTTTTCCACGCTTCTAATAATGAAGTGAATGCCTGCCCTCCCCCAGGGAACTGACACTGACCAAGAGGCAAGCAGTTGTCAGACACTGCCTGCAGCAAAGCTTACAGCTGCTCCAGATCAAGCCGCACTGAAGAAAAGACTATTAGGTCTCCAGGGATGCAGATAATAGACAAAAATGATAATGTATGTGCACAAAAGTAGAGGACAGTAGTGCTTTCTGGGATTAAGAAGCAGGCAAAAAGAAAAAAAAAAATGGTTTCGTTATACCCTGCAAAATGATTGCTGACTCTCGTTTTAGGATGACCCCTGACCTGAAGGAAAATAATGGATGGCCCATCTGCTTGATACACAGGAATCCTCAGGCACCATTTTGTCCTATTATGTCAAAACTGGTGCTAGAATTATGAATGTGTTGCCATTTGTCTTTCCTTTGTTACATGAAACAAAGGTACCAGATACTTAACAAAACTGCCCCCCCTCCTCCCCTTCCAAATATCATTGCCCCCTGCACTGGCGTGAAATAGAAACAGGTCCTCCTCCTGCAGTCTTACTTCTCACTCTGTTTTCATTACAGAGGAAGACATCCATCTCGGCTCAGAGCAGAGCAATGGTTATGGAGACTTTCATTACTGTGCAGGTCATCTGAACCTGGGCCAGCTGGAGAGACACCGAAGGGCAGTTCTCTTTGTCAGCTGTGTGAAACAGATGAGGGAATCTATTCTGCTGTCCACTAGATAACACCATCATTTCCAGCCCTCTCAGTGTCTGAGCGAGCAATTTATGAGAATCTGAGCTATTTCTCCCTGTAGCAGTACTGTTCAGGCTGAGTTGAATTATTCAGGTTGAATAGTGTTGAACAGGGAGGCTGAGCTGGGGCTCCTGTGTTATGACTCTGTTGTACTAGAAGGAAAACAGGCAATTCCAGGCCCATCAAACCCAGAGCTTGCACAGGAAGCTGCAACCAAAACTGCAGAACTGAGGCTTGTATCTGGCATTTCTTTCACAAATTGGAGCAGGGCACCTATCATTCCCAGTGACTTCACGGATACTCGGGAGGGTTGTTTAGTTTATCTTTATAAACACAAAACAAGGAACGTAGAAATAAGAAAACAGTACTCCTTGGTTCATACCATTCACCACAAGCAGGAAATGGTTCTTATATCTGGGTGGTTTTCAGTACACTTCATTATTTCTTTCATCTACTGTGTGAAAAATCTTTCACCTGGGCCTGATCCAGGACACAAGGAGGTGGCATTGCTCACAGAGTGAGTCTGCACGGTGATCTGCAGTTGAAGGCATGAAGTCACCCTGCGCATTGCCTGAAGTGTCCCTGTGTTTGTACTTTCTACACAATCTGTTCCTGTTGGTACTGTTGCTTGGAGCATTTAACCGAGCGATCTCTTGTATGCAACCTTCAGCACGTCCTTCACCCTGCAGCAAGCCTGGGCAGACAGAACTAAGTTGGCTTCCAGCTCCTAAGCCTTGTGAATCTCCTCCTGGTTGCCCAAACGTACCCTCCAGCATCATCCAGCATCTGTGAGGAGGCAGTCAAAGATTTCTCCCTAAGGAAGAAAAGAACCGGCATGGATTCAAGAGGCACTGCAGTAAGGCATAATCAAATCTGCTGAGTAACACAGAGGATTATTATTATTTCACTTCCCTTTCTCGTAATTGGGAGCAGACATGTTGCAGAACATCTTTGCATGTTGCACGCTGCTAAAACCATCAGCACTGATATAGTATACATCACTATGAAGAAGCTGCACTGGCAGTTGATGGGAAAGGGAAGAGAGGGTGGGAATGCAGCTCCTGGGCTGAGCCAGCACCTGTGCAATGTGAGAGCAGTACCTCATGACTGGCCTAATGATCCTTGAGAACTCTTTGTAGATGACCTGGGGGAGAGATCAAGAGAGAGAGAAACAAAAAGTCCCCAACAAATAGACAACTTCAGGGAACAGTCCACCATAATTCCTACTACAAACCTGGGTAAGTGTGCCAAGCTGTACATGGGATACCAGGTGACAACTCTCCAAAATTTCACTCAGATACATATCCTTAGTCATGACGTCACTACATAATTACATTTATTTGATGTGGGGTGACAGCTAGAGAAATCCAACTCATTTGTAGGATCCTCATAACAAAGCTCAGTAATAACACCTTGCATTTACACAACATTTTTTCGTGTCTGGAACACAGAATGCACTTAACGATTTATCAGCATCTTCATTAGGGAGATCCATTATGCAGGTGCAGGGAAGTTTAGATGCAGAGAAGTTAAATAACTTGTCTGAATTCACACAGGAGTTCTGACTCAGAGCTCAGAATAGAATTTAGAATAACCAGGGCCTCATCTTCTTTTTAACCACTTACCTATAATCCATTTTAAAATACTGTTTGGTTTTGGATCAAAGGATGAAAACTCAGTTTAACTCATGACACATAGCTAATTTGATTTCAACGCGATATCCTCAGTGCCATTCAGCTGTTCAACTGCCTCAGATAAATAAAAAGCTGAAAATATTCCTGTCTTTCTAGTGATTTATAGGAAAATGAATCACAACCACTAAGGAGGCGTGACATGCACACTGACATTTTAATACAACATTTCCCAGTAAATACCAAATCCTGTCCACCAGATTTGTAAAAACAGAGACAAAAGCCGCGATGCCATTACAAAGCAGCAGTTCTTCTGTTGCAACATCTGCCCTTCAACTGTAGTGCTTCTGCTCCCTTCTCTGCTGGGCCACAAAAGGAGAGATTTTCCCCAAGACCCAGCTGGTCCTGGCCTGATGCCTCAAAGCATGAGGATTTGGAGTTCTCATCATGTTCTGGTTGAGCTGCAGATGCTGCTTTTCTTCTGGAATTTACCAGGCTGCTTCCTTCTGTAGCATCCTGTGGCAATGAGCTGCATAGGAAATGTAAATGATAGAAAATGGACTACTTGTAGTATTTTATGTCTCTTGCCTTTCAGGATGGATATTTCTTGTGTTTGCGGTAATCCAAAGGACAAACCAGGACCAAATATCTGATTTTCATGATATCATCTGCTATTTTAAATACTCATCACATTGCCTCTTTTAGTTGTATCTCTTCCTTTTAAAGTGTGCCTCGTCCTCCTCATAGCTTTAACCTCTGCATTATCCCACCATAGACATTTCCAGCACACACTAGGTCTTTTCTTAGGCAAAGTGATCATCAGGGGTTATGATATTTACCAGAAAGCTCTATTCATGCAATACTGTTCTAAAAACTGCCATCGACTTCCACAGGCCTTTGACACAGGTAACTGTGTATTCATTGAAATGGAATTTCTCTGCTTTCATCTTATTTGGTTATTTACTCTGTGTTTCCTCTTGTAGGGTTTGGATAGTCCTCTGTAACTGTCTTGGCTAATTTAAATCATGACTCATATTTTTAAAATTTCTCTTTCTGCACTTACTGATCCCCATTTTCCAGGTGTTCAGCAATGAACACACAGAGCTAATGTAGAGAGTGTCACAAACGATCTCTGGATCAAAACCAGTCATTGATTCTTATTCAAATGCTTTGCAGCCTCTAAGCAAGCATATATTTTCCCCTTCCAAAATGGTGGAAATCTTTGAATTTAATATGTGGGTGCCTTAGACATCAGCTAGTGTTCAGCCAGCTCTATACAGCAGTACACAATGTAAAACCAAGGAAAAATGTCTATGTCCTTATGTGACAGCACACATCTATTCTTCAATGTGTTCAAGATGCAAGATTCACTTACCCAAAAGTGAAAAACATTCTCAAGTCTTTTAAAATATGATAATTAAATCAGCAATCTTGGCATAGAGTACTTTCTGGGAATTAGTGGCTGACTGCGATAAGTGGCCTTTGCCTCAAGTCTCAACTCTTCCCACTTTGTCAATTCACTGAACCTGTCCAACACCTCCTCTGTTATTGCTAAGCAGTAATGATTCTTTTAAATGTTAATATACATAACTACTCATTTACAACGTACTAAATTTATGGCATGAAGCATGCTCCAATTACTGTTTCTCATATCCTCACCATAAAAGTGATCTTTCTGTAATAATTAATGATTGGGTAATTTCTATAACGAGAGATAGATGTTGGTGTGGTAACATAAAGTAATAAGCTTCCTTTTCTCTTTTAACATAAAGACTCTGCAAATAACCGGTAGGAGAAAATGGAACAGACGTCCTCATCTTTGAGTTACCATTCACTCCAGATTTATGATCAAATCAATCAACCACAAGCATAAAGCTGGAACGATGCAGGAAGGGATCAACCTGAAGTGTTCAGGTTCCACTTTTCTTATTTGTTTGTGTTTGTGTTTGCTTTGTTTAAAAATTAATTTCATTATCCCAAAGAGCTTGCATAATGGAATCAAATTGATTTAATGCTCTCAAGAAATCAAGATCTAGTAAGCAGCCTTATCATAGCTGAGAAGAAAACTGGTATCTCTCAACACAATCAGGCTAATGAATGCAAAGAGAAGTTGTCTGTTAAATCTCACTTCTATATCCAGTTCTTCTTGTTCCTTTGGTTCAAGGCACTGTCACCTAAGGGTCTTGTGAAACTCAGTGTTCACAGCAGTCGCTCTGACACCCAGGGAGCAGAAGCTGATCACTGCTGCAGCAAGCAATGGGGCAGTTCTCTGGAGCAGCCAGTGATAAGTCCTTTTTTTCCCACCCATCCCTGGCCGTGAGGCCACCAGGAATAACACACTCTGTGGGAAACAGCCTGGCACAATGGTATTTTTAGCACAACATACCAGAACATCTCTTACTGTAGCTGTTGGAAGAACGATAGCACCATCTTTTTGGTTATCATTCAAGGTGACAGAGGACCTACAAGCGGCATTCAGAGGATTGCCATTTATCTCAGCTTAAATGTGTATGTAGTTTTCACTGTCTCCCCTGATGCATGTTTTTGCGTGCGTAGCAGGGTAGCAGGGGAGCTTTGCACCAGGACGAAAGAGCAGAACCTTGGTATTAAATGTCCCACACTGGCTGGCTATTTGACTATTACAAAATAGTTCTAACTATATAATGACACAGTTGTGACTATTCCTTGTGGTCACTTGGGTGTTAAGCCAGCAAATTGCTCATACTGGAATTCACTGACAATGCTTAACAAGGAAGAGAACTGAAAAGAGTAGGCCTGGAGTGGTTAGTAGGGCACTATCATGCCTATTTGTTTAATATAAGATAGAAATTTCTAGTCTGCTTCCTGTCAGACTTAACTTGCTAAAGCTGTCAGAACTCATTAAGTTCGATTTTCCTGTATTTAAGACAGAGGTAGAGGCATCCAGAATTTCATAAATGTGTTTCATCTAATCACTCAAGTTGCTTTTTTTTTTTTTTTTTCTGTAGCTGCTGTGCATGCCTTACCTTCATGGCCTCTGCTAAGGGGCTTGAATATTCTGAATTACGCATCAATTATTACCTTAGGCTGACAGTTAGGTTTGATCTATCCAATGTCCCAGTGCTTGAGGTAAAACAGAACCAATTTTCTGTTCAATAATTTTACTTTTNCCCCTTTTAAAATAATTTTATTATTTATTAGTATTTTCATTAAAATAGTTTATAAAGTAGTTTATTTTTTTCTAAACTCATAATCTCTTTAATGTCTTCATCTCCTTTCTTTTTCTTAGAGGGTGGACGGAGGGGCCATCTGTCGTTCTGAATGGTCAGTCCAGCCAAAACCACCACAGTGGTATTTGCTATCCCAGAATTTGCCATCACGGTTCTCTGAAATCCATTCAATAAAGAGGATGCACTGCAGATTCATGAAGATCCAGCCACTCTTTAGCTTCTGCGAACAAGGATGTTGGACAGGCATCAGGTGGGGAAGGGCACATTACCGTGCCATATTTTCTGTCTTTAACAAAGCAAAACCTTTTATGGTATGCAGGAAGGGAACAAAGTATTTCTTCTTTGTCCAATCCCTTTATGCTTTGTGCCATGACAATGTCAGGAAAGTAGTGTGATGAAGCACATATTTTTGTAACAGAGGGAAGCAGTCCTGAGCAGTCTGGTTTGTCTGATCCAGATTTTTGCCGTATTTGTGTCCGGCAGTTCATTTGATCAGATGACACTGCACTAACTGGTGCTGCGGTGGTTTTTAATGGCACCTCACAGGAGATTTTTGATTTTCTGAGATGAAAGTTTATCACTTCTTTTGATTTAAAAAACACTCTGTAGCCTTTGTGAATACACTGTCAAATTCCCCTCACATATTTTTCCATGCCCTTGAGAAAAAAGTATATGGAGCTATGTTCTTCCAGAAATAGACATAGAGGCCATATCAGCCCAACCCTGCTTGTCCCTCTCTTCACTGGATCTCAAGAGGCCTTAAAGGTTGTGTCTTAATTAAAGGATTCCTCAGACATTTGAGACACAGAGGATTTGGCCACTGTTTTGGCCACTGCATTGCTGGGCAGTCTCCATGTGAAGTCTCATGCTACCTCCATTCAGATTTCAAAAAAAAGCTCCCAGAATGACCGCCTATCTTTCAAAAACATTAGTCCCTTGTCAGGGCCCATAAGAACTATAGACGGCTTCTGGTCTCCACTTTGGAAGTCTTTTTCCTAAATAAGCTGCGTTGTTTGCATGAATTTGTGATTTTTAAGAATCTTGCCTTTCTGCCATTTCAAAGTGTGTTGTCAATCTTAAACCACTACCTGTCATTATTGTGGTTTGAAGATTTCTTAGGTCTACCAAAAGTTGTCCTGGAGTTCAGGTGTCAGCCTGGTAGAAAAAGTAGTCCAGCAAGAACAGCTGAATCAGACCTAATTATGGGTTACGTTTAGCTGCTGTACCAGGTGCTATAGCAATAAAGTAAATTAATAATGAGGCAAGATTCCAGTGCTATTGACACATAAACAAAAGGCTTGTTTGATAATTAGAGGTAGGAGATTCAAATAACACACAAGTGCAAGCAGAGTGCTGTCTGTGCAGCGACACAGCTGAGCTGAGCTGCACAGCAGCCTTCTCTGATAACCTGCATAGCTTGTCCCTAATTTTTCATCTCCTTTCCTGTATAGAATAGTAAGGCATATGTTATCATTAAAGGTGTTCTACTTCTTCACTGTACGTTCCTCAAGGCCAGACAGAAAGTGCTGATCCGTTCAAAGAGGTATCTCCTAGAGACATGGGCAGGTAGGAAAGCATCAGATCATAAGAGGGAGCCTTATTCTTGGTGTAAAGTTTTAGTCCAGAGGTAGCATGGCACTAAATCAATGCCTTGAGATACTCCACACAGGGCCTTTATCAATTGATGAACCTTTTTATCTCCCTAGGGTTTTTTACTGTGGTCTTTTAAGAGATGTAGTTTTCTTCCAAAGTTTTTATTAAATATTGCTGTACATTGCTTCTAATAAACTGTTGTTTTGCATGGTGGTAATGTTACAGATTATAGATGCAGAAGTCTTCAAATACCTTTGAAATAGAAGGATTTGACTAATAAACCTTCCACATTTTGTAGTTCTATGTTATTTAACCATTAGTGTGCTCAGGAAGATCCTTGCCCACTTCCTCCATAATTTGCATTATCTGGGCATCTTTAGCAGATTTCTCATCCTTCTTTGTCACAGACTTGTCCTACATCCAGCACATCATATGGAATGGAAACATATTCCTGCTTCATTCCAAATGCAGAAGAGAAAAAGCTATCAAGCATTTCCTATCTCTCTGAGTCAGTATTCATGATTCATTGAGTGAAAGAAATAAGGCAGAAACTGAATGTCCTCGCCTGAAAGGAACACATCCTACGTTTGGGAAATCCAGTGACAATATTAGTTGTAAATGTCTATTATATAAGATTTTTAGCAGTTACTCGCTCCTAGCAACAGTCCGACTGTCGTAGTCTGAAGTGCCCAATACGACACTGCGTTTATGCAGTGGCACTTTTTCCCCTTCCACAGCTGCATCGCTTGCTGTTTGGTATTCAGTGTTGGTTTGGTATTCAGTGCTGCCAGAACCCAGAGTTTGAGAAGGATTGCCACTAACCCTGCAGAGTGATTTGCCTGGCATTCTCCAAAGCAAAGCTGACTCCCCCTAAAAGACAAGTGAAAGAGCTTGATTGCTGACTTGAGAGTCCTAGTTCGTTTTTCAGCTGTGTTGATGAGGTCGTACAGCTTCAGCAAAAGCCATCTCTGCATTATGAAAATCTGTTACAAAGTTTTCAGAAAGAAAGTGTCATGGAGGATTCTACCCAGAGATTTTACATGAGAAACACACTACGGGAGCACTTCTACATTTTTTCCTCTGTTTTTCCCATGCTCCACAACTCGCCCATACCAGACTGCAGTGAGCCCTCATCACAAGCAAACTCTGCGGCTCTCTGACTCCATTTGACCCCAAAAGAATAAGCAGCATTATGCTATTTCTTTTACTTAACACTTAATGGAGCATTTGAGCAAAAAACAGCAGTGACAAATTGGCAAAGTATGCCTTAAGTGTCCTATGACAGAAATACAAGTGACACTTGGCCAATGCTGCCTTTTCTCTTCACTCACCAAGAGATGTCAATCAAGATGTCTTGCTCCCTGACAGACCTTCCATCTACTGGAAATACTTAAGAAGATTTGGATCACTCTTTTCCCCGTGTTAACATCGTCAACAATGAGCTCTTTATTTAAGGGTCAACAGGTCACTAGCCCGTCAGCTTGGATTACTCATTGTTTCACTCCAGGGTCCCGTTTTCCTGATCAGCAGCACAGCATGCAGGCTAGATTTGCCCTGGGATCTGTTCTGGAGGGGAACAACTGGGTATCTCAAACAAAACCCATGAATGGTTTCATGCTTAGATCAATCAAAAGCAGTTCCAGTAGGTGTTATGGCCAGGGCTATGCTTGTCCCTCTACCCAGTTCAGGCCTCCAGCAGGTACCCAGTATGATGGACCTTTTAATGTGTTGTAATATGCAGCCCACACTCTATGCAGTCAGCTAGAAAGGTATAAATGTACTGCAGATGTCGCATTTTCAAAGCATATTTAAAAAAGAAATTATGAATCTTTTTTAAAAGTTTAAAAAAAAAAAANGGGGGGGGTATCGAAGAAAAAAAAAAAAAAAAAAAAAAAAAAAAAAGGCTTGACATGGCCTGGAGGAGAAATCAGACTTTTGCAGCAGAAGGATTTAAGCAATCCCAGAAATGAGGGGCTGGGAGAATTTCCCTTTTCACCCAGGGGAAGAAGAAATGTGTCTTCATGGTAAGAGGTTTGAGGGTCAAGCCAGGCTGTGCATCTACAAACTAGAAAGATTAAAAGTGACTTATAATGAAAACCAATTCAGAGCAGAAAAGTAGTGTCTGTGTGTTAGAGAGGCTGTGGGTGACAGCCCACAGCCAGTGGGACAGTAACCAGGCGAGGGCACAGTGCAGAAAGGAGTAGCCACAGACAGCCATGTAAGTAAGCAACTATGGCACTGCTGACCAGGAGAATAAAGTCAATCTCTGTAGCTTAAAACTTGCCATACTTTTGCTAGATAAATGAGTGGAGAGTAATTTATTGAGAATTTTGACACCATCTCCCACAGCATACGTCTTTGAAGTATAAAGCAGTACAGGCTGGAAGGAAGGGTTGGTTGGAAGGACTGTTAGGTGGCTTAAAAATTGGCTGGATCATCAGGCTCAAAGTGTGGTGATCTAAAGTTCAATGTCAAGGTGAAGACCAAAAAACAAGCAGAGTAACCTAGGGACCTATACTAAGACCCGTATGATCATCTGCATCAAAGACCTGGATGATTATATAAAGTGTACTCTCAGCCAATCTGTGGATGACATTCAATTAGGTAAAGTGGCTGACATCATAAACAGCCACGTTCAGTCCAAAGATACCTGAGAAATAGGAGTATTGTGCCAATCACAACAGTAAATGACCAGAAATCACAGCTTGGGAGACTGAGATTTAGAGAAGAAAGTCACTAGGAGGGTCATCCATGGCTGAAACAAATTCTACAGAGTCTCTTCATTCTTGGAGGTTTTCAAAACTGAGATAGTTGACTTGACCTGATCTCAACAATGGTGCCACTTTGAACAGGAGACTGGATTAGACATCTCCAGAAGTCCTTCCCAAACAGTGCTTTTGTGAGTCTTTGATACTCTGCTGCATTGCTGTTCTGAATCAGCCACAGAGCCTTAGACAGTGACATCTGGGATGCTTTGGGATATGTTTAGGCCCATGAAGTGACTTTTAACTGCCTATTCACTGTAAAAAGGAACGTGGGTTTACACTTTCCAGATGTCAGGGAGCAGCAAGGGCAAGCTGCTCTGCAAGGGAATGGGAGCTAGGAGCAGAGGGTGACCACAAGGCAAGCAGGGTCTGTGACCTCCCCAACAAGAGGTCAGGAAGTTTAGACAGGCAGGGTCAGGATCAGGGCCAGGGACAGTGATCTGGGTCAGCCTTAGACCAGTGATAGCCCTGCAAGTCCATTGGGATCAGACTGGTCCAGGGTCAAGCCAGCAAGTCAAGTCAGTCTGTCAGGATCAGAGTCAGGTCCAAGGAGGTGTTTGGACTGCACACACAGGGAGCTGTATTGTAGCAGAGGCATGGCCAAGCTAAAGAGTTGAAGCTCTCGTCCCGAGGGAAGGCTTGGAGGGCAGGACATTGCTTCTAGCTTTCTTCACAATAGTTCCTATTAGTGAGGGAGTTTGCTTTGTATTCAGCTAATTAAACTACTTTACTTAGTCAAATAGGCTCCTACAGGTGGGGGAAAGTGTGCTCAGGACCCTCACAAACAGGGGAATTGCTGCCCAAAGCTCAGCAATCCAGACCCCAAAGTTGGAGAGGAGAGCTCTGTCCCACAGGTCCACATCTTGTTACACAGCAAACACCAATTCCAGCTAACACATGTATGCCCTATCAGTAGATGTTTTAGCAGATTTAATACCTAAAATCCCTTAGACATATCCCACTCTAGAAAAGTGGCAGATCCACCTCATCCAGCCAGACTCTGTTATCTGGGGCTGTATCATCTTTCTGACGGATCAGCTGGCTCCACCACCTCCTTGTTTTACATTAAATGTAGCAGTAGTCAAGGCTTAGCTAAAGAGTAGTTATCTCCAATTTTGAAAGCATTTCCTGAACTTCAGCTTTCTTTTCTTCCCAGCTTTGCAAGAAGCAGGGTTTTGGTGTTCTATCTGGCTAAATTTGTTTTGTGCAGGAGGGAAGTCTTTCTCCTTGCCGTGCAATACATCAGGTTTTATTGTTTAAAACATGTATTGTTATTTAATACATAATTGGCTTTCTATGTGCACTTAACATAACTAACACAATATAAAAAATGGGTATTAGGCTGCTTTAACAAAGCAGCATCCTCCCTCCTTTTTTATGTGTGCTTTTTTTGTGGGGTGTCCTGTCCTGAGAGTGCCACAATATCTAGCAGCTGGCATTCATGGAGGTGCAATCCCATGGGTCTCTGGGCAGAGTGGGTAAAGACAGAAAGAGAGCTGAAACACAGCGACACACAACTGGTACATTGCCCTTGATGGAAAGAGGCTGATGATGGAGAGGAAAGGCTGTGTCTTGTAGCACATGGAATATGAGCGATGCCTCAAAACTCCTTGCATCCCAGTGGCCCACAACAAGCAGGCAACCCAAAAGCGGTGTTTATCTAAGGAAGTGGTGGTGATGGTTGCTTTAGAGCATTCAGACTTCCAATTAGCACAGGTTCAGTTGGCCAGTGATTGCTGGCTTTGTGTATTTGTGGTCACGGATAATTGCACCATGTGATGAACTAAAATATTCCACAGAGTACAACTGTATCGATCCACAACCTACTCCTAAACGTCATGAAAATATCTTTCAAGGCGCATCAATGAGTAGCCTTGTTCTGGAGGAAATTAGGTTTGATTCGGCAGTATTAAAAGTGTTTAAATATCACTCACTGTGCAATTAAAGTGTCGACTGTGCTCATCTTGTTGATGTTGAAATTTGTTCACCTAAGGAATGATACACTGAGCCCGTATGCATAGCTGGAGATAAGTCACTAGAATAGCCAATGAAGCAAAGGGCATTTAGTTCAAAGCATGGCTGTTTTCTTGCAGATTTGTCATTATTTCATCAGGAACATATTACTCCTAGTGGAGGTGTGGCACTGTCTGCCAGGGCCAATAATTCAAGGACAGACACCTTATGGGTATGTGGGCTTGCGGGGAAAAGCTGATTTAGTAAAAATCACTGTTGAGACAAGAAATCTCATTTTGATCACACGAAGAATTTGACTATATGGAATGGAGCATTTCTTTTCCATTTATAATTCTTGCTGCTATGATGTCTGGCCTTCATCCATTGTCCACCCAACACAAGCTCAACAGAGTTAAGCTGGCATTTGTCACTCTCCTCTCAGCGGAGCTTTCGCATGACAGTATCAGTGTGAGACACTTTCTTCTGCGCTGCCAGGTGAGCAGGGATGATGTCAGGCAGCAGAAACTTGTCAGATCCCATAGCTAAGTACAACTCAGACTTCAAAGCTAGAAAAATAAACTCCTGAGTGGCTGTCATGCTACAAGGCTCGTTCCAGTTTCAGGCATTAGAAACAATCTTGGCGCTGTCTCAAACCCTTGTTTTGTTGTGTCACTTCTGACTGTTATAAGGCACAACAGCATTTGCTTTACAAAAAAGGCTGTTTAACAATTAAAACTCTGGCTTTGAAAAAAAGCTAAATATAACTCAATTCTCAAAGACTTGCAGCCTATTTGCCATAATAATATTCGGGTCTTCTTTTACACCTTCTTTTGCTGATTCAGAAATCATATTAAAATAATATTAAAGAATTAGGACCTGTAACATCCCCACACTCTAGGCTGACATCACTATCCTCAGTCTTTGGAGCAGGAAATTCAAGGCAAAGAGAGTAATGAATTTGTTTGCTGTCATTTAGCAGATATATGAGATAAATGGGAATAAGACACAGATCTCCTCAGGCCCAAGACTGAGCTGCCAGTACTGCAGGACTCTCCTCTTACTACTAGAAGTAGTAAAACTATCACTGAATTATCAGAAACTACACTGAGGACCTGTGCACTTCATCAGGCTATGGCAAGTCAGCAGGGAATTGGAATACCCAGCCATTTGTGCATTCTCAGAGTGCTTCATCTGTGAAGTGTTGCTCCTCCATTGAGCTTTGAAGTCAGGGGAAAGAAGCTAAATTAGTAGCGAGTATATTCATAGCCAGTGTGTTAGGGTTTCTTTGCTGAGAGGTGGCAACTTTATATGTTCATGGCATATGTTCAGCCATCCCTCTGAGCCTTGAATATAAACCAGGGATTTAATTTTGTTGCTTCAAATGTGTCACACCGATGGGTTCCCCCAGCAGTTTCCAAATGCGTATGTAGTAGTTGTCGTACATCACATGTTCTCATGCCCCGTGGTGATATGCCTGCACTTAGTATCTTAATACCAAGAGAGAAAATGTGGATTCTGGGACAGACTTTGCAAACCTCAGACGTTGCCAGTGTACGTTTGGAAAGGTTTTGACCGATTTTAATGAGACCGCACTTCTGTCATCCCATCCTCGCCCAGAAATGCTTGCTCGCTCTGCCCCCCTCTGGAAGCCACAGGATGACACAGGGGGAACGGAGATCTCTGCAGTTCCAGCTCTCTGCCCTGCCAAGGCAGCTCCAGCTGACACCAGGCAGCTTTTCGTATGCCTTAGTAGTTCTAGCTTCATGAACAAGACACTGCAGACTGTTGATCTCACCGAGGATTATTAAAAAGTGATGGAGAAAGTGCACTGAGAGGTAACAGTGGAGGGAAGTACTCTGTGTCATTTGGAACTGGCAAAGGACTGCAATCCATGCCTCTTCTGGGGATTAAAAGGTGTATGAACAACACAAGGTGTTGCACAAGGTGTATGCATCAACAGAAAAAAAAATATGCAAATATAATTAAAACAAACAGTGAAAACCTCTTATCACACAAATAAATAAGGAAACGAGCGTAGTGAGGACGGGCTGAATATGAAATATAATAATGACATGGCTCCAGATCCAAGCAAATATTTTGCCTCATTTTTCAGTAAGAAAGGTGATGTTGATGGGATGGAAGCAAAGGGTAAATGACTAATGGAGGTGAATGCACAGAGACAGAAATGACCACATCTGGAGTGGAAGAATACTCAGTATGGTCTTTTGAGAAACAAGGAGATTTACACACTGCAGTCTGAAAAACATTCTGAATTTTTAATGAAGCATGGATGAGTACTATCTGACTAGAAAACAGCAAGCAAACTATCCGTGTATAAGAAAGGGAGAGGAAAAGGTTCCAGAATCAAGAATTTAATCTGAACTCGATGTGAAATTAACACGTTTTAAAGTACTGAATATTTAAAAGCAAGAAGTTAAATAGAAACTGGGATAAAACATAATATGCATTTAGTAGTGTTAGATTGGTCAGATTATTATTATACCT
This sequence comes from Thinocorus orbignyianus, assembly GCA_013400375.1. Taxonomy (NCBI): domain Eukaryota; kingdom Metazoa; phylum Chordata; class Aves; order Ciconiiformes; family Thinocoridae; genus Thinocorus; species Thinocorus orbignyianus. Next base: position 310,371 of record VXBW01004306.1, read on the forward strand.
TATTATTATGATACCAAAGGATGACTAAATCTTTGTAAAAAACAAAATCCCCACCACCAAACCCAAAGCTAAATCTCATCTGTCTGTATTGTAGCTGATAGCTAACACCTTACAGGAAATTATTATTTATAGAGGTTATATGAAGAAAGTACCAAGAGATATGAGTTCAGAATCAGCAAAGGAAGAGAAACAATAATTGGTCTGGAAAGAATATTAGTGGAGGAATCATTAGTGGAAATCCTTAAACATTTGGGATTGATTTTTTAACATCTTCATTAATGACTCTGGGATAAGAAGTTGGAGTGTACTAATGAAGTTTGGTGATGACACAAAGCTCAACAGAGAGGCAAACCATAATATCGTACAGGAAAAACTAAATGACCTTGACTGCAGAGTATTAGAAATGGGATGAAATTTAATTGCATAATGTGCAAAGTCATGCACTTAATGAGCTTATAACATGAACTTCTGCAAATTGGGAGTTTCAGATGAAAATGTCAGAGAAGGAAGGAGACCCAGGGGCACTTGCTGATTGCAGGAGGATTGTGAGCCACCGGTACAATGTGGCCATGAAAAATCAAGTGGCACAACTGGAAAATACCTTCCCTGGTACAGCAAATAAGGCTTTGTGTCACTGTGAGAGACACTAATCAGAAATCATTTGAAATATCATCTGTTTCCCTGACTTGAAAAGGACAGTTTTAGATTTTCAGATGGGAATCGATGTTAAACCAGCTACTGGGATTTTCATACAGCTGGAGACAGGAATTTTCTTCTGGGCTAATGCAAGACAATATAGCTATGCCAACATCCCTATCGTGCCCATGGGTCTGGACCCGTTCCCTGCACAGTGCTGTGCCCTACCTGGTAGATTCATCAGCCCCAGACAGTGCAAGCCCATCATGCAACAGAGATGTGTCCTCCAAGAGTTAGTTTTCTTGGCCTAAAAAATTAAAATTAGCTAGAAACTTGATCACACTCTATAAATAAACACTGGGGTTTGTAGCTGTCCTGTCCCCCAGAAGGGCAATGTTAAGGAAAAAAAAATAAAAACCAAACAAAAAAACCCCAACAAACAGGGAGAAAATCAAATAATCTTGGGCTGAAAATAAAGAGAGCTTTGTAACCAGCAGAAAAGGGAAATTTAGCTGTGAAATTATGGAGGAAAATAAACATGCTTTAAGGCAGAGCTCAAATTCTTTAGCAACCTCTATTTACATTCTTTCTCAAAATGGACCCAGAAAAAACCTCTGTCTCTGATGTGCTCTGTAAAGCAAAGCACCAACTTCTTGGTGTAAATCCACTACTTGTTAGGGAATGCACTAATTTTTAGCAAGTTATCTCATCAATGCTTTATGGAAAGTTCCATATTCAAGTTTTGGGTGTCTAATTTCTAAAAACACAACTTTCATTGCAGAAAGTAAAATGAAATTGCTGGAATCATTTAATAGTTTTTGCATCCTTAACAGTGATCTGCCATTGTGTTTGGTGAATATTTGTCTATAGGAAGAAAAGTGAACTGGGCATTCAGAAATGCGGTATTAATTTCCAGTGTGTGCCGAAACATTTTCTCCCAAAGCAGGCTAGTTTTTTTCACACCAAAGATAGTGCAAAAGAGGCAAAATAATTTTTCCACTAACTGCTGTCAACTATTGATGTTTTCGTCTCTGGGACAGCAATTATACTGACAAATGTTCTTCATGAGGTCTCTTTTGGGCACATATATTTCACCAATTGTTTCCTTCTCTGTGACTTGGAATGGAGTCGTTTCTCTGGAGATCTAAAGTACATGTCTTCCTTCTGATCCCACTAGAGACAAGTTACTGGCTGACGATTTATAACTCTTTGGCAGCCAAGTCCTTCTATCTGAAGTCACTGAGCACTTGTTTTTGAAGACACTTAAGTTTGGTTGTTGTTTTTGTGTTTTTTTTTAATCTTTTCCAGCTCTCACAATTGTATATGATTATGAAGATTAGCTTGGGTTTTTTTAAAAAGTATGTTGAGTCCTGCATGCCCTGCTGTTTTTCCCCAGGTTTTAATTTTGTCTGTAGCTTTTCAGAGATGTTGAGAAGCACATGGTTTTCAGCAATGTCTAGGACAAGTAGATACTTGCCATCTCTTCACATTTTACTGTAATCCCTAGGAAAAAATACCAAAACGCCAAACAAAAAAAGCCAGGTGAGAAGAGAGAGAGTGCAACTCTGTCGCACACAAGTGCTCATAGTGAGCCACTCCATCATCTGGTTATTCACCCATGCAGGGATCTCAACACCTCCTGAAGGGTGCTGCAGGTCTGTGGCACTTAACATTCAGCAGCAGGACTCAGCCAACCTCCGTTCTGCAATGAGATGTCCAATATTTGGAGGGACCCAACTCAATTTCATGACATGACGCCCAGCGTACAGAAGGACCCAACTCAATTTAATGACAGTTTCTAGCATATACAGTGTGCACCCCATCACAGGAAGAGAAACAGACCAATAATCTAGCCTTAGCATTAGTAAACTGCTGCACACTTTCATGGCATTGATCATAAATCCTGTATCAGGAAGGGTCAGACAGCCCTCTCTAGAAAATCACAGCCCAAAGTTAAATCTCGACCTTTTACTAAAAGGGAAGCAAGGCTAATCGTGCCCGGCTCGTTAGGCAATAACTGAGCTTGAACACCTGGTTAAAGGGTTTCTGGGACTTTATGCCTCTCCAGAGATAATCTGGCAGGCGTGATAGGCTCCAGCAATGCCTGTCAGAGAGGGCTTGCTGCCAGAAACAGGTCTCCTTTCTAGCACATCTGCAAACAGTTACTGAATCCACCTATCATGTGTACACATAGGTATTTGCAGTAGTGTATGTGAGGCATGGAAGAGTGACAAGGGAATACATTTTCTCTCTCTCTCTTACACACACACTCACACGCACACACACAGGCATGTCCCAAGGCCATTAGAATCTCAGCCGAAGTGGGGGGAGATTTCTCGGGATGTGTGAAGTGACAGTCCCTGGCACTTCTCCAGCCAGCCCTCCTGCAGATCCCTGTTGCATGAGAACAAGCTGATTAACAGTTCTCTGTACCCCGAAGCCAGGGGCACTTAAGGGAAGGGGTTGTTCCTTTTATCCTACAGCTGCAGAGAGGGTATCGCCACAGAGAAGGTAATGAGAATTTTCCAATACTCTCACCTTCCCCTTCCCCACTCTTTTTCTCGCTCTTCCTCTGCCCCTCCTCCTTCAGTCTTCCATGTATTGGCTCATTAGTGATTACAACAAAAACCTAGCTGGTACACACCAAAGTGCAAAGCTGCTGCTGCTGAACAGACTCCGTTTGTCTCGGGATCGGTTGCTGCATCTGCTTGTGAGGCTGCCAGTCAGGACTGCGGATGATTTAAGAGGCTTTCTTATTGGCAATTTAGTTAAACCTGCTGTGCACAGCTAGGTCTTGGGAGAAGGAAGATGAATGCACATTTTAATGACTGAATCAGCATATATTGGGAATCAGGATGGCAGCAGCCTCACCTCCCTAGGGGCTCACCAGCTATGACAAGCGAAAAGCCTCCCGCCTGTTGAAAAGTACACGATTGCTGTATGCCCCTCTGCTTGATAGATATTCTAGATGGATTGTGCCTGGGCTCCCCGATGACATTAAAGCATACCCAGTGTTTGCAAGATGATGTTGTTGCTGTTTAGACCCTGATTCCAGCACGGCATCCTGGGAGGGATAAAACCAAGCCGTGGAGTGGCTTCAGCAGATCGCTGCATCCTTTACCTTCCTGTGTGAAGTGATGATGTAAAGCATCAGACTGCTGACAGGTGTAATGGTTGTTTTATATACACACACACTTACCACCGTGCTGCCTGGTGTAAAATAGCACACCTCCACCACACTCAGTGGAGTCATGGTGATTTATATCTGCTGAGGACTGCAGCCATCGCGCTTGCCTCTATTTTTGTATATCTATGCATATACATTCATGTACTTCAGTTTTCAACAGACAGACTTCAGCTCTCCAGAATGAGATTGTGCCCTCCATCTGTTCTTATCTCCAACAAAAATCCCTGCAGTTATTCAGTCACAAATGCAAAATTATTCTATATCCTCAGTGACATTGAGATAATTGAATTTATATTGCACATATGCTTGTTTACACTTGCAAGAGCTCACAGTCATTATTACTGTTGCTGATTTATGTTATTGCCTTTCGAAGTTGCATGTATTTAGGTACATCATTCATTTTAAAATATTTCAGAAATAAATCATCACGTAACAAGCTACGCAATCAGAAGAATATGGCATTATTCCCCCCATCTCTAACTATTCCACTCAAACTAGCAACTTTCAAATCCTTTTTTTTATAATTTCAGAAGTTATATTTGTGCACCTTGGGCTCAAGAGTTAAAGCAATTTTGGACAAATGCATGGAGCAAGTTGCAACTTGAGGAAACTGTACAGCAGACTTTGGGAAGTTAAGGAACCCTGAAGTTAACAGACTGGAGAATTAACATTAAGAGGCATATATATTTCAAGATTCTAACAAATCACATCTGAGAACAGTACGATAGAATTCAGGCTGAATTGTCACTTATGTGTAAACTGATTCCAATGTTGTAAAGCACCAGAAAGTAGCCAGAATTCTTTCCCAAAGAATTTTTCTGAGTTTATTCCATAACAGCCTTCCTAAATCTCCTTGCTGGACTCATCTACCTTCTGGACCACTTGCTTCCCTGTGAACTTTTTTTGCCATGCCTGCCTACCTTCAGTTGTCTTACTCCTGGATCAGGAAGAACATTAGCCTGAATGCTCACTTTTGCAGGCAGTAAGGCTAAGTTTTGCCATGCTGTTCTTTAAAGACTATATCATTTATGTACTTGCTATGCAAAACATGACATCTCATCATTTATTTCCCTCTGCAAAAAGACTTAGCAAGGTTTAGCAAGACGGTACAATTATTGTTTAGGCAGAGTAGTGCTGACTTGGTGAGCAAATGAACTCAATAGGAGCAGGTCCCCAGGTGATTTAAATCACAGGTGTCTCACTAAAGTCGGTGCTGATAAGTTAAACTGACTACAGACAAAGTGGTTGAATCTGCACCCAACTCATACAGCGCATCTGGGCCAAAAGTCACCATTTCTAACAGCCAAATCACTAGGCTGCCAGAGAGACACTTGCAGTTTTTTGAATGCTGATTGATCTTTGCTACCAAGCTGCTCAGTCTGGATCTACACCAGGAACTTCATAATCCCAAAATAAGCCAGTTATGGGATTTAGACTGGTTTAGAGTTAGGTAGGAGCTGAGGGGGGAAATTCTGGACTACAGTTCTGAGCACTCAACTTTGGCTAACTTCTGCTGCTGGGCCTCCAGCTCTGTGCTGGATCACCTTGCCAGCTCCTGGAATTCCCACAGAGTTGGGAACATTTCAGCTTCACCCCTCTACATGCTCAAGGCCAAAACTTTGCTCGTGTCCCGTTTACACTTCATTGTGAGAGTGGCAGAAGTGGCGATTGGGTGTGAACTCAGCAAAAGAGTGAATTCTCTCCCTCAAGAGTAAAAATGGCAAAACCTGGACCCCTCTAGTTAAATAAATCATACGAACAATCCATTTGCATATGTTTTGCATTCTTGGGTATAAATTTTTAAATTTTTAAAGGTTCAGAAAACCTGGGAGGATTTATAACATAAATCCCTCTGAACTGTGATCTAAGAGTTACTTCTCCCTCAAGAATAATGATTTACTGGGTCTAAGCAGTTTTAGCATTATTATTTTTTAATCTGCTGGGGTTTTCAATGCAGTTACTTTCAAAGGAAATAAAACCAGATGGTAAATGTAGATTAGGGAAAGAGAATGAGCTCCCAATTAATTATTAAAAGTGACTGTTAATTTTAGAAACCTGCAGTAAATTGTTCGTAAAATAAATTTTAAAGTTACAGGGACATCCTATGTTATATTTTTTCTCAAATTTCCTATTCACAAGCTGTAAAGAATGTTTTAAATATCGGAGAAATCACACTGAAAAAGTAAATGACACTACATGTTTTCCAAATTATATCAAGACCTGTTTCCGTCATTATATATGCACACCATTCACAAACATTAACCATATAAGATGCTGAAGATCCATGTGGTTTTGTGTAATGTAGAGACATACATAATTGTAGAATCATAGAATTGTCTAGGTTGGAAGGGACCTTTAAGATAATCTTGTCCAACCATCAACCTAACTCTGACAAAAACCGTCATTAAACCCTGTCACTAAGCACTATGTAAACCTGTTTTTTAAATACCTCCATGGATGGTGCCTTAACCACTCCCCCAGGCAGCCCATTCTAATGCTTAAAATTTCTCTCAGTGTAAACATTTTTCGTAATGTCCAGTCTGAACCTGTGTTTTAGTCTGAAAGCAGAATGAGAGCAGGTTTCCACTTCTTTGGATTTTTTTAGGATTAAAAAAATATCCATTTCTTACTGTGATGGATTAAAATTTTTCAATGATTTTGGACTTTGTATGAATGAGAAAGTAATATCAGAGCTGCAAAAATGTGCAGTCTAGCTTCTAGCTTCATGACAGTGCTTGGGAGTCAAAAATACAGCAAAAGGCTGTGTGTTTAGTTTCACTGAGTGAAGACAAGATACTTTGCTGCAAAGAGAGTAGATTCAGTAGAAACTATTTATCATACCTAGACAACACAGCAAGCAGCCACTCTGCCCTTCCATGGCTTCCTTTACAGTTCATGTACATGGATCCTTTCCAAGTTTGTTATTTCACTGCTCTTCATTAAAACAGAGAATCAATGTGTATGATGATAGGGAAGGTCAGTTTAGAATAAATTTAATATCAAAGTTCTGTTCTACTTTCAGAAAAGGCTGCATGAAAAATCCTCCCCCTTCCAAACTGATCTGTTACCTCCACGTGCTCAGTCAGTTCTAATGCCTTCAGTGACAAACTGTGATTACAGACTCATTTTTTCTCCCCTTAGCTCTGCATAATCAAGACTGCAAATGAGAAAGGGATGCAACTCCAGACTGTGCACATCAGCCAAGTAGTTCCTAATGTCCCAAACAGACCTCTATGAAACTGGAGGGTTTATACCTTCAACACTGCTGTTTCTGAGGTCATAACATCAGTTGAAGCATATTGCAAGGGATAATGCAAAGAATAAGAAGTCCCAAAGCATGTTTTTCAAGTACAGAGTAGACTTTGCAGAAAGAAGGTGATGAAGAAGGGATGAAGTGGTGATGAGAAAGAAACCTGAGAATATTTGCAGTGGGATCAATATAAGGCCCTGCTGTAATATGTCTGGAGACTTGCTTCTACCATAGCATTGTGCTACATGTCAATCTAGTGGATGAACTGGTCACCTAACAGCCAGACCAAGGGGAAAAAAATAATTTCAACTGACAAAACAAATACAAATATTAAATTCCTAAGCATAAAGCATACGTCAGATTTGGCAACTCATTTGACTGCCTAAGGCAGTTGGTTTATAGAGTCATATTCATGCCACTTAATATTATTAACAATTCCCAGGGAAGTACTGCAGAGTTACAGTAGCCAGTACATTAATCTTTATCATATGTGCAAGAGTGGATGCTTGCAACACGATTATGAAAACAGTGTGCTTATTGTTTTATTTCCAAACTGATCTCTATGCAGAAAATAATGACCTAATAAGACTACTTACTAAGTGACTGCTAACCCCCCTGGAGCTAGAAAAGCTCTGCCATCAAGTGCTGGGACAATTGCTCTTGTGAGAGTTTTGAGCTCTCTGCCTTTGAACCGCTGCTTCGTCTCTTCCAGTCACCGTGATTGGGTCACAGGATGCAAAAACCTTGTATTCCGGTTTTAAATATGCTGTAGGTTAGACTAATGTCTGTGCATGGAAATAATTCTAAAAGCATAAGCCATCTTCCCCACATACTCTTTTTGCCTTTGCTCATGAATATTGTGGGGTTTCCTCTAAAAAGCAAGTGACTCTGTCCGGATGTACACCTTTTAAAATAAAACAAAACTGCTGGCTCTTCCCCTTTCAAGGGAAAACAAAGGTGTAAGGTCTCCTGTGCTCCTCAAACTCTACTTTATATATACAAATGTAAGAGTAGCCAGTACTAGGTCAGATCAAAGGTCCATCTAGCCCAGTTACTGTCTCCAGCAATGATCAACAGTAGATGGCTAAGGCAATGAACACGAGCAGGGCAAGGATATAGTAATTCTTTCCCAAATATTACTCCAGTCTTCAGCGATTCATGGAACAGGTACTTCCTGAGCCAGAGGTCATGACTTCAAGTTTAAAAGCCCTTAATAGGTTTTTCTTCCTTGGATATGTCCAACAATTTTCTAAAGCCTGAATTCCTGTGGAAATGAGTTCTACAGCTTCACTAAGTATTTTGTGAAGAAATATGTCCTTTGGTTTGATTCAAAGCTAAGCCCTAGTGTGTTGCATTTGTCCTGTTCCTTGAACTGGAGATTATATTGAGATATTTTTCCAATTTGTCTTCCTCATGCTGCTCATTACAATGAAATATTATAAATGATGAAAAAACCACACTATTATTTTATCTAATAATTTTTTTTTTTTTCCATGAAGAATCCTACTCTGTTTAGCCATTTCTAATGCAGAAGTTGTTTTCTGTCTGTATCATTTATCACCCAGCTCTTTGCTATACAAGTTCCTTCAGTAACTGAAACAAGAGAGACGTTCAAAGCAGAGACCAAGACAGCCAACTGACTTTAATCCACCCCTTCTGAGGAATTATACTCCACGATGTACAGGTGTAACAGACAAAGAAATGCACTTTGCTGGTACATCTAATTGGGTTCAGTGTATTTATAAGAGCAGTTTAGTGTGAATTTGGTTGCCAAGACCATTAGGTCACTCAGTCTTCCTAGTACAGCTTATCTTATTTTATATGGCTCATTCAGAAGGTGATTTTCAGGACTTAATTTAATGAAAGAAATTCCCCTCTCCTGTCCTCTCCACAATTCTAGCTAAAGCTTATAGATCCTTATGATGTAAGAAAGGTGATGGTTTGTGAAAGAGACAGATGGCCTGTGGAGCTCCTTGTTAAAGGACATTATGGAAGGACGTTTTAAAAATATACAGATGTTCTAGAAAACACTGTGAAAGTTCAAGGAGAAAAAAATTCACCCTCAAAAAACACAGGCACCACATTGTTGTGGGAAATCTCTGCACTTAAAATGCTTGGGAGAGGGGCTAGGAGAGTGTTTGCCCCTTTTTCATATTCTTCACTAGACATTTGCTGTGGCTGCTCCTGGTGACAGCACCCTGAGCTCGAGGTACCTGCAGTCCGACCCAGAAGAACTTCTCTTCCAAACCCAGGCTGCCATGTTCATTAAGGCAGCCCATCTGTAATGCATGGCCCATGAATATTACCCTTTCTCTGGCTGCCGTAAATGCCGCAGGAGGTTGCGCTTTCCACGGGTTTTGCTGGGAAAGGGGAGATGCGAGAATAAAAGGCGGCCAAGATCATGCCACCAGGGCGAAAACCCGAGCTGCTGAGCTCCCAGTGACCGACTGTGCTGCTTTGATTTCCCGGCTGCCAGCATCCCTTTGTCACCACTCCCTTCGGCGGTGGCGGTGCGGTGATCCCGCAGGCTGGAAGCGCCGGGATCGCTGGGAGGCAGGAGGGCTTAGGACCCAGGGGGAAGGCAGCCGCCGAGTGGAAGGACCCAGGCTTTGGTGCACACGCCTCCTACCCAAAAAAAAAAAAAAAAAAAAAAAAAAAAAAAAAAAAAAAAAAAAAAAAAAAAAAAAAAGGGGAAAAAAAAAAAGGAAGAAAAAAAAAATCATAGCACCGTGGAGCTGGCGCTCGCTCATTCACAGTTTTCTAGAGAGATCTGAGCCTGAACCTGGGAGCCGGGAGATCTTTCTCACCCACCCAGCTCAACGGCAAGGACACCTACAGGGGGAAAAAAATTAAAGCCGTCCCACGCAGCCCCCCACCGCCCCACGGCAGCTGC
>VXBW01004306.1:326699-374573 GCA_013400375.1 Thinocorus orbignyianus
CAGGCAATAGGACAAGAGGAAATGGCCTCAAGTTGCACCAGGGGAGGTTTAGGATGGGTATTAGGAAAAACATTATCACTGAAAGGGTTATTAAGCATTGGAACTGGCTGCCCAGGCAAGTGGCGGAATTGTCGTCTCTGGAAGTATTGAAAAAATAGGTAAATGTGGTGCCTAGCAACATGGTTTAGTGATGCTTTTTGTCAGAGTTATGTTGATGGTTGGACTAGATGATCTTAAAGGTCCAACCCAGGCAATTCTATGAGTCTATGATTCTGTGATATTTAAAAGATGGATAGATGTGGTGCTTAGGGATATGGCTTAGTGGTGGCCTCAGCAGTGTTAGGTTGACAGTTGGACTTGATCTTAGAGGTCTTTTCCAACCTAAGTGATTCTACGATTCTGTGACTCTAAAAGGATCAGAAGAATGGATAATGCTACCACCATAGACTCTTAGAAAATGGATGAACTCACTGGGAGTGTGTGTGTGTGTCATAGTTAGCTGTCACAAGATCTTGGACCCATTAAAGTGAGTCCAGAGGAGGGCCACAAAATGGTCAGAGGGCTGAACCACCTCTCCTATGAAGAAAGGCTGGGAGAGTTGGTGTTAAGCCTGGAGAAGAGAAGGCTTCAGGGAGATCTTATTGCAGCATTTCAGTACTTAAAGGGGGCTTATTAGAAAGAAAGAGTTTTTACCAGGGTCTGTAGTGACAGGACATGGGATAGTAGTTGGATATAACGAAGAAAATCTTTAGTCTGAGGGTGATGAGACACTGGAACAGGATGCCCAGAGAAGTTGTGGATGCTTCATCCCTAGAAGTATTTAAGGTCAGGCTGGATGGGACTCTGAGCCGCCTGGTCTAGTGCGAGGTGTCCCTGCCCATAGCAGAGGTGTTGGACTAGATGATCTTTAAAGGTTCCTTCCAACCCAAACTACTCTGTGACTCTATGATTCTGTAATTCTAAGTCACAGGAGCTCGAAAGGTGTTCAAATTCATACTAAGCCCTGAACCAGATGTAATGCAGACCTCAGATAAGCTCCTTACTTCCACATCTCTGTTGACCACCCTCAAGAACAAATAGCTTCCTTACGACTTGCTGTTAAATCTAGGAGAAGAATTAATCCTTACACTACACTCCTCCAGTGAGGATGTCACACTTAAACACACTGAGTTCCCCTACCTACCTCATGGCTACAGTTGCTTATTGTAACTAAAAACATGATTCATGCAAAAAAATGCTAATGGTCACAATAACTTGAGGTCTTAAGCATGAAACATTTGCCTGATTTTTCCATGGCCTACATCAATTTTACGTCAGTGGAATTCAGTTGATATTATCGTAGTTCTCCTAATTTGGTCTAATAGAGGCGAGAAGAAAGTAAATAACCATTGTTATCGTATTAACAATTCTGATTTCTTTAAGCATTGAATAACTTGCACCCGTAGATTACCCCTTCAGAACTTCAGGACTTCTTTTTCTGGAATCATTTGCACTCCATAGGGACTTACCAAAGGCAGTCAAACTTCTTTCCTCCCAGCTCTGCCTTTTCCCAAGTTTTCCCAGGCTGATGAATCACCAGTTACGCTGCCCTGCAGGTAGCTCTTTCTACTTCCATCTCTGGAGTGAATACTGAAAGAGCTTGCTGAACAAACTCTCCTCTGTATCACCCCCAGACAAGCCGAATGCACATTGCTGTTGATTGAAAAGCTTATCTCCTGCCACAAATGTCCTTTAAGCAAATATGCAGAAACTGTCTGTATTCAAATTTAGGGATCTCATCCTGGGGCTGCAGCTGTGACATCGAAAATGTAGTTTTTATCAATGACATGCAAGCTCACAAAACAGGGAACACAAGCATCCCTTGTGCTGATTGACTTCCAGGTCCTGCAATATAACTTTGAGCAGTCCTTGGACGAAGAAATGCTCTGTCTGCTGCTCTCCCCTTTGTTTGATATGGGAACGCTGGACCCAGGGGAGCAGCTGAGTGAAATGGTTGTTTTGCAATAAATAATTCATAACTTTCCAAACAGCTTTCTCCAAATACAATAAAGAATGTCTTTCACTGAGGGATTCTCTCTTAATTTTTGAAATAGTTTTTTCTTTTTTTCAGAAATTAGAAAGAGGGAGGTATCAGTTTACCAGCAGGGCTTTTTGTTTGCTTGTCTGTTTTTGTGATAGCTGAAAAATTGCATGATCTTCATCTTGCCTCACACACATTTCACATTGGAACAGACCTTGATCTTATTTCTCACAAGTGTAACTACACAGGCTTCGATGACAGCCTCTTGCTAATTATGTCACCGAAATGTAAGAGATTCACTGTACCATTTTGCTCATACATAACAGCTTAAGAAGCTTTTCTTCTAATACTCGTAAAAACAATTTCTAGGTAAAGTACAGGAATGAAAATGAAATTCAGAACTAGGTATTCAGGGAAGACGCTGAAAAAAGAATTGGGAATAAAATACATCTCTTTTCAGCTAAAACACCAACCCTGTCAGATTAGATTCATCAAACACTTTATTCATGGGAAGTTTCCCATGAAGATGTATTAAGTCTCAATGGGAAACATTTTCAGTGAGGGTTTTATCAAGTAGAAAATACCTCTGGTGTTGGTAGAGTTTGGTGGGTTTTTTAAGTCTGTTTTACTATCAGCCAGGAGACTAAGCCAAGGAAAGCAACAAGCTGATAGTAAGGGTGATAAAAGCAAATGAACAGTTGTTATACTTAATATGGTAAGTGTAAATTTGCATACTTAGGAAGCTGAAATGTAGCTCCTGTTAGAATGAAAAAGAACTTTTTTTTTTTTTTGCTATTGTCATCCTAGGCTTGAAGTTATAGGATGCTGCAACTCCCACACTTCTGTAAGATAACTTTGCAAAGTACATTCTAATAATACACTGATACAGCTTAGTATTAATTGTCAGTTAGTAAGATTGCATTTCCGAAAGCTTGAATATATACATTCAAGATGTCAGTGACTGCCCTATTTTAAATGCACCCATTCTGAAATTATTTGACTGGCATCCACATGAAGCACAAGAAGAGGTTTTATTGGTATATAAAGTTCAGGAAAGCATTTCTGTAGGCTTTATATATGTATTTAATCTTTCTTTTGTATATTTGCTTTTTCTTTTAGTAAGTTACGGAATAAACAACACTTCCCTTTGGATGGATTATACTACATGTGAACTGCCTGTTACTCTTTCTGCAAGAATAAGAAAAGCCCTTTGCTTTCGTTTGCTACATATCAGCTTGATAGCAAAAAGCTTCTGAATGGCTCATGCCCACATCAATTGAATGGGATCAGCACTTCTGCTACTGAAAAATCTCAAGTTAAGAATTTGGAAAAGAATTTTTTGCAGAGATGACCCATTTACAAGCTGGACTTAGTCCAGAGACTATAGAGAAAGCCCGCCTGGAACTGAATGAAAATCCAGACATTTTGCATCAGGATATCCAGCAAGTCAGGGACATGATCATCACGAGGCCTGACATTGGGTTTTTACGTACAGATGATGCCTTCATCTTGAGATTTCTCCGAGCCAGAAAGTTTCACCAAACTGAGGCCTTCAGACTGCTGGCTCAGTACTTCCAGTACCGCCAATTAAATCTGGATATGTTTAAAAACTTCAAGGCTGATGATCCAGGAATCAAACGAGCTCTGACAGATGGGTTCCCGGGAGTACTGGAAAATCGCGACCACTGTGGCAGGAAGATTCTTCTGCTTTTTGCAGCTAACTGGGATCAGAGTAGGTAAATGTAGATAGTGTCCTTATATTTTTACATACACTCACACTCAACTTGCAGTGTGCCCATACTTGAAGCAGCAAGGCCATTTTCAGTAAAATAGTTTGTAATCATGAGTCCATTTCACTGAAACTTTCACTTGATTTGATCACCACTCATTCTTCAGACATGACATCATTGAGAGATACAAGTATATGGAATCATAGAATAATAAAATGGTTTGAGTTGCATGGGACCTTAAAGATTATGGGCAGGGACACCTCCCACTAGACCAGGTTACTCAACACCCCATCCAGCCTGACAATGAATACTTTGAGACATGGGGCATCCACAACTTCTCTGGGCAACTTGTACCTCACTACCCTCGCAGTAAAGAATTTTCTCCTAGTATCTAACCTAAATCTACTCTCTTTCAGTTTAAAATCATTACCACTAGTCCTATCACTACAGTTCCTCGTAGAAAAGAGTATAGGCTCCCTTTCCTTAGGCCCCCTTTAGGTACTGGAAGGCTGCTATGATGTCTTCCCGGAGCCTTCTCCAGGCTGAACAATCTCAACTCTCTCAGTCTGTCCCCACAGGAGAGGTGCTCCAGCCCTCTGATCCACTTCGTGGCCCTCCATTGGACTCGCTCCAACAAGTTCATGTCCTTCTCATGTTGGGGGCCCCAGAGCTGGACACACTACTCCAGGTGGGGTCTCATGACAGCAGAGTAGAGGGGGAGAATCACCTCCCTTGACCCAGTGGCCACCCTTCTTTTGATGCAGCCCAGAATATGATTGACTGATATCATTGTGTCATATAAGTGGTCCATTTCCCCCCCCGCCCCCCTAAATATTTCCAGTTTTTAGCTGCACAGTGTCTGTCTACTATAAATACATTAATGTCTATTACATATTTTATTATATATATATTATGTATTTACTTCATAGATCAGCCAAACAGGTTGACAGAAAGTAAATGTCTCAAAACATATGGAGGTTCTTGTAGCTCTTCTGGTGCAGAAGGAACTGACCATATTTATTCTGTCTCCAGACTTCTTAACAGATCATATATTTTGTTTTAACCATTTCACAAATTACACCGTGTTACAAGTTTTCAAAGCACGACACTAATTTCTACACGCTCTGGTTACTGTATGTTTGTTAGTCTGATAACTAGGAGATTCATGCAAAATGTATTTTCTGTTCAGGTCATTTCTTTACAGAGTAGTATGAACAAAGATATCTCCCAGCCATTATAATAAAATGATGTCCTTAAATGTTAATGTGATTAGTCAGCTTTCACTACCTATCTGAAGTGATACAGAGAAGAGAGGCTAGTCCACGAATATGTTCACATTGTCCTTTTCATCAGAAGTCATTCCATTCCATTTTCCCTGCCTTCACAGTGAGATGGAGAAGTGTAATCAGCTGTAGGATTGCCATGTGTTCTACTGATTTTGACAAAAACCAGTCCAAAGAACAACATTCAGATTCAGGTTTTGAGTGTCATAAGTTCTGATGAGTTCCAGGTGGGATTTTGCCTTGGCACTATCTAAAGATGCCCATGAAAGTGTCTCGTTCTTAGGAGTCAATAGATTGGAACTTCGAATTTATGTTATAGAAGTTATTAGAGGACATACATATATGCCTGCAATTTTTCATGGGTTTTTTTTTTTTTTTTTTTTTTTTTTTTTTTTTTTTTTTTTTGATTTNGTTTTTTTTTTTTTTTTCCTGGGAAGATCTTTCATCTCCATATAAAAACAAAGTTCAGGAGTGTTTCTAATTTTTCTTTGCATGTATAGAACTGGTGAATAAATGTACAAAAAAAAAATAATACAGAAATGTAACTTTGCAGATACAAAAGTATTTGGTGAAATCCAGAACCAAAGATAAAAGTCCTATTGAAAAGGGGCCAGTAGTTTATCTCCCATCTTTCTGAACTGTGAGCTTGCCTTTCTTCCAATGGCAAAACCACAAAACCCTTCCTCTAGCAATTGGCCTGGAAAAAAAGATGAATGAACAGGTATCTTGAATTAAGAGAAAGTATCAGCTTTAGAGGACAGAAGCACTGTGGCTTTGCTGGTTGCATTAAGAGATTTAGGTATTATGGAGAGCCAGCTTTGAGTTTCTGATCCCTCAACAAAATGAGTCCTTGTGATTAACCTCATACATCAGGTCCTGCTCTGGGAAAGCTGAGAGTGCTGCTGTTTAAGGTTCTGGGACTGAGATTTTGATAGAACATTGACTCCTGTCAGGTTTTGGCTCAAAGTTTCCCTTAAGTCCTTTAATATGCATCCAAGTATATGTGTATTCACTTCTGTGGGCAAAACCCAAAGTGATCCTGCATGCAAGATACCTTGTTTCTGAAAATGTAATTTTAACCTTCAAAGAAAAAAGGCTGAGGCAAATAGGATTAGATTTAGTTTCTTAAGACTCCACAGTGAAATTAAAAATTTTACCTCTCTTCAGCCACTGAAACTCAACACCTCTATGGATTAAAATGACAAGAAGTGTCATTTCTGTAGGCTTTTGTAACACTGCAAGTGCTGCAGGGATTTGGGACAGGATTTAGGCTGTAAGTAAACAGAGGGATGACTTCCTCTTTTTTTACTGCCTAAATTAAGAGCAAAAGCTGTTGAGGAACGGGAAAAGATGAGTGCAAAGTCCTGTTAAGCAGAGGCAAAGCAGGCTATTGACATGAAGAATTATATATCTATCTATAATTTCCCCCCCAAAAAGCCAAAAACCAAACCCAAATGGTCATTGTCTATATCTTACAAACATATACCTTGGGCAACCTTTCTATAGACATGTCTTCAGTGATGGCAAGGTGTTTATAAGTTTACATAATATAAGCCAAATGCTCATGCAATCCATTCATATGATGCTGTGATGTTGATATGGAAGAGTAGGAGCTCTGCTTTCAGCATGCCTTGACTTTAATCTGACTTGCAGCTAGCTGTGTCTTATCTTTCTTTATTATTAATCATAATGATAAGGGTTCTTATATAAAAGAATAATAATTTATAAAGGGTCATTTGAAGTTAGCTTGGCTATAATCCATACACTGATTTTCAGTGCAGACATTTTAACCATTTTTACTTCTGGCAGTATCGTGGTTTTTCAGATCACATCTCAAGGAGGGAAAAGCAGACTGGTAATTTTTTGGTCTTAAAAATATATTGATTTTTAAAAGGAAATATCATCATTTGTGTAATGTGACTGTGTGGACAAATCAGATCCCAGATATTCCTGAGGGACTTCTTTTATTGAAGATAAAACTTCTATGCAATCTTTTAGAAACATTTGTAATTTTAGCTTCCAGAACGTAACTGGTAGATCTGACATCTCCGGAAAAGTAGGTTTCCATTTCTACTCTCAGTGTTTCCAGCTTCAGCTTCCAGCTGCTGGACTGCATTAGTTTGAAGGGACCACAAAAAGATGACAGCTTCTTATGTTTGTACCTTTGTGTCCTGACCATGGTGTCTTTTAATATACTTTTGAATTCACTGAGGACGCGGCACTGCAGGGTAAGTCACTCTCAGGCAACAAGAAGATAGTTCATTATCTACTCCACAGCAGTGGTTCTTGTGTTCACTTTTGACTATAGTGAATATAAAACAGCTATCCCTTGTTTCCTTGAGGGCAAAACAGCCTTGTGTTGTCCAAAAGGTAAAGAGCATACTTGTGGGCAGCCAGCACAGCAAATGTAATGTTCTGCAAAGCATTGCACTAGCTTACAGTCTTACAATATATTTATGCTGCAAAAGCTTAAACGGATTGAATTTCTTTACTGTCAGAATTAGGAAGATTTTCCAGATTGCTAATACTCTTCATCATTCTTTTCTGGACCTTTCCTATAATTTTAGCATTGTTGATAAAGTGCTGATGGATTAACTGAATACAAACTTGCTAATAAACCATCATGTGGTAACACCATACCTTCTGCTCAGTAGTTCCCTCATTTTAGTTATAAGATTGCCACTGTTTTTGATACTTTATCACATTTTGAGCTCATGTTCAGCTCAAATCTGCTTCCAAGTTGCTGTTTCCTAAAATACAAACACCGCTGATAAATGTGTCATCCATTCTCATCCGTAATGTGGGCACAGTCTAGCATGTGATTCATGCTCTTCTGCAGAGCTAAACCTGTTCTCCTCATCAATTATCATTGCATGGGTTTTATGACATCTTCAAAGTTCACTGGCAAGAATTTTATTTTTGCTTCCACATCACTGAAAAAGATGGTTAATGCTGTTTTGACCAAAACTTCCTTGATCTCTATGAAAAAAACACAGGGAGTGGTAATTCTTACCTCCAAAACACCATCTGAATTCTATCATGGTGCCACATTTTAGTTTATTTAGCATGTATTGGTTCCCTTTTGCTCTATTTTTAGACAGGTTTCTTCAAAATGGTGTCATCACGTTCTCTCCAGGTCCTGCACAATATATTTTTGTTCTGTTAGTTAATCACATATGATGCAGAACAGAAAATTTCAGAGGTATTGAATAGGTGAAAATGAGCAGATAGATAGTAAAGAAAGAGATAAGTTAATTCCACACTTAGGAAGAGGAAAAATGTTGAGCTCTGTTACTGTACACTAGAGAATCCACACAGGAGAGGACTATCATTCACTTCGATCAGAGTTCAGTCCTCAAAGATGCAGAATAATCCAGATGCAAGGTGTGAACTCACCCCAAACCCACAAAAGCTGCACATACACCAGTGGTTAAAGAGCACCTTAATTTGAAATTGCAATTTTGGAGTAATATTGGCAGGCTAGGATGTCAAACTGATCTTGTCAAGAACTTTTTTGACAAAATAATTTCCATCATAAAAATCCCAGTTTGTAAAACAAATACACGCATGCATACAAATGTACAGTTTTGATGAGACATGAACTAAGATTCCACATAAAAACAGATGTGTCATGTGCTGGCTTACAAATGCTCTTTCTCACACCTTCTCATTTCATCAGTCTCACCAAACCCAAGCCCTCATTCCACTGATGCACCTCTAGTGAATCTGAAGCTTTTAAAGGGTGGCATTTCATTTGTTGGACTGAAGAAAGCGTTCACTAGCTACCACAGCTGTTCCTAGGTCTGCTACTGCCTTCTAATATATCCTGCTCAGACACCAGGGAGATGGGGGTTTGGGTGAACAAGTAATTCAGCAGAAGGTGTTCATTAATCTCCCAAGTAAAGATATTTCCTTCAAGGTTGTGCAGGCAGAGTAAAATTTATTTCTGGGTAGAAAGACAGCACAAGGACTATTTCTAATCATGATCCTCTGTGGATAGGGTCTTGGGGCAGGGGGGCAAATGTTCCCTGTTGTCTTTTGCAGCAAAATAGTAATTAATTTCTGTCTTCGTGTCTGGACTGTTGTATCTTAGAAGCTGTCATATAGCTCAAAAAATTCTGTAAGACAGACAGGAAAAAAATGCTGCTTTATTTACAACACACATTCTCAAGTCAGCTGCTACCCATAAATTCTCTTTTATTAACCAAGGAGCCTCACATGTCAGATACTTACCGTTCTGTAGAAAAGTGTATTGAGATAGGCTAAAGGGCAAGGAAATACTCTGACATTACAGTAAATCGACAACTATAAATGTTTTAAAGGATCACAACAGAAAAAAATATGTCCTTTCTGAGAATGTTCACAGTGGTGTAATTACAAGGATATTAACATCATCAGATCCTGTTGGTATAAATGAATATGTCTCAAATGCTGATTATTCCAATATATTTCAAGGATAATCTCAGATGTTTAATAGAATATGAAGGAATAAACATCTGTTGAGACTGATTTATAGTCACAGGCAAACTGTGGCAATAACTCAGTCACATAGCTGTTTATTATGAGAGATTACAGCTGAAATACCGCCAGCTCTAACACCAAAATGATTTTTATACAGCAGGTCTTGGGGTTTGGTTAAGAGACAGTGCTTCTGTGATGGGAGATGCTTATCATAATACAGCTTGAGGTTGTGGTTCAAGCATTGCATTGACCAATAAATAGCCTAGGAGCACACTGTATTAAAAAATAATTCATATTACATTATTGGACTACTAAGGTAGTCTGAAGTAGTAACAGAATTTGGGGTAGTAGAGGAAGGAAGCATAGCATAAGCAAAATATTCATTTCAGGGAGTAACAGATGTGCAAATGAAATGTTGGACAAAGGAGACAAAAAGGACCTCTGTCTTGAAATGCTTTAATTTGCTTGGAGGTGGCAACTTCATTCAGTTAGTGTCATTTATTATGTTTGGGAAGGCAGTTGTAGTCCATATGAATGACAGAAGGACGACATACACAAATGACAGTCCTGGACAGGGCTGAGAAGGGAAGCAGAGAAGAGAGAGAAAATGTCTGAAAAAGAGAAAGAAAAACAACAGCTGAGAAAGTTCTGAAGCATATGCTGAAGAGGCAGACAAGCCTGACTGAAAAGAGAATAAAAATAAAGGGGGGAAGGAGCAGTAGGGCAATCAAACACATAGTGAGATGGAAGAGAAGGTGAGTGGATGGTGTCAAGCTGGGAGCTGACTGAAGAGCTGTGAAGGACAGTGCCAGTGGTTGAGACAGAAAATTGCTGGAGCCCGCCTGTGGGATAACAAAAGGAAATGAAGGGCAGAGTGGAAAGTGGCTCTGTGCCACCTCCCTCCTGTGGAGAAAAGGGACCAAACCCAGTCCCCAAGGTTTATAAACCAGAAAGGTCAGTCGATTAAGAAAAATGCACAAATATACTTACACAACAAACACACACACCCTTCCTTCCCAGACCATCTCAAAAGACCCAGATTTTGTGGGAGCATTTATGTCTGCGTGGTAGGAAAGAGAAACTGCGTACAGTTGTGATCATACTTGTTCCTCGTCCCTAGGAAATGACCCATACTCCTCCTTGGGCCATGTATGTCACACTCGCAGATGGGTTCTGCAAAATAACATTATAACAGAGCTATAACAGAATACTATGGAGCCAAACAATATGACATCCCACTTGATTCTTTGTCCCTTTGATCCTTGGGAACAACTGGTAACCATGAACGAAAATTTTACGAACAGGACTGTTTTGAGATGGGATTTCATAGGAAGTGATCAGAATATTTTTTTCTGTGAGAGCTTTTCCTGAATCAAGTTTTCTAAATATCTAATGTTCTGATCAGTTTCTAACTTGCTAACCTAATTAAAAGGAGCTAAGGCAGATTCATGCATTGCAGCAGGAAAAGGCTGCAAAGAGTCAGGGGACAAAAAACCCATAATTCTCTGAATAGCAATTTAATACAGCACATGCGGTAGAAGCATCAGAAAAGAGTGGAAATATTGAGCCAGAATCCTTAAATACATTAGAAATTTTCAGATTCTCCTACTTTCTTAATATATTATTTCCCCAGGCCATGATTTGTTTTAGATTCTTTCCTCTGACGTCTGAGGCTCTGTATCAATTGCATTTTACATAAAAATAGCGACTTTTTTTTCACCACATCCTGGTAGGTGCTGAGCATCCTCTGCTTCCAGCACCCTCAGAGCAGCATAAGGGATGCTTAGGAACTGGTGCAATGAACAGGCTGGGTGATCCCAGGCGCTAGTGTGGGCAGCATGAATTTGGACGGGATGTGCATGGTGTGGGGGCTGCTGAGCTCCATAAAACCTCTGAACAGCACATTGGGGGAAACTCTACCCTGCCACCACCACCACCCTGCTTCAGGGTGTTTGTCTGTCATGGGGAGGAAGGCTGGAGGATGAGGGAGGCAGCTCCCATGGTTGCAATGGTGAGAGGACATTGTCCTCCTACAAGAAGGACATTGAAGTGCTGGAACGTGTCCAGAGGAGAGCCACCAAGCTGGTGAACGGTCTGGAGAACAAGCCCTATAAGGAGAGGCTGAGGGAACNTCTCTTGATAATGTGAGGAAAGAAGCAGTGCAAGCACCCCTCTGCCACAGGCACCTAAAAATTTAACACAGCAGAAAGAGGTGGAGGCCATTGGAAAAGAAAGAGGAGTAAAGACATTTCAATAGACCAGCCTAAAATTTGAATTGTTAAAGCTCCTTTGTACAAGACATTTTGCCTCTTTTGATATGGACAAGCCAATAAAATGAATGAGGTAGCATAATTAATATGCCATAACTGGAGACTTGATTCCCAAAGAGAAGAAAATGGAGTCATTCCTTGAGGAAAAGGAAATTTTTGTCTTAAATTCTGATTACAGTCTCGTAGTTTTTATTTTCGATCGTTGCAGAAACCACAGGGTGGGTAAAAAGGAACTATCCCTTGCTCCCAGACCATGATAATCTCAGCTCTGAAAACCTCCTGGAGGGTCCATTTGTAGCAGGGAACAGAGGGCAAAGCCAGGCAGTTAGCCTCCTGCTGGAATTATTTCCTATGTAACTGCCTGTTTTCTGCTCACGCTGAGCAAACTTGCATCAGTAAAGATTAATTTTTAAGGGAAAGGTAATATGCAAATATCATCATTGACGCTTTTTCGTTATAGAAAGATGGTATCAATTTCCCACTTTTCCACTGCAGGCACGCAGTGGGTGGTACATGTCTGTGCCTGCATTAACACATATGGTGCCAGTTGTCTTTCATATATGCAGCATAAATCACAGCACCAAGTAATACTATGATGCTATAGGATCTATAACAATCTTTTTTGAAAACACAAACTGACTATTTATATAATATCCCACAATATTTAGAGGGTCAAAATTCAGGATTTGATTGAAACTGCCAGATTCTAAGCTATTGACTACCATTTTTTTGAAGTTAATGTAGCGATACAGATAAGAAGAAATATTTGCTTATCAGAATAAGTTAACATGGTTTCTGTTTTAACCATGCCAACCTGTTGCCTATCAAATCCCTTGTTAGGGACCTGCTACTGGTATTTGGTCTGGTCCAGTAGAACCATTTTCATGGGTACTTTACTCTCATGCACTTTATGAGACGTCCAGCTGATGGTCTGAATAAACAAAGCAGGAAGCTCAAGACTTTTTTAAAGAACTTTTTAGACCAATATGGTTTTCTTCATTGGGTTCCACTTGCAAGCCACCATTTAATCTCCTCTGGTTTTATACCATGTCAATAGAGGAACAGAATGCCACATATTCAGGTATGAGTGAAGTAATAAGGTTCAAAAAGAGTGTTAACAAGCACACGGCCACTGCTACGGTGTGATCAGGAACACGTGCTCCCCTTGCCAGTGCTAAACCTTTCACTCTTTCCTTCCTTCTGGCTTCCTTTCATGGAAAATCCAAGAGATGTATATTAGACATCCAAAAGTCACATATAGTAAACATGCACAAATTGATCTGCAGAATATATGTGGTGTCTATACCCCTTTGGAGTGCTAGAGTAAGTGTTAGCACACAGAATTTCTTTTGTATGGGTATTTCTGACCAGGAAAATCCACACCAGAGTGTGATAATCTTATCTAAGTTATCTCCATGCTTTCCTATTACCTTGGATCTGTGATCCTCTAAGCTGCTCTCACTTTGCAAGGTTTCTGAATAGGAATACGTTGCCTTGTTTTTCCCAGGGATAATCCTACCCATCTCTTGTGTAAGTACAAAAGGAGAAATGTGATTTATATTGAAAGAGAAAGAGAGAGCTGAAAAATCCTGGTTCTAAATGCATTGCAATATTCATTCAAAAACTGAACTGAAAAAGGAGGAGGAATAAATTCTGACCTTGGGGGAGACGGTAGGAAATTTTCCATTTCTAAGGTTCTCATTTACATGTAAGCCACTTTTAGCTGGCTACTGCAATTCAAATTCAGTTTCACTCCAATAAAGCCTTCAATTCTGCTTGAATAAAGGAGCTTTGCAAGTCTGGGGAAAATGGCAATTTGTGTATGCCATAGCTGCCAATGAATACCTTTCCCTTTTCCAGCATCTCATTATTATTCTCTGCTAAAATGTATACACAGGTACATCTGCATTCACTTTCTATCAGAGAACATTTTATATCATTCACTGAAAAGTAATTAATGATCATTCAGGGGATTACTTCAAAAATAGTCCTATCAGATGTAGATTCCATGTTAAAAATCAGTAAGCCTTGTGAGATACCAGACATACCTGCCAGTGCTGGTTTAGTCCTGGCTGACACGTTTGTCTCTACTGGCATCTTCTCACCTCTTGCTTTGTTAAATAAGGTATTCATGGCTAATTAGTGTAGAAAACACTGATGAAGCACAAAAATATTTGGGAGTAAAGAGTGGACTACAAATGGAGCCATACAGTAAGGTGATACCATTGAGGAAGGAATGTCTCTGAGCTGTATTACAGGAATATTGTCCGCAGGAGACCACCAGTCATTCACCTTTACTCACCTCAACTGACCTGTAACCTAAGCACTAGCACAAGAGAGAAATCTGAGCTAAGTCAAGAAAAGAATAATAAAAGAGGATGTCTAGGAAGTATGACAATGTAATAAAAGTTGACAATAATACAAGATGAAATACAAATCTTCCTATGTATAGAAGTTTACCTTAATAAAACATGGTAAAGTTCCCTATTTCCTTGGGGATGGGAATGAGTAATCTTAAACATAATTAGATTTACAAAAATTAGAAAATATTTTCAATGATTAAGCTGGTTCAGGACCTGAACAGGTAATTGAGGCCCTCTGTGGACTCCTCATCACTGGGTTTTTTAGTGAAGAAGTCACAGGCAAACTAGGAGTCCTTATGATGATGCAGTGCAGGAGCTGTAAAAGATGCTGTCAGATAAATCCCTATGCCCTATTTCTAGGATTAATTTTGCTTTGTGAAAAGCCTCTGAGGAGGATAAACTCAGAAGGTGCTTCCAGATATCTTGTGATTTAAGAACATAAACTTTATATCAGTAAGCCCTGGAATCTAAAATTCCATCAGATTATCCTGTATATAAGAAATGCAGTGTAAAAGCAATTTTCCCATCTGGGATTCTGAATACATTCTGAGTATTTTATACCTCAATTATATTTGAAAATGGATAGTTCTGATACTTTATGGTGCTCCAGTGTCATTGTTTCCTACGATGGAGCTGTATCTCCCACCTGCTGTGTGCTAAGGGGCATAATGGTTGCAAAAGTTGTTATCTTCAAGGGCTGTTGCAGACTTCTTGCTGGATGAGAACCTGTTTGAAACAACCAAATAATGCAGGTATGCTAACTTTGTGGAAAGGTTGCTATGCCTGTCTGTGATGTGGACACATCACAGAATCTCTAGGCAGGTAGTCCATCTGGAAATAGTCCTCCAAAGGGAGTTTTCTGACATGATCTCTATAAAAGAAGTTCTAAGAATTAAGGAAAGCATTGGTGAGCAAATACTCTGTTGGGAGGAGTATGCAGATGCAGTGAGTGCAAATGGTGCTTTCTTGTGCCTGTCATACTTTCAAAGATACTGAGTTTTCCCATGAGAAGGAGTTTCTGAAGTTCTGAGTGTGGTTGATTGTGAAAAATTGCAGTGCAAACACAATGTTGGCTATGTTTTCATGAGAGGAATGCTCCAGATGATGCTGTTCTGTCCTGTTGGCTGCCACTGAGGAGAACAGTGCAAGGAGGGCCTTCCAGAGTTCCTGCTGGCCCTGCTAATCAGCAGCAGCATCTCTGCATCCAAGGAAATTTAATTAGTGTAAAGCCACTTTCATCTTAGCTCTGGAATACACTGGGATATCATTCTGGCACAGATGAATGTTTAGTCTTGAGGAAATTAAATGCTGTTCTTGAGTACTACTGGACCTACCAAGCTAAACATGCTTTCTTAGTTCAGTAGGTTTGAACTCTAAGGAGTTTACTGTCTTATTGTCTTGTTCAACTGCACTAGGGTTAGGGAAAGACAGTGGATAGCAAAGGTTGTATTAACATATAATGCAGGGAGGTAACCTACAGTCGATTGTCAAACATCATAAAATGTGCAGACTTCAAATACAGATGCATCAAAAGTCTTGCCCAGTCAATCCGAACCATAGCTATTTAGCTGGGTGACCACTTGTTCCATGATGTATCTAAAAGGACAATGCATTCTGGCCAGTTGTGCTCATCAGCAATCAGTTTCCTATGTGAATTGGTAAACTTTTGGCAATCAACACTGATTTCAGTCCTAACACACTAGGACAACAAAATAAAACAAGGCTTAATCCCCACGCTAGAAGGTCTGCCATCTAAATGGGCAAGAGAAAAGAATCATTGAATGCCTTCCCTAGGTGAAGAAGAGTATGTCAGGAGGTCAGGGGCTCCTAGGGGGCTGGGAGTGCTGGTGGCTCCCTGGGGCAGCAGGACAGGGTTAGACACCATTAGCTGGCTGTGCCCTGGGGCAGGATTGCACCCTGAGCCTAACAGGGGACTCACAGGGATCACACAGTCAGGCGGTGAATCAGGGACATAGGGAAGAAATAACTCAATGTTCCCTGCTTGTCACACCACTGCCTTGAAGACAAGGTCTTAATCCTACTTCCAAAAGATACAGAAGGAAACCCCAACAGGCCACCGCCTTACCCACAGAGAGACTCCCATCCTGGGCTGTCGGGGTGGACAGGACAAAGCCCTTTGCCTACTTTTTGCTCTCTTTTAGAAGCTCTAAGCTCCTCAAAGGCATGGTGGTAAATAAATCTCTTGCCTATCACCTAAGCCTGGCCTAGGATGTGGAAATATACGGATATATATATATCTATATATATATCTCCATATATATATATATATGGATATAAACATCTACAAATTCATCTTCACTAAAAAAAATGGTTATTTTGTTATCCAGAAGTGCCTATAAAGATAAGAAGGGTTACTACACTAATGGTTTATCAAGAAAACAACCATTGGCCA
The DNA here is from genome assembly GCA_013400375.1 of Thinocorus orbignyianus. Classification (NCBI taxonomy): domain Eukaryota; kingdom Metazoa; phylum Chordata; class Aves; order Ciconiiformes; family Thinocoridae; genus Thinocorus; species Thinocorus orbignyianus. The sequence continues at coordinate 343,240 of VXBW01004306.1, forward strand.
AGCTGGTGGTGTCGAGTGATTAAGAGGGGCACACAAGCCATGGACAAGGTTCACTTCTGCATGTGGTGAATTGCTCCAGTGTGAGCACTGCAGGATAACAGAAAACAAAATAAAGGAAAAAAATAGAAATAAGCATGCTGGAAGAAGTGTCCAGCATCATGAAACAAGTGTAATTTATAGCTCAGTACCTCGATTAGGTACCTCCTCTGAGGAGAGGCTCTGACTGGGCCCACGGGAGTGGCAGGGCACAAGGGTGACGGAGGGGAGGACGGTGTTCATCAATGTCCTGCTCACACAAGATCCCACTGTGCCAGCGCTCTACTCTGTCATGCACTTTCCTACTTCTGGAATGAAAAATGGACTAGAATTGTGTCATGGGGCCCTGAATAAAACTCGTGCAGAATAAAACTAGGTCAGAATAGGTGAACTAAAAGTCTGTTTTCTGACTTTCATGAAACTATGAGTGAGAAGATTACATGGCTGAAGTCAGGGAACCTCTTTATCTAATTCTTTCAAAAGCATACAAGGTTCAAGCATTTCCAAAGAGCAAGAAGACAAAGAGGAGGTTTTTTCATAACATCTGGTTCAGCCATGCATGTACTCACACGCACGTGAGCAACCCTGGCAAATTCAGCTATGGAGATAAAATGCAGCAATGAGACTATTCAAATGCTTTACATTAGATATTTGCTTAAGTGCCCTATGGTTTAATACACTTCTCATGCAGAAATGAAACCAATGCATTTATTTGACTATTAAGCACTGTTGCTTAACACTAAAATTGCAAAATCTGAACCAAAGCTGAGTCAACTGAATGCAAGGGAATGAAAACATGAAGAATCTTGGCAGATCAGGGGAAAAACAACACGGAGAGGCTGGAAGTACTCTGTATGTTCTTGCAGAGCAAAACTATCTGCAGCATATTAGGATTCATTTTACAGAGACTTATCACTTGTATTTTTTCTCTGATATTCCCATAAAACCTTTTTAGTAACATTTTTGTGAAGTCAAAGCATTGGCTAGAGCAAAGAGAAGTATGTGTTACAGCTGTTTTTAAGCAAATGAATTCTGCTGTAATAATAAATGTGTTGGATGACTGTGCTTAGACCTATAGGAATGAACTCTCCCTGCCTAATTTTCCCCTTTCAATACAGTGTAAACTGTGAGGCAATAACAGACAAAAAAGGACAGTGAATGTAGCATTAACAAAACCTGTGCTTTTAACAAGCCATCCCACAATATAAAATTACAGCTTTTATATATTAAATCTTCCAATGGCCGTATCTTCCCTGCTGTGGAGCAAGCATCTTCAATGCCATCTCCTGAAAAGCAGCTTTGCTACTTTTAAAAAAGACTTCACGGTGCAACTATTCCAATAAACCACAGTATGTTCATCGTAACACCCAACCCCTTAATTAACATCAGATCAGTTAGATCTCAAGGAAAATCAGCTTCCCCGTAAAAGGGAAGGAACAAATGAAAAAATCAGATGTGTCTTTGTAAACAAGGTTGTACCAATGACTGCATGCAACTGTTTTCCAGATAACAAGAATATGTGAAGAAGAAAGGAGGGATTTTTGTTCAAGACTTCCATGTTTACCTCTAGTACTGAAGTTTTCCTTCTGGTGTTTTTCTCAAGTCCATGTAACTAGAGTTGCTGGGGCAATATCTGCTGATCCTTTTACTGTCTCTTTTTTGCTGACTTTTGATGAAACAGGGCCTCACTGCTGTCTTTCTCTTCATTCACATTACTGCTTGTGTTTGGAATAAAGATGCTGGTCATTCCAGCTAACTGGTTCCTCTTTGTAGGAAAAAAGGAAAATTTTTAGCTGCCTCCTACAAATACCAGTGTGGTCTGGTATTGAGTTCAAAAGCACAAAAATTTTGGCTATTGTTTTCTGTACTTAAGTGTTACATATATTTGTCAGTGAGCAATTATTTATACTTGAATGAATAATGTAGTCACTTCAATTAACCACATTTCTTTAGTAATTCTCTGTATTGATTATGTGAGATTTCTTACTAGAAGAGTGAAAAAAGAAATTGAATTAATCATAGTAGCCTCACAATAAAAGAATATAAAATATTACATGGTCAATGTACAATTTCCAGTTCTTCGGGGAATCTAAAATGCAGCCCTTTCCCTGAGAAAAAGTAAACTCTGAAGCAGTGGTTGGCAGCAGGCAGAGACTAAGCATCTGCACATATAAGTATACTCTACTGTACAGAAGCTACATTGATTTAGGAGGTTGCTGATAGCTCATGTAATAAGAAATTAATGAAACTTTTATTTTTTTTCAGCATTTCTAACGTTGCAATTCTGTTTTCAACTCAGCTGAATTTTAATTGTTTATAAACCCCTTAAATTATTTTTCACTGGCAGTTCCTGAGAAACTTTGATAGTCTGCCAAAATAATAACATAACATTACCATTCCAAGCCAAGGACCACACTGCACCTGCAACATTAATCTGTACTCTATGGGGGATTGACATGTACCAAAAAATTCTACTGGCTTCAGGGGAAGAGAGGATAGCAGCCTGGTTTTCCTTTAACTATTACCTTACATTCAATATGAGTATCCGCAATCCGAATTCTTCGGGATGTTGAACTTTAAGCAGTAGCTACACACCCCTGCTGTCAGTATGAAGCATAAAGATCCATCCCACTCTGCAGAAAAAAGCCTTCATGCTGCTAGATCATAGAATTAGTAATTTTGGTTAAAAGGCAGAGTTTATTGCAGAAATTTAAGGTTTCAAATCCTGATAATGAAATGCAAGTAAAGTATTGATTAAATGCTTCAGGTAGATTGTCTATTCTTTTTTTTTTTTTTTTTTTTTAAAAAAAAAATTAGGAAATTATATACCAAGACACTGCATTCACAGAAAAAGAAGTACTCAAAAATTATAAGGTACTGGTCTTAGAGTTTTAAAATACATTTAATTTTTCCCTTTGTGATTACGGTATACCAAATCATACTTTGAAATTGATTATAGCCTATTTTGTCCACTGATCCTGCACAGGGAGCATTTTGAGAACACCTGTAAACCTGGCAGTTCCTAATTTTCAGTTTGCAACCTGCATTTTAGTATGTTCATTCCATAATTACTTCATCTGCTTTGAGAAAACCAGTCTAAACACATGTATTTCTAAATGAGCTTGGCCAGTCCCATTAATTTGTTCAGGTTGCTGCTTTGGAAAAAGTTCCACTTATTTTTTTTATGTTGCAGGGAGTCCTTCTAGGCTCATTTTTTTTCCGCTTTGTCTTGCAATTCTCTCAGAAAACGGTATTTTGCAACTTCAAGGCGAAAAAAAAAAGAAAGAAGAAAAAAAAGATCCATCCAGAGGACTGTTTTGTCAAAGAAATCTGTACATACCAGGGAAGCTCACTTCCTTACTTGCAAAGCATCAGATGGTTGTACCTGTTTCTGGGTCTGAACAATTTTATTCCACTTACCTGATCTATTCTGCCTAAGTGGTAGTAAAATACACAGAAAAAGATACTTACCTTCCTTTCGGCAGACCTCTTTTGCTCCATTACTGCCATCCATACAAAAATACACTTAGTAAAGGGCTAGAAATGATACATACTATAGAGCTGATGATACTTGATTTCTATATTCAGTAATCCCCTTCAAAAGGAGCAACCGTCTTCCTCACAGGAGTTATTAAAGAAGCAGCTGTAAGAGTGGTTCAGGTTGGAAGGGACCAAGAAGAATGGTTCGGGTTGGAAGGGACCTTCAAGATCATCCAGTTCCAACCCCCCTGCCATGGGCAGGGACACCTCACACCAGACCAGGTTGCTCCAAGCCCCATCCAGCCTGTCCTTGAACCCCTCCAGGAATGGGGCAGCCACAGCTTCTCTGAGTAACCTACTCCAGTGTCTCACCACCCTCACAGGAAATAATTTCTTCCTGATATCTAATCTAAATCTCTGTTCTTTCAGTTTAAAGCCATTACCCCTTGTCCTGTCATTTCACTTCCTGAGAAAGAGTCCTTCCCCATCCCTCCTGTAAGGCCCCTCTTAAGGTACTGCAAGGCTGCTCTAAGGTCTCTCCAGAGCCTTCTCTTCTCCAGGCTGAACAACCCCAGCTCTCTCAGCCTGCCTTCACAGCAGAGGTGCTCCAGCCCTCTGGTCATCTCCATGTTCCTCTGCTGAACTCATTCCAACAGGTCCATGTCCTTTTGAGTGCTGAGTGCCCCAGAGCTGGACCCAGTACACCAGGTGTGGAATCACAAGAGCAGAGTAGAGGAGTAGAATCACCTCCCTTGACTTGCTGGGCACTCTTCTTTTGATGCAGCCCAAGGAGTGCTTGGCTTTATGGGCTGTGAGCCCACATTGCCAATAGAAAGCAGTTTTGCTTTTGGCCAGCAGCATCATGATCCCATACAGTTTTAAGAGTTTCCTGTATTCCATAAATCTACATAGGTTCATTTTTTTCTGGGCCTTCTCCCCTGCTCAGTTGAATCATTATAGCAAATTTTCTTCACCGTTGTTTCTGATCTGCAGTTAATTTTTTCTAGACCGCTGTCTTGCGAATCTTTATAGCATCTGTTTTGAGTTCCCCAATGATCATTTCTACATCAATAATGCCAGGTTCCCCTATCTTGTCAGCTATATCAAAGTTGCCTATTGTTCCATTGGGAAACCTTTTTGATATATAATGCTTGACACATCTTTTCATTTGCTTATGAGAAATGACTGGAATATTTTCATGTCTGGTTTTTATTGGCCCCAAAGGTCTCCAGAAAAAATAATTTACAACCTTTTTTTGTGATTGACACCATTTTTGTACATATTGTTAATGTTTGCCACTTTCACTGCCCAGATTTAAGTACAGGCATAAGCACAGGAATATTATTTGCCCAATTTAATAGCAGTTTTAGGCTACTTAATAAGAAATACTTGCATTTCTATTTTCTGCCACTCTTTCTCATGACTTGATAACCTCTTACCCAATATCTCTGAAGACATTTTGAGTATTTGCCTTCGGTGATGACATCCCACATGGCTTCATCAGTCTGTTCCTGCTGTTCTAGAAAAGCCCTAATATACTTTCCATCAAACAGGCATAGGGACCACCGAGCTTCTCTAAGCTTTTTAATAACATCATCATTTTTATATCATTCTCTGTATTATGATAGTTAAAATGCTGTTTTTCCTGGAGAGAGAATGTAAGACTATAATCTTTCTGATTGCCTTCTTTGCAACTTATTTCTCTGTTTTCATTGGTGGCATTGCTGCCCACTGCTCATACCTCCTCTGCTTTTCTTTTTCATTCCTCCTGAAAGGAGGGATAAAACACTGTGATTTCTTTCAGCCTGTAGAATCAAAAGTACCTTCCATAATTCCATAAGTGAGAAAAATGGAACCTTCAGCAGAATATTTTTCAGAATATGGGCTGTTTTCACAAGCAAGTTTTGACTCTCATCTGTGAAGCACACTGATTTTACACTGTGGACATAAAAATCTGAGATCCAGCTGGACCCTGGACCAGGTTTCTCCTCTGACTTAGAGCTTCACAGAGATTTTAGACTAGGTACTATAAAAGGTGATTTTATGTATACCTTTTCGGTTCATTGTCAGCATATGATTACTAGCTGAAAGTTCATTACTGTGATTGCAAGCACGCAGAAGGAGTCACGTTCTTAACCGAGCAGTTAAACTTTGCAACAGAGATAAAGTGAGTTTCTGAATGAGATTCCGGGCTTTCTGGTACATTTTTTAAAGCTTTCTGGATTGATGAGGGCAGTGTGAGTAACCAGGTGTCATATGAATTTTCACAAGTGATAATATGACTTTTATAGGTCTGAACTCAGCACTTTCAGAACATATGCATTGGTGAGCAGTTATTTGGTTTTAACTTTACTATTTGATTTAGTCATCATTGAGGTCTGCTGTGAGAATAAATGGTTGTAACCAGAGGGGCGATTCGATAATTTTGTTAGAATTGTCTATGCTAAAATATCTAAATATCCCTTCTAGTTAGCTAATTGAAGAATCAAAGTTTGTATTAAAGTCTTTTCAGAAAAGTTAATAAATAAATAGGTGAATTATTGCTGTACACGTAAAGGTGGTCCTGATACTTCAGGCAGAGAATAGGACTTTTAAGTGGCAAACTTGTTATCAAAATGCCCAGCAGTAATATTCTTTTGGCAAATGTAGGTGAGGTAAGTGGTGACGTGACAAAACGTGAATGGAAAGTTGTGTAGGTTAGTGAAGATTAGCAAAAAAATTGTGGAAAACTCTAGAATGACCTAGAGAAGTAGCATTTATTATGCAAAAAAGTCGAAGTGCAGTGCAAGAACATGTTGGATTTTAATATGTGGCAGCCACATCTTGCATGCAGATCTTTTATCCTCTCAGCTCTAAGTAGTTTCTTCTGGGCTTTCAATTACTTTTAACCTTTTAAGAAAAACATCAAGTCATTATGGACAGCACAATTGAGAAGTGTACTTATTGTGCAGTGGTGGTCAGAAAAGTTAATTAGATGTTAGGCTGCATTAAGAATGAGATGGAGAATAAATAGGAAAAGATAAAACATTCTTTAATGTATGCTGATATTCCAATTTCACCTTGAATACTGAATTCACTGTTCATTGTATTATGTCAAAAGAAGGGGATGTAAAAAATACAACTGTCCAAAAAAAAAGGAGCAATGAAAGGAATTCATTAGCGTTATGAACAAGTGAGGTAATTGCATCAGAAGGGAGCAAGAAGTCCAAGACTTATTTCAAATGGAAAGATGCTGGAGATGCAATGGAGATATAGCTAGAGGAGATACAGTGGAATCATACAGAGAAAACACCTCTGAAAAAGATGGTAGCAGGGAGACTGAACCAGTGACACCATTTGTACCTTCTTCTAATAACAGAAGAAAGAAGCTGTATAATTGCTTTCTGTGATTAAACAGTAGCTTTATAATATTCAAAAGATAATTCTTTCCCATTCTGTAACGGAAAATTAACTTGTGGAACACAATGATGCGAGAAATTAAGCAAACAGCTTAGTGTGATGCAAGGATGGATTGCAGTGCCAAGAGGGAATAAGAAAAGGCCATGCAATCACAGAGAACAAAATAAACCAACAGAGGCCATTAATCCTAATGCTGCCAAGTATAAGCCATTTATGTACCAGTATTCATTTTGTTCATTATCACTACACCTGTGCTTTGAGGGAACAGCATCCCAATGTTGGTAAGATCACAATAGGAGATAAAAACCTACCCCTCAAACAGTATCCTGAGGTGTGATCATCAGACTGCTCCCACATGTTATCTCCTAAACTTCTAACAGTGGAGATGGCTAACCCAAAACCACTACAGACCCCACTGGCTGTGTTCAGGCTGGAATATACTCTTTGCCCATCTTCCCCATGCTCCCAGCAGGGAACATCACATTGGGTACTATCTAGGCAAATTACTGGAGTAGCTCTGTAGTATTGATTTATTGATTGCATTTGGGGGTTACAGCATAGGACTTTTAATAATTCCCACAGTATCATAACACACTGTCTGTGATCATCACTTATTTCTTCTCAACAGAGAAATTTGTAGACTGTGCAAGCATGACAATGCTCTGGGTACTAAAAAGGGAAGAAAATCACCAGTGCATAGCTCAGAAACACTGCCTCCTGAATGAAAGAAACCAATCCACAGCCAGAGGAATGGTTATATTGCACCTGAGAGTCAGCTCTGACCTTCCCTTTCAGCAGCAGAGCTGCAGGATGCTCCTGAGAGGCTTCACCCTGCCCGGCGCTGAGCGCTCTGCCAGGAGCCCAGTCAAGCCATTAGCCCCATGGCTGGGCTGCCCCGTTACACCCAGGTGGACTCCTGTCCCTAGGCTTCTGCTGTGCTGGGTTGAAATCAGTTGCCTCGCTCTGTTTGGGATCAAGTCTCTGGAGAGCTCAGGGAAGGATTATTTTTTGGAATGCTCAGGAGAGAGTAACAATTATTATGCTTTATCCCTGCTAGATGGTGTAACAAGTCCCTGAGCTGAGGCAAAGGGAAGAAGAGATGTCACCTCCCCATTCCCCTGTGTAGGTCTCTTTGGTGGAAGCTGGTCCCACCATGGGACCAAAGTGCCCCATCACCTGCGCTCTCCCTCCCCAAGCACAGAGACTGCAAAGGTCCCTGTTCTTCAGCCAAATTACACATAGGAAAGGCTCCTTATACAGTCACACTAGCATCAGGGACCAAGTAATCATTTGGTAAGGTATGAATGAGCGTACGAAGGAGGAGATTCATAGCACTGACTAGAACACAGAGCGTGTAATTCAGGGGCTATTGGTTGCTATGGAGTTCAACTGAAGTGGAAAGTAGCAAAAAAAAATCATAATACTTGTATATGTAAGAACCTCCAGCAGAAACATAACATGGGGGATATTTTTATATCTTTAAGAAAGCCACTGAGAGGCAATTTTTGCATGATAGAGGAATAAACTGATGTAGTTCCTTTCTGCAGGCTGGTACATTTCTCCTTCACTGGCAATAGCAGAGGCTTCCAGCTAACTCCAAGCAGGAATTTAAAGCCAGCCAGGTATCTGTGGGTGACTGGCCTTGGTTCAGTTATAAGCCAAGCAGTGGATTTCTGATGATGTTAAATACAGTTCAGGTCTCAGCTTAGTCTATTCTGTTCTTTGTATCCAGGGCACCATCGGACTAACTATTTCTGAAGAAAAAAATCAGTACACTCCTCTATGTCGTCTGCTAAATTGGATGTAAAGTTACTTTGGGCTTTTATTTATAGACTCACACAGATGCTATGGGGAAAAGCTTGGTAACTTTTCATTATAAAACAGGAGTGATGCCTGTCTGAAGCTGACATACTGAAACTGCCTAAGATAGCTACACTGGATGTGACGGAAGAATAGTTCGGAGCTATGTTATTAACTTAATGCAACCTGTGCTTTACTTCTCAGTGGGAGGATTATCTGCATATATTCTGGTTTTACAGAGGAATAAAATAAGAAAAATAACTTGACTTTGGCACAGAAAAATAAAAGGGCTGGTACCTCAGATTCTTGTGTAAGAATTTCTCCAGTTTGTGTGCTGGTGAATTATTCATACTTTGGCAGCTAACGAGTTTAAATGGCTTTGAAATGTTCTATGAAGAAAGTTACCCACGGCTGGTCAAAATATTTGTTGTGAACATTCGCTGTGAATGCAACCCATTTTCTCTGTGAATCGCAGACAAGCCTTGCTAATTTCTGCGCACATATGCGCTATTCAGACCTCAGACAGATGAGACAAACAAGCCCTTTTCAGTGCATGAATCAGCTGCGAGCTCCTCTGTTGCACTGTTCGTCTTCCCTGGTGCAGGATTAGTCAAGTGAGTCACCGTGTTTATTCACGATTCTTCATTTTGCTGTTATTCTTCCTGGTTATTCTTCAGTTGAGGGCTGCCCTGTGTAATACGGGGTTCGTACCAGGGGCCTTTCCTCACCAAAAGCTCATAAAATGCAAAGATCAGGTATTATGGTGGTTGGACTGATGGACATTTCCCTCTAATGCCAGAGAGGCAGGGTAGCAACTCACGATCACGAGTTTGGAACAAGACATGATGCTCTCTAAGAATGCATTATCAGATGCTGGGGTTTTCTTATCAATGCTTCATGATCAAAACAGAAAATTTAGTCTGCTGAAATAAATGACTTCATATGATTTATGAACATTGGTTCAAAACTCAATGTGGAGTGGATTCCAAGGGCTTTTCCATGAACAGCATACCTTGATTGTGTGTGGGAGCAATTCAAAATGCGCCTGCCTGGGTTCTCCCTCCTCCACCAGCATCAATCTGCTTGTTGCTGATGTCTCCCTTTGTAAACCTTTCCTTATAGCTTCTTCAGGATTTGATGCGTGGGGCGGGAACAAAGCAAGCCATGGTGTCTTACCTGTTTTGTTTCTATGCCATGATTGTAGCTTGCAAATTACTATCCAGCTTTGGCCATAGCTTTTTCATGAGGTGTACCATACTATCTTCTCTTCTTAGATGTTCATACAGACTCAATGATGAAGCCAGGTTTATATTGCTTAGTCTTTTGTTGGCTTATATTAAATGAGATGGTGTAGTTTCACTGCTTTGTTGCATTTAAAATGTGATAAATTCATTGATTTGGTATCCCAAGACTAGGTTTCGGGTTTTTTTTTTAACAAGTAAGGAAACCCCTTTTATCTGCATTTGCACTGAACTAAGTCACTTTTTAAGTATTACAGGAGAGAGTCTCTTACTGCATACTAATTTAAGGATGTTAAACTGAGTTGTCTGCAACTGCCAAGATAAAGACACTGGTCTAAACTTTGTTAGCCTGCTGTCTCATGGGGCAGTCGGGATTTTTAGTGACAGTTTGGTTTTGCTTACTACCAGACAACCTTAATAGCTTCAGCTGTCAGTACTTCTGTACGTTCATACTTTTAACCATCTGAATAACCCAATTAATTTCACTAGCATCCCTAAGAAACAGCCTGTGCTCAGCTGTTCAGAGACAGTAATGTTAAAAGCCTTTACTGATGCTGTCTTCTCCAAAATGTATCACTTCTTGGAGCGTGTCTTATTTGGCCCCTTATTTTCCAATAGCCCCTCAGCTTTATTATCCATGTATCTATTCAAAATGACTGGTGGCAGAGACATGCAAATAGATCATTTAATTTCCTGCAATGTCTTTATCCCCTGTAATTGTTCCCATTGCACCCTGGTACTCCACTGGGCCTTTTGATTCTCTCACAGCCTGCTTACGCCTCTTATAATTAAGTAATTTCTTCTTATTTATTTTCACGTTATGCCTTTGGCTAATCTCTCCACCAAATCCCTCAGCTAAACCATTCTCATTTTTGTTTTACATTATTGTTCCTTACCACTAGCTTCTGTTGGGCTAACTTCCCATTTTCCAAAGTATATTTGAAGAGCCTCTTTTGTGGTACCTTTCCATTCAGCCAAGGCAGATAGGCACTCTGCCTCCCTCCTCCTTTTTGTCTTTCCAGGGCTTGTGCAAATCTTTTGTAACTCATTAGTGGCTCACTTGAGTAGGCTCCATGCTGAATCCTTACAGCACCTTACACATTTCCCTTTGTGTAATAGTAATTTATTTCACTTTTTTCTTGCGTGTGTGTGAGAGGGTTAAACTCTGAGGGGGTTGGAGGAGGGAAAGAAACATTGAGCAAAGGAACAAAAGCGATGGACTAATAAAAAGTGGTTCTGTGTTCATGCATAGAAAATGATTTGGATGCAAATCAGTCACACAGCTGAATGATTTGTCTCAAAGCCTCAAGATTAGGGAGCAGAGGGCTTCAGCCTCAAGTGGCACTCTGTCTGATTTCTATCCAGACCCTGCAATTCACACAACAATGTGCCTGTAAACAGCCCACCTGGAGGACTTGTGTGCTGCTTTCATGTCTCCTCCTACTTATCTGAAAAACGTCTTTGTGTTCACTTCGAGTTATTTCCTATGCCATGTCTTAAAACTGCAAACACAGAGTGGGGGAGGGATCTGGGCAGGGGACAGCCAGATTCATCACACACTAAGAAAACTGGGTGCCCTATCTCCCAGGCAAATAATTTCTACTGAAAGTACAGGGTTGTACAGGTGAGTAATTGCTTGGGAACCTGGTAATTTATGTAGACACCTAAACAGAGATTGGAAGTCCCTAGGATAGTCTGCGAGGAAGGCTTTCCTCCATCAAATGAAACATTTTGCTGTGATTTAGAGTTTAAGTTGACTATAGAAGATGCCTTGTATGCACCATTTCCATACAGCCCTGCTGAAATCATTGCACAGCTTTTAAAAACATCAAAGATAGCAGGATTATGAATATAAGTTTGCATCTTCTATGAAGAAAACTTCATCCCCAAAATAAAGGATGAAACCTTTTCTGTTTTCAATGTTGCCCTATTTTCACACTTTCAGTAGGAACAAATTACCAGTTCACTTTAAGATTTGCAAACATGGGATTATACTGAGCTCTGAGATAGTTTTGTCTTCCCCATTCTAGCCAGAAAGACCATCCATAAATGATAACTTTCTGTGCTGACACCAGCAAGAGAGTGGAAAAGGCTGATGTGTGTGAGGAGACATTGTATACCTCTAAGACCTTCCACGAGGCAGGTCTTGTGTGAGACTGACACCCTTGAATGGGGATGCTGGGGTGCAATTCCTTTTTTCATGACTGAAATTGCAGTAATTTAATGCTGCTGTGTAAAAGTCCTCATCCGTTTCAGCTGGGCAGTGGGTAGTATATTCACATCACAGTTTTTCAAAGTAAATTTAGACTGAAAATAAATGTCAGTTGCCAATCCAATCGTTACGCCTTCACCTTACGTTGCTAAGGAAAGTTCTCCTTCAGCTGGTCTGTTTAGCACAGCTTCCCCATGTGATTTGAAAAGGTCAAGGCTGTCCTGTTACTGCCTACGAGGGAGGGGTGGTCTCATACTCAGCAACAGCAAATTAAATATCTTTAAGCTCTATGTACTGCAAGTTGCCTCAGCAATTATACTTCAGAGAAGCTTCCAACTTAGGCAGAGAGGTACAGTTCAGAAACAGCTTTTTCAAGGAACCTTGTCTTGAGGGAGGGAATGTACATTTCTGACCGAAGCCTGCTGAAAGAAAGGAGAAAGAATAAGAAAACACTTCACCATTTAGTTCTAACAGAAATTTGTCATGTGTTGCTGCTGTTTAGGGGTAGAGTTCTTGATGGCAGAGAAGCTTGTTTTGACTGCACGTAGGTTCTTTCTCTCAGGCAGAATTTGAAACAATGCTCTTGCAGGCTTAGATGACTTGCTTCAAAATAAAAAACAGTAAAAAAGGATTAAATGAGAATCTCGGTGGGAGAACATGGTGACACCCTTCCCTACAATAGACCTCAGGCCTCATCCAGATTTGAGAGTTATGCAGGGGAAAAGTAGACAGCAATAGCAGTATGTTACAATTTCATTTTAGAGAAGGTTAAGTTGTACTTTCTGAAGCTTTCCTTGCTTGTTGAATCTGTTGTTTGTAAATCATCTTAAGGGAAAGGGCAGGTGACAAGAGGTCCTGATTCAGCTTACTCAGGTGTAAATATGGAATTAGTCATTAAAGTGTCCAACTTGCTTTTGTAAAATGCATGAGATGGAAGTGCAGAAGCATCCCAGGCTTCTCAGTACAGACTTTCACATTAAAGAAAATATTTAAACATTTTCTTTTCTGTCATTTGCCATCTCCTTCAGGGCCTCCAAGGTTTCTAATTATTTTTTCAGAGCTGAGGAAAGCCTTGCAGCCAGCCTATTGGTAGCTGCTAATTAATAGCAAACTCTCATTTTGAGTGGATGCTGCTATTTTCCATGTTGCATTTGGTTCGCAGATATAAGGGAACAGTCATTGTTGTGCAAAGCCTTGGATCATCCCCTCCGCTGAAGCAGGAGGCCAGGGAGCCTACTTGTTACCATACCATTTATATTAATATTGTACCAATTTATTTTCTTTTCTGACTTTAGATAGAAAAGAAGGGGGAAAAAAAACCACAAACAAAAAACCTGGTAAAGTGTATCCAAAGGAGTTGGGATTTAAAGTGATATCCTGAATCTGTTTCATTTCACCACAGAGAAATATTTTCCCAAAGTAGCTTAGCTAAAATCTATTGTAAGGAAGCCAGAAGAATCAAAAAGATTTAATTCAGGGTTTATTTTATCCACCAGTGAGCAGGACTTATCACATCAAGCAGAGGAATGTGAGTTTTGGAGCAGCAGCGCTTTGGTGACACCCCTGAATTAACTCTCTTTTCAGAATTCTACCAGAGTAAATCCCCATCCCTTGCTCATGCCCCATCCACAGCAAAGCTGAATATCTTGAGGTTTGAAGATAACTGCAAGCGTTGATTTTTTTGTTTTGTTGTTTTCTGGTTTCTTTTTTTTTTTTTTTCTGCTTTGGCTTTAGGAACTCCTTCATAGATATCCTCCGGGCTATCCTACTGTCGTTGGAAGTGCTCATCGAAGATCAGGAGCTTCAGATAAATGGCTTCATTCTAATTATAGATTGGAGCAACTTCTCCTTCAAGCAAGCCTCCAAGCTTACGCCATCCATCCTCAAACTGGCCATTGAAGGATTACAGGTAGGTGGAGAGTAATACAGATTCCTGCAACTTTTATTGGTGCTGCCAATGTTTTTTGCCTCATCAGGCACTGGGCAGGGTCTAGGCTTGTAGGAGAAGATAATCCAGGACGCCTCAGTGTCCCAGCCTCTGGTGGCATAGATTGATTTTCAGATGTTTCATTTTGACTGTCTTTTGCTTTTATTTCAGCTGTAAATCAGTGTAACCAATGTGCGTGTTACTTAACTGTAGCATTAAGAAGGACAGTTAGAGATTTGAGGTTTAATCCATCAGAGAATTCAGAGGGATTAAAATCCAGCAGCATCTGCCTTCTGGAGTGTGTGGTCCACATGCAAGCACATCTGCATGTGGAGGGGAGGGTGACAGGAGAGGAGACCAGCTCCCTCAGCATATGGAAGTGTATTGTTGTGTTCACGAGGGTGTGTTTGAGTTGGAGGGAAATGAGGAAGAGGGAGGACGTGCTCTCTGTCGTGCCCTCATTCTGACTGCCTCAATTTGTCACGCAGGATCCCATTACGTTATGGTTCAGACTGTTCAGGGGCTTCCCACTTGGTGCTTGCAAATAAATAGGAGCAAGCGAAAGCCACGTGCTGTTACAGGGTTATGTGGAAAATGAGGACAAGACAGCTAGGGCCTGATGAGGCAACCTGAGGGGGTAAGCTGTGTTCCTCAGAGAGGACTTTAGCCCCTTCACTAGACCCTAAGCCCATCTCTGCTGTTAGACCCAAGATGGATTTTGTAGGTTTGAAGTAGTCTGAGCCAGCAGTGTGCCCAGGTGACCAAGAAGGCCAACAGCATCCTGGCCTATGTTAGGAACATTGTGGTGAGCAGGACTAGGGAAATGATTGTCCCGCTGTGCCCCATCTTGAGGACTGTGTCCAGTTTTCAACCCCTCATTACAGGAAAGACATTGAGATGCTGGAGCAAGTCCCTTACAAGAGAAGGGCAGGGAAGCTGGTGAGAGATCTGGAGAACAAGTCTTATGAGGAGCAGCTGAGGGAGACGGGATTGTTCAGCCTAGGGAAAAGGAGGCTGAGGGGAGACCTTATCTCTCTATATAACTACTCGAAAGGAGGTTGCAGTGAGGTGGGGGTCAGTCTCTTCTTCCAAACAACAAATGATAGGAGAAGAGGAAATGGCCTCAAATTGCACCAGGGAAAGTTTAGATTAGATGTTAGGAAGAACTTCTTCACTGAAAAGGATATCAAACATTAAAACAGGTTGACCAGGGAAGTGGTGGAGTTGCCACCCCTGGAGGTATTTAAAGACTGGTAGATGTGGTGCCTTGGGACATGATTTGGTGGTAGCTTTCTCAGTGCTAGATTAATGGTTAGACTTGATGATCTTAAAGATCCCTTTGAACCTAGACAATTCTATTATTCTAATCTTATTAATTGTGGGTATTTTGTAGAATCCAAGGACTATTTATGTTGGAAGGACCTCTGGAGATCACCTTGTCCAACCCCCTGCTCAAAGCAGGGCTGACTTCAATCTTAGACCGAGTTGTTTAAGCACCATGTTTCATGTAACTACATATTTAAAAGAAGAGATTTTATAAGTCATTGTTTTTCCATTTTATTTTTAGCACTTTTCAGGTTTCTTGCAGTCCTAAATACCTCAGGAATAATCTTCCCTGGTGTGCGTGTATGTGTTTTAACTTTTACTTCTATACTAGAAAGAACAATTTGTTCAAATAATTTTTTTGTCTAACAAATTGTCTACAATTAGATCATGATTATCTCTACTTTATGTTGTTATTCAAATATGAAGTAGAAAAATCCACGAGCAGTTTTAAGCCTGTGTTCCCCTTTGTGGGGAATTTTCATCATCTATTCTAGCAAATTAGAAAGTCAAGCTGTGCAATTAGTGCCTAGGACAATACCTTATCTTCTCCTGCTGATGCTATAACTTAATCTGTCTTCCCTCATGTAACAACATTCTGTTCAGGTTCAAAAAACCTGTCCAGTCAGAAGGAAGATAAAGCCAAGTGACATTCGTGAGCAAATCAGTTTCCAGCAAGGTGTCCTCGTGCCTGTCCAAATTTTGCAGTTTCATCTCTCCAGTAAGAGAGTGTCCATGTTTCACCCCATCTGATTTCTGAATACAGTGCTGCCAGGTTGTCTGCCTACAGTTTATTTGCAGTTCTTGGCAACAGTCTGTTTCTGGAAATACAGAAGCCTGAGAGTAACAAAGCTAATTTTGTGACTGTGTCATTACCCTGATACCCTGTGCTGGGCAGTTTAAGGAGGCTGCCTTCCTTCTTGTTGAGTGGATGTTTCATTTTTCATTCAAGTCAAATTTCTGTTGTCTTCTCCATGATAAGTAGAAATACATCTCTCTCTCTAAAAACTACAAATTGGAATAATGTGTCCCAGACTTTTCTAACCACTGATGGGCTTGATGAGTTGTAGGAGTTGTGAATGCTGCACTCTGATTCATCAGGTTCAGAAGTCATTCATGTTAATAAAGCACGTATTTAGCAAGCAATGTTGGTGGGGATTTTTGTGGGTGTTTTTTTCTGGCTCTCATCATTGCTGTTGAAGTACCGTCATTAAGACTTTCTTCTATTATTATTTTAAAAGAACTACTGCTATCCTAATGTAAAATTTATGTGAAATGTAATTGAAATGCAGGGAAGACCTACATACAGAAAAAGAAGAGCCACAATATGAGTTGCATTGCAGGTCACAGAAAGTGAAAAAGTCAGGTTCTACTCTGATGAGATGACAATGTCTGGAGAAAAAAAAAAAGCAAAAAAAAAAAAGAGCAAGTTTTAGTTCCTTGTTATTTCTCACAGCTGAGGCACTGCGCACGTATAGATCCTCAGACAGGCAGATTACATGGCTGTCCCGCCCCTCCTTTCTCAGAAGAGATTTGGGGTCATATAAAAGTCTTGTGTAAGTCTAGAGATGTGGCTGGAAGGAAAACAATTTTCTCTTACTATTTCTGGTGAGGTTGAATCTGTATGTTCACATGTTGGTATCTGAGCCAGGAACTTCTAGCCTCTCTGTTTGTAATGGTAATTGTAATGCAATAGCTAAACTCTTTTTCGGTAACTTTGTTAAGCTCTCATTGGATTCAGTGTCTCAGACCATTGCCTTCTAAAATATAGAACTGCTAAAAAATAAACAGTAGCGTATTTAATAATTTAAATGTATGCATTTCATTTTATTTTCTTACTTTCAATTTGCTTTAAGGCAATTATTGTTATATTGGCAGTTCATTTTTTTTGCGTTTCTATTAAATACATTTTTTCCTCAAATTGCATTATCATGAAGTGCAGAAAACAAACATCACACAGGTGCATGTGTAGATCCATCCTGTGTTGTAAGACCAGCACTAGTTGAACCTAATAGACCTGGCTGCAGAGATTGTGTTGTTATTATACGGGATGGTCAGTTCCAAATTCTGTAAAACCTGTGAATACTCAGGGACAAGAAGTATGGCTTACACCACCACATGGCTGCAAGCACCTTTTGCTCAATACCACTCTTTGTTCTGTTTGGATTTCTGTATATATTACATCACACAAAACAGGTCATTGTAACCCAGCAGAGCATCTACTCTGTTTCTCAGTATGGTATTTAATGACCTAAAAGTAGCCTGATGTCTAAATAAGAGTTGTTCAGATGCTAAACAAGTGTTTGTACAGTATGGCAATTCTCATTATGCCACAGCAGTGCAGGGGCAAATGTCTTCCTAATGCCTGACCCATCTCTGATTAATGAATTCTGCTCTTTTATCACAAAACAATTGCTACTCTGTGCCCTGAGCTCATTCCACACTCCTTTCCAGACCTTACTGATCTTTTGAGTTTCAACATTAAAGAGAAGATTCTTGTGTAGATGGAAGGCTGGGGAAAGAGACGTGTATAAAAGCAATCTGTTTTGCCAATAACTTGATGAGTTCTGACTTTTGATTCTTATTCTTTTAATGTGAACAGTTTTTCCCCTTCACAGCATATTTCTCCCCTCTGTTTGTCTGTGAAGTTTTACTTCTCTGTGTGTCATGCTGATCTTATAATTATCCTGTGATGGTAGACAAAATTTAATTGTGGTTTAAGTTAACCAGAGACTGATTTTTAGGCATTTCGCATAACAGCTTAGAAGAATCAGAGTCTAATAGCAAAGGTAAGAAACCCAGGCTGCAATTGTGAAGCATGTGAAAAATCATCTTTGTATGCAGGATGTTTGCTACTGACAAGATTGCATTTGAAGACCTCTGATAAACGTGGAAATTAGGGCTGAAGTATGTTACAGTGAACATAGCCAGGGTGTCCAGTGAAGCCCAGACTTTATGTGTGGGGGTTTTTTAATGCTGGTTGTTTCTTTTTTTTTTCTCAGAGGATGCAGTTGCTTTGCCTACAGACATGGCTTTTGATTTTAGGGTGCTCCTACCAATGGGTATAGAGAAACACTGTTTGCTTCCGCCTTGTCCTTATTTTCTCAAGCAATGTTATGTTTTCAGAATAGAAGTATTACAGTGAACTATGTTTCCAGAATTCTCTGGAAAACTCTGGAAATATGTTTGTTTTAAATATTTTCATCTGGAAAATCAAAATACTTAACATTCCATTTCATTATGAGTGGCAAGAAACACTTGATTTCTTTCTTAATTGTTATCAGTTCTTGCTTCTTCAGAGCTGAAATCAAGCTGAGATAATGGAACAATATTTCAGATCAAAAGGAGCTGGCTTACTGGGTATGACTGAATCTTTTTTATGGTCAAAATGGGGTTCTGAACAGAACCTGGGAAGCTCTCAGGTTGCCCAGAGAAACTGTGGCTTCCTGGAGGCGTTCAAGGCCAGGCTGAATGGGGTTGTGAGCAACCTGCTCTGGTGGGAGGTGTCCCTGCCCATGGCAGGGGGACTGGAACTGGGTAATCTTTAAGGTTGCTTCCAACTCTAACCATTCTGTGATTCAAGCATCTGGAGACTTTTCCAAACCCTTTGCCTGCAGTCTTGGTTTTTCCTTCACCAACCTTGGACCCTGAGCAAGGAACTGACTCTTCTCTCCTGGCTTAAACACATTTATACTCTGAAATCTGAAGTAGGTGTGATGCCTTTGACTTAGTGCCTCCTCCTGTGAGGGTTGCAGGCTATGAGATGCCTTACACAGTGAGTAGAATTTCTAAGCGTAGTACTGCTATTACCTGAAAGTTCAAAGTGAGTGAAAACCCATATCATAATACACTGAAGAACACACTGAACAGACTTGTTATAACTCAACCTTTCTGTAGAAATGTGTAGAGCAGGGGGAAATCTGTCTATGCTATAAATACCCTATGATGTTGTTATGTCTCATCAGGTATTTATAACAGGTCGTATAACAGAAAGACAGAGCTCTCTGTCATTGCCTACTGAAGGCAGAACAGATCAAATCCTTAGTAATAGAAGCTAGGCAAGTAAAATCATGTATGGACACATGTATACACTGGCTTGGAGAAAGACAAGTTAAAAAAACCTTAACACCTGGTGTTTATCTCTGAGAGAGTAAATGCAAACTCATAAGTCACTCCTTCATTTACTATGTTGTTCTTTGGTCTTCCAAGTTCAAAATCTGAATGACAAAAACCAGTGGACAGCTGAGACCAGCTGCTGGAGTAGTGTAACTACTAGTAGATTTAAAGATTTGTAAAAAAATAATTTTATTTTTTCTAAATTAGTTTTTGGATATTGTTCAAAAACCTTGTCATTATCTTCCTCAGAAGAGAGAAATTGAAGAAAAAGGGATGTTTTGGGCTGGGTTCTTCAGAATGGATATTACTTCTTTAGTAGTGGCTTACCAGAGGGCAGACAATTTCCTCGGAGTATAAAAGCAGGATGTTCCTGTGTCATGATCATAATGTGTTGGTATGTCCAAAAGGCATGTTGTAGCTTCCCAAAATCTCTGCTAACTCTAAAAGATGTGCTAATAACTCAGGCTTATGTCCGTAGAGACAAGATTAGCTATATAAACATGGTTTTGCCTGCAGATGAGGACAAATCTGCTCTGTGAAGACAACAGAGATCTCCTCCTAGTAGTAACTATTTAACTGTTTCTGAAAAGAGACAGTTTCAAATTCTAATGATATTCAGCATCTGGAAAAGAGCTACAGATCACAATTTAGCAGATGCTATAAGATGCAATGGAGTTTCCCAAACATCTGTCACAAAAAAAAACCCTTAATTTCAAATCCACTATTTGTGTGAAATGTAAGTTTTCATATTCACACAGATATGTGGATGAAACTGCTTCCAATATATGCACCTTAAAAGTCTACCATTATTCCATTAAATGCTGTTCCTGAAGTTCCCAAATCTCTCGTTATTTTCCCCTCAATATTAGGATGTGCTTCATGTTAGAGACCTTTGTTGAACTGCTGAACCTGAAGTCACAGCTAATGATGAGCACTTAGTATCCATCGGCAGAAGGTCAGTTTGAATCATTCCAGAAACACTCATGCTATCTGTCTCTAACAGCTGTTGTGATATGTAGAGCGAGTACTCTCTGAGCTGTCACTGAGGGTGCCTTTGAAATTTTAGGAGACGAGAGAAAGGATTGACTCATTATATATAAAATAAAGGTAGATAAACAGACTTCGGTCTCTGCAAGAGAAGGCCTATCCTCATTGTGTGCCTGTCATCTCTAGGGAGTGGGCTGGAACAAGGAAAGAGAAAAGCATAGTAGGATATGGACTCACATTTGTCAATTCAAAATTGGAATTAACTGCTTAGTAGAATTGATCAGCCCAGCCATGTTTGCCAGTTGGAGGCTTTGGGGCTCTTGGCTGTGAGTAAAGGATAAGCTGCAATGTGGACAGCCTGAGAGGCTGGATACGTTAAGTGCAAATTCTTTTTTTTCAGTGCCAGTTATTACATTTTAGTAAAGGTCTCCTTGAGTAGCTGATAAGAATTAGACAGGAAGAAAACACTCTTTTTTGCTCTGTCAAGGAAATGAGCAAGTTTATTGCCATAAGCCTGGTTAGAACAGAAAGCAGCTGCTT
Organism: Thinocorus orbignyianus; assembly: GCA_013400375.1. Classification (NCBI taxonomy): domain Eukaryota; kingdom Metazoa; phylum Chordata; class Aves; order Ciconiiformes; family Thinocoridae; genus Thinocorus; species Thinocorus orbignyianus. Next base: position 364,301 of record VXBW01004306.1, read on the forward strand.
CTTACTGGTAACCAGTAAAACAGCAGCTAGCACTGACACCAGTAGTGCTTAGAGGTATGGTTTAGTGATGGTTTTTGTCTCTCATGTTGTACCTTGAACCTTTCTTCCTCTTATAAAATGTGAATATGGCCAAATGTACTTGCATTAATTTATATTGTCCCTGTCCTCATTAATTTCACAGAACTTTATTATTCACTATTTAAAAGATAGGTAGACATAGTAGTGCTTAGAGGTATGGTTTAGTGATGGTTTTTGTCTGAGTCAGGTTGATATCTGGACTAGATGATCTTAAAGATCCCTTCCAACCTAGACAATTCTATGATTCTATGACTTTTTTTTTTTTTTTTTCTTAGCATGGAAACTGAGTGAGAGCTTCATGAAGAGAGTGTTTAGATACCTTTTTTGCTATGAGAAATGTATAAAGCAATACAAAAGGGGGCCACCCAGACAAGACTAGATCAGAAAGATACAGAACTAGTCACATTTCAGGGAGAGCTACCTGACAACAGAGTGGAAAGGGTACTATTTTTCTTGGGGTGTGGGGTGGCAATAGAAGGACATGTAGGTAGGGAGAGGGAGGAAGTCAGAGGATGAGGAGGAGTGAAGATATGACTGTACACTGTGATATGTGGCATGGATTACCCCCTGAGCACAGGTAAATAAGGACTTGGCTCACTCTGCGAGAAGACTCGTGCTGGAGCTTCACTAACAACGGCAATACTGAAACACGTCCCCTGGGAAAACAGCTGCGGCAGTGTAAGAGCAGTTGTCCCCTTAAACCTCTGGCTCACAGTCCCCTTTTTAGCACATGCCTTCAAGGGTGTGCTGCATCAGTGGGTCCCATGGGTCCCTGACCGCTGCCCTGCAAGAGCCAGCAGCTCAGCTCACATGGCTGCACCAAGGGCTCACGCCAGGACTCTGTATTCACACTGTCCGGTCTGCTGCTCCAGGCAAGGTGATAACATCCAGCACAAGTTTTTAACAAAGATCTGCAGACAGTACCCTTTTAAAATATCTGCAGAAAGGCAATGATTCAGAAAAACACTTGCCTGCTCGTTGTTTGACTCCTATTATGTGCAGAAAACCAGGACTTTTCCACCACACACAACAATTCTTGTTAAAGCTTCATCTATTTTTGTCACTAAACAAAGCAACTTTCCTCAGTACTTTGTACGGTCAATATGTGTATGGTCAAAAGAGAATGCAATGTTTTCAGTAAGTTTGAGATGAAGTCCCCATTATTGTGAATGGGACTTTTGACATTGCCTTGGTAGAAGCTGTAATTCCACCACGGCAGGAAGTGATTTTCCACTTCGTAAGAGTTTTCCAGGCATGCAGAATAAGTCCCTCAGTATCTCAGCGCTTTTCGGAAATTTTGTACATCAATCAGGACTTTGCCTAGTGATCTTGAAGCACTCTGTTTTGTTCTCAAACATTTTTATGTCTCTTCTTAACTGTGTAGAGCCTAATACTTGAAACAAGCATTCCTGCACAGCAGGGGTTCCTTGATGCAAAAATGTCAACATGAAGCATCTCAAACATTGCAATCTTCCAAGGAAAGATGAAAATATGGAATGAAAAATTCATCCTACTTCCTTCTCCCATTCTCCCCTTCTACCCTTTGCCCCCTGCTAAGCTTTGATTTTGACAAATGGGCATTTTCTGAGGAAAGAAGAATTTCTGTTTAAATTCCTCCAGTAGCTGTTCTGTCCAGTAATTCAAACCTTCCTACAATTCGTCCAGGATGTTTTTTGCATCGCTTTCTGGTAGACACATATTAGGCTATTTCAATATGCATTATGTTTTTTACTCTGAGCACATTCTCACTATTTCAAACCATTTGCAGTACCACAAAATCACAGAATGTGAGAAGCAGAGCCAGTTTAAAGCATGGATGAAGCATAATAAAAATAATTTCCATTTAGGAGGAGGCTTTCCGATCAACTCCAATCTACATGCAAAGAAAATGCAACGAAGAAAAAGAATTGCTTTTTCTTTAACACAATTACAATGCAAATAGTCTTCAAATAGCAGATACATTTAGAATGTCATAAATTGACAGATTTTCAGGGGGGAAAAAAGGCAGAAGCATGAATATATATGTGATGAACAAAGTACTTAATCCCTGTTAAAGAAAAATGAAGGGTAACAGTGGAACTTTCAATAAACTGAAAACAGAACTCAAACTTGCCTAGGCTTATAGGGTAATGTAAATCTTATTATTCTATTTTCCAAGAGAATCTGGAAGCAGCTTTGAATTAGTAGACGTGTGCTCGGTAACACATGGCTTAATGTCCAGAAGAGGTGGCTTCTGGTTGGTTGGTGGGAATGCTCAGGTAAATGCAGATCTTTGTAGTACTTACAAAGGGTCCTACTCTAACTTTTGTGTGAAGTTTCATGAAGAAACTCACTGTCATTCCAAACCTTATTTGGCTTTAATACAAATATAGAGAACCTGAATTTAAAAGTTTCTCAGGAAATAGCATCTCCTCGGTGTAGCACAGAGAGCATTATCCTCCTTGTGATGATCCTTTCCTGTCATTTATCAAACTCGTTTCTAAGTGCAAGAAAAGTTGCAAGGGAACAGTCCTAAAGAGATAAGTAATCCAAAATCTGCAGTGTAACTGAAATTAATGAATTGGTAGAGATAAAGCTTCTGACCCAATTAATCAATGTGAGTGGGTTTTCTCCTAACATTGGAGACAATATCTACTACTCACTCTCTGAAAAAAAAATTTAATAATTTTACTATGCAAATAAATTAACCCTCTGTATTTTCAGACAAATCCCAAATATTTTTTAACCAAAAAGAGGATGTGTGCACTCATAAGAAACCATGTAAAAACTTCATTTTCTGTTGCTGGCCACTGTCTTTTCTTAAACTGAATGAACAATCACTGCAGCATGGAGACTGTCAGTAGTCCTTTGGCATCAGTTGTAAAAGAGCTGCTTGGACACCCAGACTGGCAAAGGATGAAGGAAGCAGAAAACAGCAAAGCTGAAATCCTGGTCAGATACTGTATCAGAATTTCTGCAATTAAACTTTTCTACAAAAAAATCAAAATTACCTAGAAACATCCCACAACATTTCACACAGAAATAAATATGTAGTTTGACCAGATCTGCCTCTTATTGAAACTGAGAGAAATTCTTTTTCTCTGTAAGATTCAAGCTTAAGCTTGAAATGTATCGCTCTGTATATTCCTACCCAGCCCTTGCCATGACTATGTGGGTTCAAAGGGTTTTCTGATCATTTAATAACAATTTTTGTGCAAAGCAGAACTACTGCAAATACTAGATCAGTTTAGCCACAGCCATCAAATCAGCTAGCCATTATCTAGATTTTCCCACTTCCCTCCCTCCCTCCTTGCTCTTTCTCTACCTTAACTATTGCTTTCTCCTCTAAATATCAAAAGATAAATAAAGCTGTGAGGTAAACCAGGTGTGCAAGGTGTGTATTTTGTGGCACTGAGCCCACATAGCTGACAGCATTAGGTATTCAAACACACCAAATATAATTAAGTATTCAAAAAATTTCCCCCCTCCAATTTGTTATTTATGCCTGAGTGAATGTTAATGGGGTCACATAGCTCTTTGAACCACTGCTGACAGAACAATAAAGAGTTCCTGTGGTTTTCAAGAAACAGCACAGTATAATTTTGCTTGCTTTGCAAGGGCATTTCTTAATGATATCATTATACCCTCTAAACTCCTAGTCCACTCTCAAAAACTCACAACACTTCAAATGACAAGTTACCTTCTCTTCTCCCTGGGAGAACTGAATCTCAATTATAATTTATAATGTGTTACTTACTCAGTGAATATTCTTTTCCTGTGCCTCTGAGAGGTGCTAGCTATGGTATTTTAATGAAGCACCCCTGTTTTATAGCCTCTATCCTCTAAAACTGGAACAACAGCTTTTAAAGGGCTAGACCTCTCATCCAGCTTGCTGAGTGAGGAAGGCAAATAAATTCTATTTGAACTGTCTTAAAAGACAATGAAAATAGCTTAGATTTGTCTTTGTTCCAGAGATAACTTATGCCCGAACAGTATTGCCTGAGAACGCATAAATAATCTTACTAGCAAATTCCTGACATCTGTGAAAAAATTCAAATGTTTGAAGTATTTTAGGCTGCTTACACCACTTCGACGTTGTTTGTTTTGCAGAGATATTCTTGGAAAGTTAGCTCAGGAATGTTTGTTAAACTAAAAATTGGTAAAGATTGCTATTAGTGTGAGTAAATTCATTTGGCATCTAACTCTGAGGATTGCCCAGCTTTGTGTGTGTGTACAGGGAAAAAAAAAAAAAGGCAAAAAAAGCACAACACCTTGTAGAAGTACATTCCTTTTCTTTGAAGCTAATGCAGAAAGTACATCTGTAGGATTCCAGCTTTAGACCAAAAGAAGGAAAAAAAAAAAAAAGAAAGGAAACAATCTTGCATGCCTGTAGGAGATTTTGGAAGTCAGTCCTCTGGGGATTCTTCTTAAATTGGAATTTTTACATAATACAAATTCTGTGATAATATCAGAACATGATGTTCAGAAATTTCTTTTTAACAGCAGAGTGCTTTGTTGGGCATACATATTACTGAAAATAAATACCTGACTTAAACGTACTCCCATCCAGTTACCTGTCAGGCTACAATTTTCCCTCAGTAGCAATATCTCAGATACTGGGTCTCCTCAAATTGCCCTGGACAAGTATCATCCAGGCCACCGACATGAACAGGGGCAAGTGATCAAGAATTTCAGCACAGTGAAGCTCCAAATATGTCACCAGCACTACTGACATGACCATGGTAACCGCAGGCCAAAACTGACACCTCCTTTATTTTGTATATTTGGGAGGTTGTGTTCAAGCCCAGAGAGCAACTTCATGCCTCCACTCCCCAGACCCCAGAGGCTGTATTTTCAAGGCAGGCCTCTCTGAATCTGGGCTGATCACACTGAAAGAAGATGTGAAATAACTCTTGGCAGGAATGTTTCACTGAAGATGAAACATTTGTTGACTTTTGCGTGTATTTGATCCTTTTGAGAAACCTGCCAGGAGTAGGGACAGACTTGGAAGATGTGACATAGGTGAAGACTTTGAACTGTTCTGATGTCTTTGCTGTTAAACTGATATTGCTTGTGAAGCAGATCTTGAATTCTTTAAACATTTCAAAATACTCTTTGAACATGCTAAATGCAACAAACCATCAAATTTAAAATTATTTATCTTTTTCATTTTGTCTACGCTTCTGTCTGTTTAGTCATAGAATCCAAAAATGGTTAGAATTGGAAGGGACATTAAAGATCATCCAGTTCCATCCCCCTACCATGAGCAGGGACACCTCCCACCAGACCAGGTTGATCAAAGCCCCATCCAGCCTGGCCTTGAACACTTCCAGGGATGGGGCAGCCACAGCTTCTCTGGGCAGCCTGTTCCAGTGCCTCACCACCCTCACAGCAAAGAATTTCTTCCTAAAATCTAATCTAAATCTCCCCTCTTCCAGTCTGAAACCCCTACCCCTTGTCCTATCACTACACCCCCTGACAAAGAGTCGCTCTCCAGCTCTCCTGTAGCTCTCTTCAGATACTAGAAGGCTGCTCTAAGGTCTCCGCAGAGCCTTCTCTTCTCCAGATTGAACAGCCCCAGCTCTCTTACAAGATCAGTCACAAGCTCGCTTTTCCCCCTGCATTTCTCAAGTTGCTAATGCACAGCAGAGCTTTACAAGCTGAAGTATTGTTACACTGCCAGGATGGGAGATTTTATGAAGCAGAACAGCTAGTGCCATATATTTTTATTCTCTTTTGTTGTTGGTTTTTTCTGTTCAGCATCAGAATTATGTAAATGAGCTCAGCAGCAACATATCAAACATTGATAAACTTCCTGTCAGGAGGCAGCACTGGAAGGATATTTGCAGTTTGCTTTGCTAAATACATCAGAAAACATGCTGGTTTACGTTTCTTTAGTTGCCACATCTCCCACACTCTTGATGTTCTGCCCTTTCTCAAATAATTTCTGCCTGAACTTCGAGGTAGTCCCTCCGGAGATTTTCTATCATCTACAGTAAGTAAAGGTCAGATTATATTTAATACTTGTACTATCATTAAAAGCTTTAAAAGAGTTGTAGTGTGTGGAGGGGTAGACAGGATGGTCATTCAAACAACCTGGTCTACTGGGAGGTGTCCCCACCCGTAGCAGAGTGGTTGGAACTAGGTGATCTTTAAGGTCGCTTCCAACATAAGCCGTTCTAGGATTCTATGATTTTTTTTTCATACTGTAGACTTTACCAAGACTTGTGTACTATCAGCACATGCTGAGATGCTATAGCAGTGCAACAGAATTGTGGTTCCAAAATACCCATTCATTTTCACCCTGCAGCAGAAGATAAAATAAACACGGGGACAAATTAAGTAGGACTGGAGCTGGCCTTTAAAATACAACTGTCTGTATATTTTTATACCCTGGGGTTGCACACAGAGGAGCAATAAACAAATTGGAGGTTGTGAAACCATGGCAATTCCAAGTGGGATGTGACTAGCTGTCCATGGTGTGTTTAAAATCTAGATCCAGCAGAAGCAAAGCTTTGAATCAGAATTCACGGCAAACCACCTTTCTGTGGGCTTGATGTTAGCAGTGGGGCTGCAGTAACTGAACCCTGGGAACTGTTGCTCTGAAAAACTACGGGATCACAGGGCTGATACTTTGCCACAGGCACCTCTTACGAGTCACTAAGTACAAGGATGAGGGAGTAGCATATGAGGCAACTCTTTCTGCAGTGACATGTAGACCTGAAAGTCCTGGTCTAGGAGGTTATGTGCATGCTACATGACACCAAGAGACTCTGGGCAGGTTAATGTGAGAGAAATCCAGTGAGGGTGACTGAGGAGATGGGAATTGCATCTGACTAACAGCTGAGAATAACTGAAAGCTCAGAGCATGTTGGGTGAAGACACATTTAGCTCTTCTTCCTCTTCCCTCGTCATCTGTAAGGGGCAGCTGGTTTAGAGAGAGGATACAAGACCAGATGGGCCTTTGGTCTGGCTTGCATGGCTGCCTTCTGCTCCAGAAGCAGCAAAATTTGCGTGCCCTCAGTGATTTCCTCAAGTACTGCCTGGTCATGGTAACAGTTATGAAATGTTTGTTTTCAATAGTGCAAAGACACTAAGCAGAAGTGGTCCTAAATTTTCCCCTGGGATGCAACCAACATCAGGACAATGGACTGCGATGGTGGCTCAGGAGCAGGCTTTGGCACTGCAGGACTCAGTTCTCCTTTTGTCAGTGCAACTCAGTGGTGTCAGGACCTGCATTACTGGTTTATTCTGAAATACATGAAAACAAATTAGTATTGACCCCTATAAATATTGATCAAGCCTGCCATATAGAAACTACAGCTTGCTCAGTCAGTGGCACTGTTAGTGATGTTCCTGGCACAGCAGTATGTACCTTTTTTTTCCTTCAAACATCAGTTCATTTCCAATTTCTAGCACAAGGGAGGGATTTACAAATATCACCTGGGTTTACTAAGTAAGTAAAGATCTGTTTCTGCCTGATATGGTTAAAATGAGCAACAACCAACCACCATGTCTCCTCCATCTCCCCCCAAAGAGGGAAAAAACACATCCTTGAATGAAATAAAAATCTCTGAGCCAATGCTGTGTAAGCTAACAGGAAATCATTAGGTATACACTGCCCACCCCCTCTGAGCCACATGCTTCATTTTGAAACAAATCTGTACTTGGAGGCATCAGTAATTATTTCCATTTATTTTCTGCTTCAGTGATATGTAAAGCTGCAGTTTTGATATGGCTTGCCAAATGCCTCCATTGATTTACATAAAAGGTTCACAGGAGGCAGAAATATTTGCCTGAAGGATAAAAATAAACATATTCAAGCAAACAAGATGCTAGTAAAAATGTAGTAAATTCTGCAATGTAGTGGAAAGCTGATTGTATTTTTCCCTGTGCTTCTCTATGCATGATCATAACAGGGTTTGGTGGATTAAATGCACGGAACATTCAGTCATCCCTGCTGATCCATCACCTGCTCCTAAGTGGCCTTGTTGCCATCCTGGTGGCCTCTTTTGCAGAAGACAGCATAAGGGTCTGGTGGGTTGCTGGTCCGAACAAGGTGGGTGGGGAGCTGGAGGTCTGTGTCTCCTCTAGAAAGGCTGGAGTGAGCACTGCTGATGGGAATGTCAGAGAGGGAGAAACCACAGAGCCTTTTCCTCCACCCTCTCCAGCAACACCCCACACATGCCCCTTGTTTTGAGCCCAGATGAAGCCGTGATCATGAGATGAAAGCTGGACTGTTCCACTACTGCTCCTCTGTCCCATGGAGTGCCTGAAGCGCAGGAAGAGCAAAAGACCCCTGAATTCCCCAACTATGCTCTGGCAGGAAACCACACAGTCATTCCCAGCATTTTTCAGCTTCTTTGCAGGAGTTCAGCACAAACCCCAGGACTCAAAAGGGAGAGACTTTAATCCAAAAATCCCCGCTGCTGCCACTGTGCTCCACCTGGCTCTCTTCGAGGAGTTCACAGAAACCTCACAGCAGGTCCTCTCCTCCAGGTGGGCAAGAGACTATCTGTTAGGACAGCTGCCCCATAGTACTGCTACAGTGTTCCTCTGAAAACATCCAAAACCCCCACACTCTTCCTCTCTTTTATCTCCTTAGTGTCATTACTTTTCTTTTTTTTTTTNAAGTACAAACAGAAAATTTAAGACTCTTCCCCTGCATTTGCAGTCCAGGTTTTGAGTCTTTGAGATGCGTTCAGTCAATATCTTCAAGATTCTGCCACAAAGGCTGGAACCATTTGATTCCCATTTTAACAAAAGCCAAGCTCTAATGTAGTATCTCAGGAAGAGCAGCTCAGCCTGTAAGTGAATCTTTGAAAATCACAAGGTTGATCGCCAGTGCTGCTTCTGTATCTCCAGAGAACTGGAGCTTTACATTTGCCCTCGCTCCCTGGCAAGGTCCATTTGTGGTCTGGCCACTGCTGCTGCTGCCCTTGCAGAAGAGACAGCTGCTTTGGATACAGTTGTGATGGCAACAGGGTGGTTAGGTTGGATGGTTGGAGAGGTATCACCCCTCTCAGCCAAACACCACATGGCATCTGTTGCACTAAGCATGGTTTTGTGAGCAGCTCCAATGCTTCTCTCCTCACCGAGTCCACATCTAAGTCTATTCCATGGAAATGCTGATTATCTTCAGCTAAAATGGCACTGGAACAAGTTGTCCAGAGAAGCTGTGTATGCCCCATCCCTGGAAGTGTTCGAGGCCAGGCTGCCTGGGGCTTTGAGCAACTTGGTCTGGTGGGAGGTGTCCCTGCCCATGGCAGGGAGGTTGGAACTGGATGATCTTTAAGGTCCTTTCCAACTCTAACCATTCTGTGATTCTATGAAAATGGTTTATTACTGAAGATGACCTCCCTCTTCCTTTGGATGAAGCAGAAAGAAGTCTTTGTACAGAGAACTGTATTTGTGCAGAATGTGTGTTTACTTTTGCACAGTGCCAATATGGGGTGGGTTGTTTTTTTTCTCAAAGTGAGGGGTTAACATTATAAGAAATCATGTTCTTCCTCTTCAAATCATTGTAACAGCTATTTCATCATTAAAAAAAAAAAAAGGATTAATAAAGGGTGTTGAACTATAGCTATATTTTTACATTGCCTTGTAGGAATTAGAGCCCTATAAATGGAAGAGAATGAAGTGTCTTTTTCAAAGGTGAAAACAGGACTAATAAAGTCATTAATGATATAAGCTCCTGAATTTTGATTGCAATGAGCAATCTCAATGAGAAAAAAAATAATAAAATGGTTCTGTGAGAATGAAGCAGCCAACGTCCACCCTCCAAGAGTAAGGAAGAAATTATAAACACTGTGGAGGTTAAGACCCTCGGTGAGAGTGGAAAGGAAAAAAAAATTGTTCAAATTTGGTGGAAAGCTACTCCGTGTCATAAAGGATTGTCAGTGACTTAGTTTTATACTCTGCCTTCTCTGCAACCCGTGATTATTTTAAAGACTCCTGCAAAACAAGAGAAAATTTGCTGATGCAAGAAGTCTGTCAGCAGGCAGCTGGGCTTCAGGGCACTCAGTCAATGGTACTGCACTTATTTACAAAGAAGATCAAGTAACCTCTAATTCTTTGGATCTCATTCCCCTTTCACCTCCCCCACCTTCCTTTCAAATACAGGGCTAAAGAGAGGGAGATAAAGGTAAAAATGCTCCCTTTGTGGTTAATCTCTTTGCCAAACAGAGGTAAAGGGTGAATTAAAAAAAAAAAAAAA
>VXBW01004306.1:374588-419251 GCA_013400375.1 Thinocorus orbignyianus
AAAAAAAAAAAAGAAGAAGAAAAACTTTATATGTGCATTTTCTCCAGTTTTATTTTCCAAATCCTATAGAAAGAGAAGTTCCAGATCTAATTGCAGGGTAAAAGTAAGAAAATAAAGGATCTAAACACACCTGCTTTTCCTGAAATAGATCTTATTGTTTTGTTCTTTGCATCTTTTTAAAGCACATTTCTGGGAACCACAGCCTGTGGGTTTCAGGAATCCCTGTGAGAGGCAGGAGTTGGGTCTTTTCTGGGGGGTGAGGGTGGTAGTGAAGGAGTAAGTGCTGTGGTGGGGCACGGTGGGCTCAGCCAGTCACGGCAGCTCATTGCAGTGGGTGTAGAAGTTGACAGGTGGTGGAGAAGAGACAAGGGGACCCTAAGGTTGTCAGACCATAAAGAGGTTGTGTGGGGATAGCAACGGAGCATCACTCCGACGTTCTCCTGGGGATCTTGGTTTGGGATGGGGAGCACACACAGAGGTCTACCATATTTTTCTTTTTCCATACCACCAGGGCCAGCAGCACCTGTCAGGTGACCTGCAAGAAGCCTGCAAGTGTGATTAAGCACTTAGCTTTAATAATTCATAATGCTACACAAGGCCTGTATCTCCTTGTTGATAGGCCTAAATATGAAAAATAGGATTATTTTTATTTTTATTTTTTAAACAGGAGGGATTGATCCCTGTTTTGCATCCATCAATTAATATGTGAAACCAAAATGATCTTATCGCTACCGATACCAACAGTATTGGTAGTGATGCCAATTGATAGTTATCAATGACAATACCTGGAAAATACCAGCAGTGGTTTCATCCAGGTCAGCTTTACATACGGATGATTTTCAGAGCTTTTCCTGGCAAGAGCACTTAGCACCAGCTGGCTTTGATCACTCCTGAGAGTGTCTTTCTAGTACCAAGAGCTCACAGGACCACATTCTACTGAATAGTCATTTTTTTAGCACAGTTTGTATGTATTCGTACATGACAGTTCTTTTTTTAAAAAAAATGCCAGGGCTATGATTTTCAGTTAGCTAATTGGAGTGGAAAGCAGTGTCAGCTCCAGAGCAAGTTCTGAGGGTAGCCGTGTGTGTGCCAGTACCCTGCTCTCTGCCAGTCAGTCCCTTCGAGTTAAAAAGTTCATAACTTCATAAACCCCTTAATGTTAGGTAGGCACTGAGGAACTAGTATTTCTTTATATTTTCTCTTTGCTTATTAAGATTGAAAGTATTCCCCCTATCAAGTCTAAATCCCCCACGATAATTGGCTGTATATGTTTCTGTGTTCTTAAATTATTAGTTTTTCTCACCTCCTTGTCTTAAGCCTTCTCCAGATGGCACTAACAAAACAGTTACAACTTCAATCTGACATATGTTTATTGTAGCTGTAGATATAAAAAATCGAAGTGGCATTCTAGTTCATTGTTTAATCAATACCCTTAGCTCTTTATCTAGTTTTGGATTTCATAAATTGAACTGACGATACTCTGGTGCAAGTGCATTTCTTAAAGTTCATCAGATTTGAAGTGACGAGTGGCTATTTAAATCCAGACCTAGACATTACTCCTTGTGTTACACACAAGTACAGTATTTATTTTGCTCCTTATGTCCTCCAGCTCAAACCTCTGAAGTGTTCCCTCCCTCCCAGCAGTACTCAGGGTCTTTTGCAGGGACCTAGAAAACGACTGTACAACCCGCGTGCGTACCCCAGACTGCAGAAAAGATGGTCACCACAGAGGCTTGTGTAGCTTTTGACAGGCCTTACAACACTGGAAAGCAATCACACTTTCCTCCTTGGGGATTAATAGTGCGAGGGGTAAAAAGCAAGACCCCTCTTGGAATCATGGTCCTGCTGCAGAAGCACTATTCTGCAAACCTAGTATTAATCTTCCATGCATTTCTAAAAGTTCCCGTGTGACTATGTATATATGTATGTTTTGCTTCATAGAGGTCTTACTTTAATAAGAACTGCAAGATTTTGCCTTCTGAGGAAGAAGAACAGTGTAAATTTTACAACAGACTTCACAATAAACTTACCCAGATCTATCACAGATACAGTTTTAGGGTACCTACCATTATTTTCCTTGAACCACAGCTTTACAATTTTGTACATATTGAAACTAAGAATGACACGCGCCCAACTTTCTTCAGGCCATATAAAATTAATTCAGTCATTTCCACCTGTTTTCATTTCAAAAGTCATGGATACCTCATAGCACTTGATATTTTTGGCAGCCCTTTTATCCATCTTTGAATATTGATAAGATAGCCTATAGGGAAGGAGGTCAGATACTTTAATTCATGAGCTACATTTTGCAATAGATGCAGAAATATGAGATAGAAACTTACAGTTTTTTGGTTCAGAAAAGCAAGGGGCGTTTTCTCTTGGGCCATTTTCTCTTCCATCCACTTGCTTAAAGATTTTGTATCCATTTGAATTTTGCCAACAGCAAGATCTGACGAGTAAATGTACCGCTTACATGAATTCCCAGAACTGACAACAAGGGCAAATCTTTTGCTGACTTCAGAAACAAGAATTTCAGCCTCGTGAGTCATTTTGAACTATTTGCTCTTCTCAGAGTTCATAATCACAGGGGACTGGACACAAAAGTGGGAATGCAGAAAACTACTGCTACCGTGGTTTTGAACTGCAGATACTAATTTATAATTTCACTGAGTAACACATTTGTTACAAGAAACAGGAGTATTTTGCATCGCTGAAATTCATGAAGTTCAGGTATTTTCCCTCTGTTGGCTTTCTTTACATCTTTCTAGCTGCAAATGAGTGTCACTTGCAACTTGCAAATAAGCAAATACTTCTGAAATAACATTATTGCTATTTCAGCTGCATTTACAGCTATACAAAAAGGTGCGGAAACCCCCCAAACCAAATTAAAGCAATTTTGTAGCAAAAAAAAATTATGAACTTAGAAAGTGTAGCTCTAATTAAACAAACACCCTTTCTGCTGCAATGATATGTTGCTTCTCACTTCTTTATCTATTGATATTTTGCCAGCGAGGGCACATCACCAGGGGTGGAGATGTATGTAAAAGACCAAAGAGAGCGGGGAGTTGTATGTCTGTAAACAGTTGTTTCAGATATCATGGGATTTTTCCCTTTTCTCTGTCCCTTTTGAGTCATCCTATGGGAACACGTGCCTTTGTGATGTTTGTGCTAAAATCAGTGTTTTATTGGAGGGGAGGCAAGTAGCTTGTTGCTCCTACTCAGCACCACAAATTTGTGTCAGGTGTCTTCAGGCAGGACAGGGTGTGAGGTCTAATGAGGACTGGGAGTGCTGTTGGTAACAGAGGTGTTACGAGTTTCAGGGTGGGCAACAGAAGGACCCCCCTCGCAGGGACACCCTGAGAGAAGCGTTTAGAGGACTTCTTGAGAGATATCCATCATGCTCACTGCTTCTCTCAGCCATTTTTCCCACTTGCCAATGCACTTGCTGGGATATCTACCTCTCCTCAGAGATCTGAAGGACACGATTGAAAAATGTAACTCCTGAGAACACAGATGTTCTGCTTTCAGCATCCAGTCACTGGTATTTCTACCAAATGCTCTGTCATTTCCTGGGCAGATCTCGAGAGGGCTGAGTTCTGCTCATGGAGCCATGTTTGTGTTCAGTTCTCCTCTTTAGTTGGACAAAATCCCTCAGTTTTGCTCGAGGCTCATTAACCTGGGTTAATAAACTCTCATTATCCAAGGTTTCCTCAATTGACTGCTGAATTGATGATGAGCCTTCCAATACATGGCTACATCAGAGTGAGAGGTTTAACAACATGTAATTAAAATCCCCATTATTCTAGCATGAAGGTGACTGAACTGACACAGAGCAAGCTATGCCTACTAATTTGGAAAATAATGATGCAGGGTGAAAGTGCCCAGCATTTCTCTCATCCAGAGGTCTTCCCATGCCTGCACAGGACACAGCCAAAGGAACTTCAGCTGCTGAGAGGAAAAAAAACCAAGTCATTAAAAATAGGAGATGGAGTCAGAGGAAGTGTATGGTATAGCTTATCTATACTGCAAGAGAAGGGGTATAAAATGTTTCAGATTATCAGGTTAGTACCTAGAAGGGAGCTAAATGACAGAGATGTGAAGGACATCTGCTTCAGGTGTGATGTAGCACATCCGCACTGCAGCAAGTGGACTCACTAATTTAGGTCATGGGTAGACAAGGGATGTACTCTGATGAGATGGAGGCATGACTTTGGCACCTTTAGGCTTGTCTTGTTGACTCATTTCCTTTCCTTTCACAAATAAAATTATTTTCCTAAATATTAAGTATATAGTACTGCCCTGGGCATATCTCATGCTTTTCCTGGTGAGATTTGGGGAAAAACTTTCTTGTTGAGTTGTCTTTGAGAATGCTGAGTTATAAAATATGCATTCTCAAATAGTTCATTTAACCAGTACTTCTGTTAGATATTTTTTTCAAGGTTTTTACATCTTTGTGTCTTAAGTAAAATACAGACTGTAAAATTATTATAAATACATTAAGTCTCCCTGGCAAAATAGTTTTTAAAGCAAAATAACCATAATAAGAAGGAAAATTAAGACATTTAGATGTGTTCATTATACCAGAAATTGAACTCAACAACGAATGGTACAATTTTCAAGTGATAATAACCAGCTCGTTTAGTTCAAATTCTTATGATAATAAGGATAACACCAGCAAAATTTTATCTCGTCTTTGCACATGTCTGGGCAGGTGATTCTGGTATCAACAGAGAACGATGGACTTCTAAGGGTAGCTTTGCATTTACTTCCAATCAGGGTTATTTGCCAATGGGATTAGGAGATTGCTCAAGTCAATTCAGCCAAGCAACTCTAAACTAACGGTTTAGAAATTTAGGCCAATTTAAGACTGTCAGTTCATTTCAAAGTTAGTTTTCCCAGGTAACACAGCAAAACTTTACTGCTTCCACACACAGGACTACTGCATATTAAAACAAAAGTGGGACCATCCAACCAGGAACAATTCCAATTTCAGACTAATCCATTCTAGAGCCCTCTCAGAGAAAATGTTTAGGAATATAAATTTTCTGACAATTTATTCTCTGACATCCCGCTTCCCTGGGTCCTGATTTCCCCCTCTCCCCTTGCGTGACTATTTTCCTGTTGCATGAGCAAATGAAAATGCTTTCATTACATTTCTGATGGGAATGTGGCATTTGGTTGTGCAAAATCCATGCTTCCAGACATAGATTAAATACAAAGATGGTTCTTATAATCTTCTGGAATCTCTATAGAGGTTACAAGACACATGACATACCTTTTTCTTTCAATAATTCGGAACCCACACGATAAGGTATTCTCCAGTAGAAGCTAATTTCTTAAAATAGATGCAGCATTCGGGTGTTGAGTCTTCCCCAGCCCTACAGTCACCTCAGATTTCATTGTGATCTCTCTCTGCCTGGATGTATGGCATAAAGAGAATTAAATATCTTTTATTTAAGTAGGAGAAACTGGCTCAACTTCTTAGCCAAATGAATGTAGTTTCCAGTAGTGATTTACAAATGGGCTTGAGGGACTTTAGCCTTCTCATGTTAGGGGGTGGGAAATAATTTGGAAAGATTGTTTATTTCAACCCCCAGCCAAAAGATTTCGGTCAACTATTTACACCTGATGCTGGCTCTGCCCTCTCAGTCACACCCAGGCTGCATTTTCACCTGTTTCCAGATCAGTTTTCAAATTAGAGATGTGTTTCCTATTCAATTTCTATTCACTCTTACTTCACATGGGCTGCCTCTTGTTTAATATTTTATTTTACAACCCTGAAAACAAAAGGAGAAATGGGATTGCTTTCCAATTTCAGAGGAATTCAAGTTGGACATGTCTGCTTAGCACCAGGAATTCACAGCCTGCAGCTCCTCTGTGTTAAACAGCAGGAAAAGCACCTCAGCTTTGACACGCGTTCAAGTCATATGCCTGAACTGTGCTAAGGGCTTCTGCCTCCTAGCCAGACTGTGAATATATATCAGCTATACAGGTGTGAATAACAGCCGTGTTTTCGGTGCTGTGACTAAAATCAGTAATTGAGAGCTTATCACAGAATACCAGAATAAATGAATCGCAGTTCCAATCTAAGTCCCGCTGTGCTATTGTGGAAAAGATGATCTGGAAATTGAATGATAATTTTATGCATTACATAGCACCTATTTCATGTAAAATATACGTTCGTGAGTTTAATTCTTAACATTATTCTATATTTTATCTGATTAAAATTCATCCTTAAGGTGACAATAAGGTACCTGCAACATTTTAATATGGAAGACATCTACATAATGCAGCAAAATCACAGGATGATGCACACCCACTCCTGGTATACCTGCTTTTCCCCCTTTACTTTAACAACAGTTCATCACAATCCAGCAAATGCTCTACTGACTGAAAAGATGTGTACATCATCAGATCACCTTATCCACACTGTTTTGATAAGGTCTTGCCATAATGAAGCACTTAAATTTCTCAAAAAGTTAGAAAATTATTTTGATTTCTAACAACGATTTGTTAAACAGTAAAGATGTCTCATCCATTTCACCCACTCTGCACAACAAGGAGCATTCTTGGGCATTCATGAGTTCATAGGCTGAAAATGTTAATGACATTGAATAAGTTGTTTATTCAATGTGGCCATGGACCACACTGAGTGCCTCATTACCCACTTAATGACTAGAGACGAACAAATTGATTTTTGTAGTCGTTGTCCCAGCATTAAAGTTGGAAAAGCAATTGTTGTGTGTTTAACCAAAACAGAAAGGATCCGGTCCATTTTTTGATTTTCAAAATGGCTTTGTGTCATTTGGGAACATTTGTTTTCTCCCTTTTCATATCAAATTGAAGTTCCATATGAAAAAGAAATCAGAGTTCAAAATGAAAGCTGGAAATACCTTGGTTTGTGCCTTTGCCTGATGTTTTTACCTCATTCTTTTTTGGCAAGATCATTCACCAGATAAATACCAGTAACTTCAGGTAGCCTTGTTTCTCCAGTGAATTAATTTTGCCCGTGTAGACCTTGTCTCTACCATGAGGTAGACAGATGCTGTAACACCCACATTGCTAGTGCTAGCCTGAAAATAGGGTAGGCACTCTTGTGACAAGAACCTGAGCTAAGAAGCTGACTTGAGATGCAAATAAACACATTACTTTGGACATGTTTATAGAATCATAGAATCATAGAATGATTTGGGTTGGAAGGGACCTTAAAGATCATTGAGTTCCAACCCCCCTACCATGGGCAGGGACACCTCCCACAAGACCAGGTTGCTCAAAGCCCCATCCTGTCTGGCCTTGAACCCCTCCAGGGATGGGGCAGCCACAGCTTCTCTGGGCAACCTGTTCCAGTGCCTCACCACTCCCACAGCAAAGCATTTCTTTTTATTATCCAATCTAAATCTCCCCTCTTCTAATTCAAAACCATTACCCCTTGTCCTGTTGCTATACTCCCTGACAAACAGTCCCTCTCCAGCTCTCCTGTAGCTCCCTTCAGATCCTGGAAGGCTGCTCTAAGGTCTCCCCAGAGCCTTCTCTTCTCCAGGCTGAACAGCCCCAGCTCTGTCAGCCTGTCCTCATAGGAGAGGTGCTCTATCCCTCTTGATCATCTTCCCGGCCCTCCGCTGGACCTGTTCCAACAGGTTCCTGTGCTGAGGACTCCAGAGCTGGACACAGTGCTCCAGGTGGGGTCTCATGAGTGCAAAGCAGAGGGGAAATATCACCTCCTGTGGCCTGCTGGCCACTCCTCTTTTGATGCATCCTAGGATATGGTTGGCTTTTGGGGCTGCCAATGCGCACTGCTGGTTCATGTTGAGTTTCTCATCCATCAACACCTGAGACCCTCTCCTTAGGGCTGCTCTCTGCCCAGTCTTTTTTTGTGCAGGGCCAAGGTGCCAGACCTTGCATACATATATCTATATCTATATATATATGTACCCTCACATATGTATGTATATGTACTTATACAATATACATATATTTTGGACAGGTAGACTAAGATTTTATTGTAGTTGTGCAGCTTTCCTGAACAACTGCTGACTCAGGTGACAAATGCTTGATATTTCCAGAAATTGTCCCCCAACAATAATGCTTTTTTTGGTTGTAGTCCAGTTGTTACTACCTGAAACAAATTGATACTGAATTCTATCACCTTGCAGTGCTAAAATTGAGACAGCACTGAATAGAAGAGTGGACATCCTTCACCGAGGGATGTGGGGACTCAGTTTGGACATGTCAGCAATCTCATTTCTTGTTTACCTATCTAAACAATTAAATGATAGTGTAAGAATGGTTAAGTGTTTATAAAGGGCTTCCTGTGGTTTCCCAGTCTGGAGCTTGTTTACTTGGCAGAACAGATGGTGCTCCCAGGGCCAGAGGAGATGAGTATTTAAGTGCTCCCTGTGGGCCGGGCAACAGAAAGAGAGAAATCCTGGGGCAGGGTTTTGGTTTACGGTAAGAATATGTATATTCATATCTGGATTCCAAGGCAAGGCCGTGCAGAGGTCCGTATGTCCTGTGCAAGCGAAGAAGCAGAGGAGACTATACCTCTTTGCTGCTTTCAACACTTTTTTTTTCTCTTTTTTTTTTCTTTTTTCTTTTTGCTTGGGACTTTTACAAGCACTGCAGGCTTCCAGCATTCTGGATAGCTGCAGTGAATTGTTTCCTCAAAGAAGCTGAATTACACTTTATGGATTTCGTGGGTTGTTGTTTTTTTTTTTTTTCCTAAACCTAAAGGGCTTTATGGAGGAGACATTCTGTTTTACAATAATAGATATTTTTTTTAATGACTACTTGTTTCTATCTTCACCTGTTTTGGTACCAGACAGAAAATACATTGAGTAGCTGTCAAAGCTCAATGTTTGTTAGTCTGGCACGGTAGAGGTTTTAGAAAGTACATTTTATTGCATTCCCAGGAGTAAAGACAGCTACAAAAATAAAAAGCACCAGAATAAGGGAGGTACTATACCTTCTAGAAGATACTGTAGTTCTCATGACCTCTTTAGAGTCAGCATTTTACTCCTAGCAACTAGACAGTTAAGTATAACAAATTGTAAGGGATTCTTAAATATGTCATATTTTGGTGAACTGAGATAGTTTTAATACCCTTCTTATCCCTTTTACCCTGCACTGAGTCCTACTACAGACTTGGCGATATCAGGAGGTCCAGAAGCACCGCTGCAGAATGTCACAGAATGGCAAGCACTGAGCTCTCAAATGGCAAGTGCTCCTGGATGAAGCAAAGTGCTGTTTTCGCTTTCCTTGCAAACGATTTTCTTACAATCAGTCATCACCTTTTATTCAACCCTTTTTCACCTCAGAAAGCTCACACGCCTCAGGCTTGGAAGTGCAGCTAAAAAGGAAATGTCAACCTAATGAAAAACAAGCAAGCGTTTGGAGAAGTCCTGAGTTTGTACTTGTAAGTGTTCAACTCTCAGCCAGAGTGCTGAGCCAGGTCAGGTTCTCAGGCAGTCCGAGGAGATCTGCTGCTGTATGGGTCCTGGGGTCATTGACACACTGCAAAATATGCTCAGCTGCTCTCAGCTCCAACCACAACTTGCAAAGTTATCTATGATACAAAGCAATGTAACCAATGTAATTATAAAGATTCTGCTTTTTTTTTTTTAAACAAGTTTTTAAGCCTTGCTGCTGAAGCACTGCCTGGGAGGGCAGAGCTCTCACAGGATTCACAAGTATCCGAGAAGTGCATGTACAACTTTCTTGGTTGGCACTGAAATGTTCCTGGAGCACACAGGACAGCATCTCATCTGAGACATGGGGGAGGAGAAGCTGGAAGGACATTGTACTGGAACATTTGGGACTGTGATTCATGCTATCGGGACAATAATAGGATTGACTCCTCCCAGAATAATGTCTTCTGTTACTTTTTCCAGTGGAAAATTCTCCTACAAGACCCAGAGCATCCCAAAAGAGTCTTTCATTGAAGGAAATAATAAGCTATTGACTGTGACAATACTAAAATATGCTGAAAAGGCAAAACCAGAGAAACAGAAATCATGATGATATCCCCTTCATACCAAACCCTGACTTCCAGAGACAGTGTTGTATCTGGCAGGCTCCCTCCTGCTTTAATAAGGAGTGTTTTGATAGGAGAAAGCTAAACCTTGCAATCTATTCCCAGGCAGGCAAGCTGGGCTCACAAGGTATCAATAGTCTTCAAAATTCCCATCACTTTAGTTCTATCTTTTATTTTCTTTCTTTTTTCCCCCCGTTTATAGATTGTTAGGATGGAAGTGTTGAGTTCCTGAACATTTGTCCTGTTGTTAGCATCCCTGAGGCAAAGAAAAGACAATCAGAAATCACTTTGGTGTCAGCAGCCAGCCATTAGCACAAGCGAGTAAGGTGTTGGGTGGCATAGAAGGAAACGATCTTCAGATCCAGTCCTAGGACTTGAGGAATTTCCTGCTCTCGCATTTCCCACTTTCCATGAGAACAAAAATACCAGGGAACATTCATATACCAAACCTAAGGGTACCACATCAGAGAGGCCCACCTTAGAGTTTTGCCAGAGCTGTATGTTGTTTGAATATCTCTTTTCTTTGAAGAACAAAGGAGGGAGCATGAGGGGAGAAGAAGCTGGTAGGCAGCCTTGGAGAGGAAGATACCCTGAGAAGTCTTCCAAAATATGGCTTCACTAGAGACCACTGAGTGCAATGAGAGCCTTGAGATTGCAAAGATGGCAAGGTAGAGTTTTCAACGTACAGTGCTATTCAATAAAAAGCAAGCAAAGGGTGGGTAGATTCTCATGTAAATATCCAAGCTGTCAAGCCACCATAAGACTCACCTGTCAGGCATGTTTGATGCCCTTTCATATTGTCTGATGAATATTCCTCCCTGGTGGTCTCATATCAAGATGAACTGCCAACTCTCTTTGTGGTCTTCTACCAGCCCTTCAAGATAACACAAAATCAGAATTCAGTATTATATCCATTTAAATGTCAGGTTATTTCATCCATCCCAAGCCGAAGACAGTGAAAACAACTTTTAAAATATTCCGTCATTATATAGAATTACACAGAAGTGCTGTGAGCAGGCAGGTGCTGTTTTCTTCAGCTTCCAACAACAAGCACTGCTAGCTTCATGTTTTGCTAGGATGATCAGATGTTTCATTGGTATGTACTATTTATTTAGAAGAATACTTTATAAAGCAATGAAGTTTTTGACCTGTGGTTCTAAAAACACATGGGAAGTCAATCAAAATGAAAGACAAAATGCACCCTGAAATGTACTCTCCAGGGTTTTGTTTCAACAAACTTAGGTGGGAAGGGTGAAGAAAAGACAACAATGCGGGGGGGGAAAGGCACAAAAAAAGGCACTTCAAGAACAACAACCATCTGAATCTGAAAAGTACCACAAGTCTTGCAGCATGATGGAACCAAATATTCCTTAGCTGCTACAAAGGGACCTCTTTGGAGTAGGAAAAGGCAACAGAAGGCAGAGCAATGAAGTAGTAATGTCCCACAAAGCTGCACCTCTGCCTCCAGCTTGTCCACATCACGCTGGTAGCTCAGAGAGAAGAGGCCAGAAGAGACCAGAAGAGGCCAGAGGGAAGGTCAGGGAGAAACTGCAGGACTGTGCGACATGCACGTGTATACATCCATGGGCACAGGACAGGTCCAACCACACAGGGTGGAGCTGGTCCTGTGAACTTGGCCCACAGGGGTCCATAACTTGGGATTTGTCCTGGAGAGGGGGCAGACCCACCACAGGGAGCTGAGTCCTGCACCCCTGCTGTAACCACCAGAACTATGTGTTTCCCTGGCTGCCACTGGTGTTAAACACTCCTGACACTCTTCTTGTAAAAACTCTGTGAGTGCTTTAAACTCTCTTGTAGAGTATCCAATTCCAGAATATTTTAACTGCAGTTGAGCTTTATTGTCACTGCAATTGATGGTACTACTAACTTCATAGTTTTGTAGGATGCTTGATTATTTGTCTAGTGTAGCGTTCTTTTTCCTTTTTTTTTTTTTTGTTTGTGTTTTTTTTTTTTTTTTTTTTTTTTTTTTTTTTTTTTTTTTCAGAAGAATGGGCATGTTAGACTATACAAACAACATCAAAATGTTCTTTAAAGAATGGAGAAACAGGATTAAATGTGAAACCCTGTTTACAAAAAGAAGAGGAACCCTGCTGAGCTATGATGTCACTGGATGACTAAGCCAGCTATCCTTTCTTGAAGAGTGCTCTTTCCATGAACAGATGGTTTGCTATTATGACCAGGGGATCTGAAGCCAGAGAAATTACCCAGTTGTGAGAATGCCATCGGGGAGAAGAAATTTCCTACTTTCTTCTTCCTCCTTCATGTCTTCTCCTCCTTACTGCTGCTTCCTACCAATGTGGTCTCTGTAAGCGGCATGGGAGTCCTGACTGTATTGCCTGCGAGGGAAAAGAGGCTCTTGCTGTCACTTTTAAAGGAGATACAAAGGAAATGCTGTTTCATGTCTCTGCTCCAAATCATGAGCACAGAAATGGTGAGGGGTATAATAAACTAATCATGGCTAGACTGATGGAAGAGGGAAAGGGATCACTTATTACCAAGAGGCTATTTTAAGGTCTTTCCACAAGTTCTTTATTTTTCCCCAACTTCCCTTCCTAGGCACACCATCACTGATTTTTAATGCAATTCAGAATCTCAAAGACTATCAGTTACCAGTGCTCAATCAGCTCCTGAGGTGTGCCGTACTGTCCCATGAACCCTTGGATCTCAGCTGTAATATCCATGCTGCCATTTCTGCCATGGATGGGTCCCTCAGCTCACGCTGTTGCATGTCCTGGGGCTCAGCCACCTCAACTGAGAAAAACTACTCCACCTACTTCTCCTCTGCTTGTGTCCATCTGGTGCAGCAGTGTCGCTTGCATCCAGGATGAGTCCACTGCACATTGGCATGACTGCTTCCCACCTTTATCTCTGCCAGCATCTTTTCACAAACTGTACTGGCCTTGCTGCTTTGTTCTATCTGTCTCAAGACACATGTCAGGCCAAAGCAACTCTTTGCTGGCTGACGAGCACAGGCCTCTTGTCTTCAGAGCTCATGTGGCCTCCAGTGCATCACAGCAACTGCACAATATCAAATACAGACCTGGTTGTGATTTACACCTCCAGCAAGTATCTTCTTAGTAGCCCTCTCAAGCTGCTGATGCGGGTAATTTAAGTACAAATTTCCTTACAGCTCCCTCATCTGAGGGGTCTGCTGGGGGAGACATTCCTGTGAGATTCTCTGGAATACATCTGTATGCTCTACATCTTTATTTGTTTAGGTTATGTCAGAATTTGTTGTGCTTTCTGACTCACTTGAAGCCTTCAGACAGGAGACAGTACCATAGTATCGTAATACTGTTTGCACTATCAAAAGTTATATTTCCAAGCAAAGAACTTCTGGTGCTGAGCACAGCCCAGCAGCCTTCAGTGAAAATGGTTTCCTAAAGAGATAATGATCATGCACAAACGGATGCCCTAGTTTCATAAGGTCACCTCCCAGAGTGTTACTGCCCTTTCAGCTTCTCATTAGAGACATTGCAAGAGATGCCATTTTTAGGTCATTTGTATGCAAATGAAAGGTTTGCTTGCTTTTTACATGACTGTAAGAGCACTGCCTTCACTTGTTCTTCTTAGTTATATTTTTCTCCCTAGAGCAATAAGCTTCTCTTATTGTTGCCTGAATTATGGCAAAAGAAACCTTCCTGGGCGGATGAGCTATGGACCATTTTGACTCTTTCATCTCTATTCCATACTCTGTTGAAAGTTCCTGCATTTCCTGGCAGCATCTTTAGTTTCCTCCTCAGTTATTGTCAACTCTTTTCTATCCATTGAAGGAATTCACTCACTGAGATCCAAAAGTTGGCATCTTTTTAAATCAATAGTAAGCATCTTTTTTCCTTCTGGTACTACTATAAATTTTAACTTTTCAGTATTTTTCTTCCTCCAAGCACTTACTGATGTGATTCTATAATGGAATGAAGTTTACCTCCATAAGACCAGTTTGTCTTTGCTGATATTGGTGTCCCTGATGCACCTAAACATCATGGAAAATTAGTCCATGTCCTGCAAGCCTTCAGGTCCACTCACCCTCTGCTATACCATTTGCCATGACTCCCACAAAGACATCTGCTTGCTTCCTCTACAGATCTCTGATGATGTTTGTAAGTGCCTGTGTAGTGTTGAGATTCTTCTACAAATGTCAGATATCATCTTGCATAAGTTACTTGTCCATTCTGAGTTTCTCAGAGTCTTGGGCTCTATGAACTCCCACACCAACTGCGCTGTGCTTTCCTGCCTCAACCTCATTTGCAGAAGCATTTTGGGGTTTCTTCTCACGTCTACAGCATCAAAGCAACATCTGACCTTCTCAAACTTCAGGCAAGTCCTTCATTGCTTTAGAAACGTTAACTGCTTTGCCATAAATTGATTCTGGATATTTCAGTAGATGCTTCCTCAGATGATTTGTTCTCAGAATATAACCATGACCTTTTCAAAACATTGAGAATCTGTTTCTAACTTTCTACCAGTCACAAATATAATTTTGTTTTCAGCACTTCCTTCGTAACGCCTGTTTAAAAAGACACATCTAACATTTCTCGCTTTACCTTGAGAGTAGTGATCAAACTGGTGCTCAAATCTTTTATAATTAGCCCCCTCTGCTTAAGTTAATGGAATAATATTTTAAACAATTAAGGTGCTCCAGAACTTCTGTATAAGAAATTAAGCTACTTCTGGCTTACGGATACAGACTGAAGTACTAGGCAAATGACTCCAATTACCTTCTGCAGTCTGAAAGAGTTTTGGTGCTGGAAAAAGCTTTTAGCTTCTCTGTTTTTTTGTTCAGGATATTTTCTTGCTGTTCATTCTTGGTAAAATTAGTTGCTCGATAATGACCCTGATTGAAGAATTTGCTGTGTTCAGTGGTGGATCTCATGCTTATCAGACTTTTATAGCCTGAGCTCCTTCACAACTCTACCAGTTCAAATAGCAGAGTCTATTTAATAGAGCAATCCCTCCCAGACTGTACAAGAACACAGTGTGCCCAAGATTTGTTTTAAACCCAAATTTGAGATAATATAGTGTCTGNGAAGTGAGGAAGCAAGATACTAATGTAACTTCAACCTTATGAATGTGTTGTCCTTGCCTTAAGTTTTTGTGCAAAGATGTACTACTGCATATATATATGACAAAAGCGTGTAATTATCAAAGAAAATGACTGAAAAAGAGAATCGCTAGTCAAGCACCTGCAATGCATTCCGCAGTACTGTTAACTTCTCACTAATGCTTGCAGGCAAATGTTGGCTGTGGTTGCAACCTCCAAACGTTTTCCAAATTGCTGGATTTCCAGCTGAAATTATTTATTTCCTACCAGAAACAACCTAGCACTACTGGAAACCTGTCCAGCAAACAGCAAAAATGAATACTCTTTCTTTCCTTAGCTCTGATACTTTTCCATGCCAGTTATAGATTTCAATAATGGAGAGGTTTTAATTAAGTTGATGGACATAAGTGGGATTACTATGCATTGGGGCATGTGTGAAATACTGCAGCAGTTAATAGGGAATACAGCTTTTCTGATGACTTCTGTTTACCCAGCACATTCCTGATTACAAGGAAATCCTTCATTCTCTGCACAACAGTTCAATGCAGGGAGTTAGTGATATAGATTTTCCTTTGGTCTGAAGAGATTATTTTCTTTTGTTTATTGCTGTCATTTGTGCTAATAATATGGGCTTTGTGGCAAAGCACAGCTTAAATAAGCCTTAACTTCCTGCCCATTACTCTATAACAAATTATGTGGCATATTTTAAAGATGATAAAAGCTTCAGCTTTAAATGGAAACTGCAACCTGAAGCCCCGAGTAACCAGAGAGCAGTCAGTGCTAAGTTTGGACTATGACTAAGGAAATTACAAAGCAGGAACAGTCTGACAACTTCAGATGCGTGCATACGTGCACATATAAAATACCGCAGGATCATGGGATAATTAGGGTTGGAGGGAATCTCCAAAAGCCATCTGATCCCATTCAAGGCTGAAAAGAGGGCAAACTTTGAAGTTAGATCCAGCTTTGAGTTTGGACCTGGTCCCTCAAGGTCTTGTTCTGCTGAGATATGAACACGCACTTCAGGGCATGCTCTAGTGGCTGAGATTGTATGTGTGTTTTGTGTGTGTGTGGTTGGACTTGGTGATCTCAGAGGTTCTTTCCAACCATGACGATTCTGTGATACCCACTGATGGGCTTTCCACAGCCTCTCCAGCAAATGTGTTCCTGTGTTTGAGGGCCCACCATGAAACTTCTTCCTGACACATGGTTTTGCTTTCCATCTCAAATGCAACTGTTGTTAATTACCTTGTCTTTTCTCCCCGAGAAAAGTCTGGCTGCCATCTCCATAGGCACCCACTAATTAGTTGCAAGGAGCAATGAGATTGACCTTTAATGTCCTCTCCTGTGGGCTGAACAAACCCTGTTCTATGATCCTCTCCTCATACACTACTTGCTCCAGCCTCTGGCTATCTCAGCAGCCTCTGGTGGACTCAATCCTGTATGTCAGTGGGGAGGCCAGAAATGGGCACAACACTCCAGATGTGGTCTCACAGGTACTGAATAGAGGTGAAGGATTACCTCCCTCATCCCCGGGTTATGCACTGGCTAGTGCATCCCAGGACACAGTTGGCCACCTTTGACACAAGAACACACTACACTGCTGACTCCCATTCAGCTTGCCCCCCAAGGTGCCTAGGTCCTCTTCTGCAAAGCTGCTTTGTAGTTGCTCGGTGCCTGACCTGTCCTGCTACATGGGATTATTCTAAAATAAAACACTTTGCATTCGTTGATGTGGTTCCCAGCAACTCATCTCCCCAGGCTGTTATGAGTCCCTCTGAATAGGGGCTTTCTGCTTTAACCTCCAGCACATCAGCTGTACTCCATAACCTGGTACCATCATCAAAGCTTCTTGAGGGTTACCATCATCCAGGGCATTTATAAAAACATTTGGTTGTACTGGCTCCAGTATCAACCCCAGAGAAAAAGCAGTAGTGAAAGACCACGAGGCAGACTTTGTACCTCTGATCTCAAGCCTTGAATCGCAGCACACTGATCAATTTTTCACCCATACTGTGTTCCACCTCCCCAAACAAAATCTCTCCGAATTGCTAGAGGGACAGTAGGGGTCACCCTGCCTAATGCCTTGCTAAACTCAAGGTGAATGACACCCACTGGGTTTGCAAATGCTGATACTCAAGCAGGGAGCAGTAATAAAGAGCTTGCAGTTGAACAAGGAGGACAGGCTGCTGCATGCCTTCGGGTGGAAAAAGTTCTCGGTGGGAAGCCTTCAAAGCAGAAGGTACAAACCAACTGCCCTGTATCTGCCCAACAAATTTAATGACCTCCAAGGATATGATACAGCATATTTCAAGCCTCTGGGTGGAAAAAGCCTAATTCATTTAAGACTTCATGTAACAGTGCTTAATGTGTGACTTCGATATGAAAAGAAAGAGGAAGATGAAAATTTGTGTGGCTTTTTAATCTGAGGTGAGTGAGAAATGGGGTCATACTTTCCTGCTAGCTACAGTTTTAGCAGACTCAGAGAAGTGGGTTTTTTCCTCTTGGCCTTAGGGGACAAAAAAAAAAAAATCAGATCAAATTTTTAAGAGTAGAACAGGAGAATGGAAGAATCATTAGTTTGCAAACAGACACTGTGCTGCCTGAAAACACAATTAAGAGTAACCTTTTGGGGTAGGCAGTGCAAGCACTCCTCAGGCAGCAAACTGAACTGGTAACCCCCTGACTCCTCTTGTTCCAGGACTGTAGTGGGAGCAGGTGATAACATGAAAAGGTCAAAGGACTGAAACAGTGTCCTGGAATTATCCCTCTCAGTCTAATATCCATGCTTGACTCATGATAATGAAAAGGCTGGGAAACTGCACTGATTATCACCCTGCATTCCTTGCACCTGCACAGGCAGCAGACATCACTTTCCTACTGCTCTCCTTTAAGGTTGTTTTGAAGTCAAGAGTTAAGCTGCAGTAAAGCAAGGCAGTGAGAAATAAGAAGTGTGAACTGAAGGGAAGTCGTGTTGTGGAAATGAAAGAGCTGTTGCAGAGATTATAAACTTGTCTTTTGTGTAACAAAGAGTACAAAGTTTATGCGGTTTTTAACGCTGCCAGACTGATGAAAGCCTTGGGTTCTGAGTGATTATGTGACATGCAGCACTGGCTGTCACCTAGCATCGCTTTAGGTGGCCAACACAGCACAAAAAGAACATTAAAATGGCAAAGTCACGCACTTAGAGGAGGAGAAATCCCAGTATCAAAGTACAGCTCCAGGGGACCCTGACTCCACCTGCATTTTCTGACACCTCTAGGGTCTGACACCTCTAGCTCTTCCTCCCACCCATGGGTCAGGGCTGCAGCCACTCTGTTACAAGAACATAGCTAAAGAACTCTAAGGATTTTGACTGATCACAGCTTTTAATGGCATCAGGTATCACACTGACCAGTCCAGTTTACGAAATCTCTCAACCTCTAGACTTCTTTGGATGTGTTCTAGCACATGCACACACAGTGATGCAAATTCTCACTGCAGCAGTAAAACCACACGTACTAGGAGTACTTTGCATGAAAGGTTGGTTCTATGCCCCAAAGGCTTTGAGCCTTACATCTCCATCTTCCAGTAGTCATAGAAAAACAGTATTTCCCCCCCAAGCCCACTGAGAAACACTCAAATCACTTCCTCACCCTCCAGCCCCCAAAACTGTCCCCATAAAAAAGTGTGTCTAGCTCCCTGTTGAAATGTTTGAGCCCAAAATTCAAGACTGTGGCAAAGTTTTAACAAAATGCAAATGGAGCATCAGACAATCTTAGTTATCAGTGGTGCTATTAGCAATGCCTGCTTTTATGACTACGGGGGAAAAATACCAGTGTGTTCTCTGTAGTGCACAGTACAAGGCTCTTCTCTGCAAAATGATCTTCGTAACTTGTTTATTAAATGCAGGGCAAAGAAAGTATCATGACACTTAAAATGCATTCTGGCACTGTAAAAACAGCTTTCCTAAAAACATTTTTCACAAGCCTCTTTACATGCACTTTTACATCTTTTCACATATGTCTTTAGTATCGCTCACTTTTTCTTTTTTTTTTCTCAAAGCTTATTTCAAGGACATTCAGTTATGGTCAGGTTTCTCATTATGAAGGCACTGCTCCATTATTTAAAACATTTTTACAAAGAGAGAGAGAAGGAGATTACAAAAGGGCAGATAGATAGAAAAAAGCTTATATTTTATTGTAGAGCCAACATGTGGATCTGCTGCTGTCAATTCAGCCCTGTGACTATGTGGGACTTTGTGAGATAAAAATGCAGGAAACAAGTTTCCCATCAACATGGAGCGATAAGAAAGATAAGCAAGCTCACTAAGAGAATTAGGACAGAGACTGAATCCTGCAAATAATAAAACATACTTTTTCCCTGGGCTTCTATTGTTTTGAAGAATAAGAGGTTGTACAAAGCAAAGGTGATGCTGCTGTCAGGTGTCTGTCTAACACAGTGTGAGTTGTCTCGTATTGTATCCCCCCAGAGCTGGGTTTCCACTGCTGCACCAGAATTTAGCATTTTGACTCCCTCTAAAGCAAAGCAGGTCACAGGGTTTTCTCACACACACCCCTCCTCACCCGTCCCCACCCTCAACATCCACACTCCTGTTTAAAGAGAAAAAAAGAATTGAAAAAGTATCTTCGCCAAGGGTGCACTCATCAGGGTGCATTTGTCGAGGATGACAGACACCATAGAAACAATTTAAAAAAGGGTTTGTATGTGGAGGGAAAACTTGCATTTTAAAATGAGGTTCTAATCTCAAACAAATTAGGGTAAAAACTGAAATTATTAGTGAAATATGATTAGAATCTAGCTTCTCTTTAATAGATAACCTTGAGAAAATGGATACTAGAAGGCAAAGCTTCCTTCAAGGAGTTGTATGGAGAAGTCAATGCGAAGGATTTTCTTAACTTCTTGCTAGATGCAGAGAAATTTACTGGAAAAGGAATAATCTCTGTCAAATAGTTTGTTTCAGCCAGTCAACAAATGCCAATAAGAAAATTGCTTGATCATTTTTTTTTCCTGACCACGGTTGGAAAAATCATTTTTCCTTCTAGGTTATAATCTCATCACAATAATAGTTTATAATCTCCTTTACATGCCACTCTCTGTATGAATGCAAATGCAAAAGCTTTAAGATGATTCCAGGCTTTGTTCAAGCCAAGCTAGAGCAGGCTTCTGTTCAGAGCCAAATAGGTTGCCTAGTGCTATAAATACCAAAAATCTCCTTTTCTCCATCATCACCTTTCAATCACAACACGAGTGTAACGTGACCGTATGATTTCTGTAGAGCACCTTGGCACTTTCATAGGCGAGATGGAAAGCTTTTCTGCAAAGTCAATAGGTCTCCTGAGAATGAAGGCGAGTGCCACACGACCTTTTTTAATTGCTTTTCTTTGGCTGACTTTAACTAATGCTGTGGGCATTTGTCCTCACCACGACAGTATGGTCTTCATTGCCCCTTGTCTCAGAACAGGGCTATTTTGGCAGGGAGCAGATAAATAGATACTACAAGTAGCCATGTGAGGAAAATACAGAATAAATATTTTACGTACAAAATATAAATTCTCAGCATAACAATGCATATCTAAAGAGGCAGACTTTGTAAAGGTATTTGGGGGTTTTGTTTAAAATCCTAATAGTGCGGGACAATAGATAGGGTGCTGTACTTTATCCTTCCCAGGACTGGCTTTTTATGTGCACTTTATTATTTTCTTTCAACAGTCTTTTAAACTCTAGTGGATTTGCCTCAGTGTCATCATCTTCTCTGCCATGATTCCTTCACTCCCTGTGCTTTCAGCCACAGTGCCCACCAGCTCTATTATCCTTCAGGATGGGTGCAAGGCCTGGCTATGGAAATAGAAATAGCTATGGAGAGAGAGGTTTAAATCGGGTCAGCTAAGAAAAAAAATCAGATTTTGGCTACAGTGGTTAACAGTGCTAAATTAATTTTGTTTAGAGATTAACTTTTAAAAATTACTTTCAAAAAAATCAAGTTATTATTGTTCAAAAAGTGTATATTAAAAATAGAACGGTTTGGGGTCAAGTTTTCCATGCCAAACTTATAGAATCATAGAATCATTCGGGTTGGAAAAGACCCTCGGGATTATCAAGTCCAACCATCAACCCCACTCTACAAAGTTCTCTCCTACACCATATTCTCCAACTCCACTTCTGAACGACTCTTAAACACACTCAGGGATGGTGACTCAACCACCTCCCTGGGCAGCCTATTCCAGTGTCTGACCACTCTTCCTATGAGGAATTTTTTCCTAATGTCCAGTCTAAACCTACCCTGCTGGGGCTTGAAGCCATTCCCTCTTCTTCCATCTCTAATTACCTGTGAGAAGAGACCAGCACCAACCTCTCTACAATGTCATTCCAAGTAGTTGTAGGGCGTGATGATATCTCCCCTCAGCCCCCTCTTCTTCAAACTAAACAGTCCCAGCAACATTAAAATCTGGCTACAGGAAAAAAGTACTTCTGTATCAGGCACCCAAAACTGAGAGCAACTCACACCCACGCAACCCACCAACGGCCCAGAGATGAACAGCATTGCTCTGACTCCCGGTGTCAGGGAAGGGAATGGAGGGATGTCACTTCTCTCAGAATCGTGACATTTATTCAGAGACTTTCTTCTGATGATGACTCTGAGTGAGCAACCAAAACTCATAGGTCACAGCCAGCCAAGGGCTTGGTACCCCCAGGAGAGCATCACAACCGACCAGTGGTCACACACTTCAGCCACCACCACCTGTGTTCCTCCATCAGCCCTCCAGGCCAGGCTTGTGATGTGCCCAGAACATTTTGCAGTTTCTAATTAAGCCCTAAACTGCTTTCAGCTTTGATGATCTTCCTGATGCTTTTCCCTCCCCCCACAACTAATTTTAGACATTCATGTTCGGTGAGATACAGGAGTAGAAGTGACTCAGCTTGCAGTCGCCCTCACTTAAGAAAGCTGGATATGAAAGTGTTTCTGAGCTACAGTTTACACCAAAAATCAGGACATCAGAGACAATTTAGCCCGGTATGCTAGAGCTGGCTGCAAAGATCATAGCTAGCTCCCAAATTAACTCTGAAAAATAGCCTCCAGCAAATTCATGTCCCTTCCCATGCTGCCACCGGTTCCTGTGACCCAAATCTACCCCTCCTTAGCTTACCCTGGGACTTCCAGTCCTTCCAATCTTCCTGCTCCACCAGAAGCTCCCCCACCTGGCATTGCCTAATCTGACCTAATCTAGACCAAACTGTGGCACCCTCGTTGCGCACACCTGGGCTTCTTCCAAATCAGTGTGTCAGTGCTCTTTGTGTTATTATTTTTTTAATCACCTTCTGAATTCCTCTCTTTCTCTGTGTAGCTCCTCAACCAAGCCCCTGCATGAACCTCTTGTTTCTCTATCAATATAATTTATTCATCTTTTTTTTTTTTCCTATTTTTTCTCTGGAAGGAGCTTCAGTCTGCACCTGGAGTGTAGGAAACCCTTTGAAATCAACAGGGGCACACGCCAAGCAAAAAAGCAGCACCCAGCTATGGTGTTAATCCAGTGGAGTCACTGCTTCTGGGAGATTTTCTGTTCCTAAATTATTCTGAGCCAGTCCAGCAAAAGGTTTCTTGTAAAAAGGTAGTGAAGAAATCCCCCTCTTGCCCCAAGGTTACGAGTTATTTTGTTAGACCAGATGATATGACAGCGTGATTCTATCAGGACAAATCAAAGTTTACTGAGCAAATCTGTGTTCTATAACCTGATTTATTGATGCCATCTGCCAACACCCATGAACAGATGCTCTGTAGGACCTCACTAATGTGCAGTAATGACTGGGAGAAACCCTCTGCAAATAACTGAATTTTAAGTTATTGAGGGTAGCGGGAGACATAAAAAACATAATGAAAAATGTCTAGGAGAATGCATCCCAACGCTCATTTTTTGGTTCCATTTCCCTGACAACAGTACTTCAGAGTGTTCTCATCTACATATGTGGGTATGCAGTGTAAAAATAAACCAAGCACTCATATTTTCCTGTGATTTTGCTCCAGTCCTTTGCTGCTGTACGCTTCAGAGGAAAGAGAGATTTTTGGTGAGAGCAGTTACAGTCACAGCTTACCCCAAATCAATGAGGTCTTTCCGATGACAAGAATTCTTTTTATGGTTGTATTCGAGCAGGTCAACGTTGCCATGTCACTACCACTAGTGTAGTTTTTTAATGGTTTTTCCCTACTCCGCAGCAATTTCCAAGCCCTGTGTACTCTGAGGGCATGCCAAGGTAGAAGCAAACGAGTTTGCAATTATTGCCACCGGCAACATTAATTTTGCATTCCTGTCTCTTCAAAACCACAAGGGAACAAAAAGAGATAACGGAAA
Source organism: Thinocorus orbignyianus (assembly GCA_013400375.1). Classification (NCBI taxonomy): domain Eukaryota; kingdom Metazoa; phylum Chordata; class Aves; order Ciconiiformes; family Thinocoridae; genus Thinocorus; species Thinocorus orbignyianus. The sequence continues at coordinate 398,029 of VXBW01004306.1, forward strand.
GATGAACAACGTGTCCGGACGGAGATTTGAAACGTGCCTGGGCTCAGAGCAGGCACCTCAGAGGGCAAGTGGGAGCCGTGCTGGCTCCTGCAGCCCTAGGGATGGCTTGGAGAGATGCAGGACCACCACAGTCCCAGAGTCCCAGTGGCCCCCAGCCCCGCTACTGCCTCTCATCACCTCCTGCCCGCAGGATTTCCCAAACTAAGTATTCACCTCTTCGGAGCTGCACTAAAATTAGAAGCTGAAATTGTAGTAATGGGACACACACCCCCCCCACACACACACTTTACCTTCTCTCCTAACATGTCCTATAGCCCAAGTGCTCAGTCAGCACCAGAGGCATTACATGGCATTCATCCCAATGCACTCAGGAAGGTATTTTTGATAGATAAATAGTTGATATCTGACAAAGTTGTAAAATCGGGGGGACAACAACAACTTTCAAGCACTGCTGCTGTTTCAGAGGCTGAATTTGCATCCAGAACTGGAGAGAGAGGGAAGCCCCCTTCCCTTCTCATGCCAATCCGTTAAAATCACACACTCATGGAAACTCTCGATGGAGAAACTATCACCGAACTATTAATAAAATCTTCCTAAACTATTAATATACTCTGTGGGAGCTCTAATCCACTGCCGGGACAGATTATGTAAGAGTACAGGCATGAAGATGCTGGTTTTATCCCCAGTTTAAACGACCTTTAGGTTTCAACAGTATTGTTTGTGATTTAAATCTTCCTGAAACTAAGAAAAATTATTTTCTTTCAAAGGGGATTATATTTTGATTTGCAGTAAACTGGCAAGTATGGTTGAGATTAAAGTGCATTTGGATGGGAAGATGTGTGTTTGCTTTTCTGATTGTGAAGAATAGAAGTTATGAAAGCATTTTAAAAATATTTGTGTCACAAAATTCTGCTGTTCTGTAACCTAGAAGTATGCTGTAATTTAGTTTTGGAGCTCAGGTCATTGGTCTATGAAGCCAGCTCATGCAGTTCAAAAGGATTGGCTGTGGGCATCAGATTAGATTTATTCCTCATATTGGTATTCCAAAGATTGTTCTGGTTTTCTGCCACACTTTGGTGTGAAGAGATGCTGGAAGATCATCTCAATTTTTTAGCTTTCAAGCGGTTCAGAACAACAAAAGAGTAAAAGGTTTCTGATGCAAGCTCATGCTGAAAGAAATAGATGTCATGAAGGCAAGAACGGGCAGAAATAGTGAAAAATTGTCTCTCATTCACTTCATAGCTATTGCTCCCGAGCTATTTAGTGGAACATTATGTACTGAGGCTTTTCAGTCCCAGGCTCATTTCAGTTCAGAAATTTCCCTGCATGGGAAGTCTGAGACAAGAAGGGAAATGATCATCTCTGTAATGTTTTCCTCCAATCTGCAAACTGGGAGACCCATCTGAAATGAAGGATGTATTGAGGACTGTATGGATTTTGTGGCATTTGGGGCAGCTCTATCATGGCACTCATTTCTTTTCTTTGGGGATGATGCAGAGGAGAATAACTGAAAACAGTGAAGTTAAAAAAAAACATGCAAAATTAAAAAAAGACAAATCAGGCAAAAGAGAAATCCCATCTTAGGAATCAATTTCATTCAATCAACAGGAACAACTAAAACCCTGTGTTTGGACAATTTTGTCTCTCTTGGTTAACCTTTACAGGTTTGGGAAAGGTGCCATTGCAGCATGGTTAGAGATACTCCTTTTATTGGTTTACTTCAGGTCCCGAGGAAGAAGATCTGGTGTGACTCTGGAGTGAGCTAGCTGCCCAAGCCCGTATCTGGAGTCTTTTCACCATTTCTTCCCTACTAGCAAGTTAGATAGATTAGCACTGGATTGGTTGTATTTATTCATGTCTGAGCAACGTATTAATACATCCAGCCTGGTTTTCAGATAAAATGACAGGAGTGCCCACAAATAATTAGACTAATTCCTGTGTGTTATCTTTTACTTATGCCACCAGAATAAAATGGCATATACTCAGGACTGGGTATTTTTTAAGAAGGAATGAGGTTAAGAACAGGTTCCATGATCCCAGGGTCCTTTTCACAGTAGGCTCCAAAAAATGTACCTCATTATCGAATGCACCTTCCCAAGGAATCGCAAGACATGAGAAATCAAAAGAGAATTCCTACAAGCAAAAGCTCTCCAGCAGAAAATCAATTTCAGCTACTTTCACCTTGCCCCAGGGAAAGCAGCAGAGACACTAAGTGGGGTGTGGGAAAGGTCTCATACATCTTCCTGGAACTGCGCAAGGCAGACCTCCAGACGGGAGCTTTTCTTTCCAAGACAGCTCTGCTCTAATTAGGGACTTCTGCAAAATTGGTATGTTGCAATTGCAAACGCAATTGCAAACAGTGTCTGGATGATTCCCATATCAAATTTCTTTGGTTAAAAAAGAAAAAAAAAAAAAAAACAGCCAAAAAAAAATGTCTTTGTCCTTGTTCTAATTGACAGCCTTACAAATGCAGGTGGACTGAGGGATGAAGGTCAAAATGAACTTATAGAGTAAGTAGTAAGAGTACTCTACTTCATAGAGTAAGAAGCAAAAATTAGCAGAAAGCTACACACACACAAAAAATGTTCTTTGGTTGCTGTATTTTTTCCCTGGACATCATGGTGCCTTTTCCAGGGTCTTTGTGTATTTTCAGATGCACCTTCGGAATGAAAAGAAAGCAATTGCCCATAAATAAAACTGTTATGTGAGGGTCTTTCCTGTAACACTTAATCTACTGATGTACCAGATAGAATCTAGTTTATGGACTCAACAGTCTGTGTTGAATGGGCATAAAATTCATCTTCTACATAGGAAATTGCATCCTTCTCCTTAGCCGACCTTTTCCAGTTTAAACCTCTGTCTGGTTCCTATAAGTTTCGTCATTCAGACACTTCCAGGTAATGTGGTATCATTAGGGCTGGTCAACATGTTCTAAAATAAACCACATTCCCCCTTGGAAATGAATTCTGTCTCGCTGAAGATTGTGATTAATATCATCCATGCATTCTAGTGAGAAGCCGAAACAATTTTTCTTTTTCAGGCCAGTATAAATCTCTACGTCTTAAAGTTATTCCCCTGCCTCCCATCTCTCATTTCTTTGCTCTCCTTTACCTCGGAGTCAGACTGTGCCTTCTACAGTGACCTGTGTTGCCACAGTACAACCTGGGATAGCTGTGGCAGCTTAGCCCCAAAAAGCAAAGAAGTCCAGAACTTTTGCCTTAGAGATACAGCTTGGGGGATGGCAGCTGCCTTGACAAATATAGAACTTTAAAAAAGAAAAAAAAAAAAGAATATTCTGTGAAAAGTTTCAAATCTTCAAATTTTCATTCCCATGTGGGAGGAAAACAACTCCTTTTCAGGGTGAATTTTGCATGAGATGGGCATTTTTGGCTCTGGTCTGCTCTAAACCCCAATTTTAGGTAGGGTAGGAAATCACTTGGGGCTTCACTTCACACTTCTGTGGGTCTATGCTTTTTCTAGATGGGCTGAGATTCTCTGAGGCTGTTTCTCAACACAGCCCAGATGGAGTCACTGCAACCTGCAGCACTGCAGTGGTTGGTGTCAGTCAGAGCTGTGTCCCTAAACTCTGATGTATATTCTAGCCATGAAGGAAATACAATCGTCTTCATAGTAAATGATGGTGCGTGCCATCCTTGAAAAATCTCAGCTCATAGTTTTCTGGGATTTAACATAGGATCACCTGTTTTATGACATTGCTTGGCCTCCTGCCTGCTGGCCTGACCACCACACCCAGTATTGAGATCTGTAATGATTTTTGGGTCAGCTGAGGTATAAGCTGTTTATGCTACTTTATAGCAAAAGAAAAAGGTATCAGTTAATGTTTGTGGACACTCACAAACGTTACTCAAGTATGGTTTGAGAAGACTGCCAGGGCAATCCATGGCCACTGCTGAAGATCATAGAGTCCTGCCAATCTGACCTGGGTGGTAGGAGGTGGTGGGATACCTACTTAGTGCCCAGTCTGGGAAACCATTAGACTTTGAAGCGGCACAGAAGCTATACTGAGCAGGAATATAAGGGGATTTTCCATACCATCTCACAAATCCATCCCATACCCTCACCAGCTGTGCTCAATTTCTGATGCTCCAGAGGAAGGTGAGAGGAAGCCCCAGGATACCCCGCTCTAATTGTGAGGAGAATAAACCTGCCTGAGTCGGGAAGCCAAAGCCCTGAAGGAGGAGACCTGATTATGCTCTGTCATTATACGCTGAGCTGTAGAGGTTAGGAACAGAGGTGGGATGAGGACGGCTTCATCAGGAGGCACCTCTCCTCCTATTTTCCTGCAGGATCTGCGGTCCTCCTGCTATTTATGCACTGTGAAAAAAAAATCCTAGGCTCTTCCCGAAGTGACTGACATTTGTTAGATGAGAGTGTAGGTACAAAATACCCATCACAATATACAATAACCTTTAAAGGCATGCCAGCAACCTCCTCTTTCATTAAGTCACGCCGGCTGAGGGGAGTAGGATGCTATAGCAAACACCTCCCCGGCGGGACGCTACCTGCATGCTAATGCCCAGGGTGTTTGTGCACAGCCTTGGCAGCCAGCACCAGTTTCCATGGTGCCGTCATGGTGCACTCTCCCTACACCTTCACTTATCAGCCTTTCCCACCCATCCTCCTCCCCGCAGCACGCTGCTGCTCGCTCACCCCGAAAGATCAGCCATTGTAATGATGATTTTAAGCTGGGGAGGGGGCTGGGAGGCCGGAGGGTGAAAAGGTGAGCTGTGCCCAGGCGATGTGCGTGGGAACCAACCGGGAGGGCTTGCCTTGAGCTGCACAATGAGACCTTAGGAAAGATTCCCCCATCAAGGAAGCGGTGCTCATCGGCTCCCTCTCGCTTCCCATCCCAGCCAAGTCAGATGCCCTGATGGAGTTAAAAATTGTTTAGGAGAAGTGGTTAGAGAGCATACTTTAAATCATCAGCAGTTGATGCATTAGTGCACGGAGAGGAGAAGGAGCTACGTCTGCTAACAGAGGAAACTGATGTAAACATTTCCAGGCATCTTTCTTTCTCCATCTCCCTCCTTCCCCCTCCCAGCAACCCCGTTTGCAGATGGAAAGAGGCAGACTCCGTCCTCTGACTTTCATCCTATTGACTGCCTGACTAAAGCACTGCATCAATTAACTGCCTTCCTTTCCTTTCTTTCTGCAGGACAGCTTCCCTGCCCGTTTTGGAGGAGTCCATTTTGTCAACCAGCCCTGGTACATCCATGCCCTGTACACGCTAATCAAACCGTTCCTCAAAGACAAGACAAGGAAAAGGGTAATTAGAGGGGGCCGGGGGGGATAGGAAGCTGCAGAGCCAGAGTAGCTGAGTACTCGCCTGCTTTCTTTTCTTCCTTCTTTTTTCTCTGTATTTTTCATATGGCCTCAGAGAATTGCTGCTGTTATTAAAACTTAAGAGTTTGCAACGCTCTGGATCGAATCAATAACTCAGCTGGGGACCAGAAAGTTGTTATCACTGACGAAGTGTGGATACATTTTAATGGGACGTGCAGAGGGATAGAGAGAATTAGCAATGTGGGGGGATTATCAGACCTGGCTGAGGTCACCTGCAGTGAGGGTAACTGCAGCTCAACCCTGTTTGTAAGAGTAAAATTTCCTATTTTGTTAGTTCTGTAAGTTGACTGTTTTCCCATGCTGGTAACTCACTTGTTTCTACAAAAAATGCCCATGCCTGAAGGCTGTTTGCTGCTGAAGAGAAACCCATGTGAACTGCTCTCCTGCAGTCATCTTGGCCATTTGTCCTCTGCAGTCTATCAAACAACCACTGAACCATCTCTGAGAAGGTCCTGGAGCCTGCCCTGGGGTGTCTCTGACCAGGCAGGCCAAGGGTAGTACCAGCTTGAAAGCAGATAAGAAAGACAAATGTCACTGAAGCAGTCCGAAATGGTGACACAGACCCCTGGGAAACATCAGTTCCGGGGTGCAGGGCTGGGTTGCCCTTTAAGAGTTAAGGACCTTCACATCTTCTTTCAGTAGATCGCACTATCTCCCTTACATTCTCACAAAAAAAATCATTCTCAGCAAAAATCAGTTATTATTCCTGACTCGCACTTTCCCTGATCTGGTACTTAAGAAAGTAAAAGTGTCATGTGCTGAAGGAAAGTGAATCAGGATTTTCAGAAGTATTTAAATGACAATCTAATTCTATGGCTGCACACCCCAAAGATAATTTCTACACACGCCCCAGCCAGCCCTGAGATCTTCAGAAATTCCCACCTGAAGCTGTAGCGTCAACTAACGATGCTCCACACCTCATTAGTGCTGGTCTTATTGTACTTAATGAAGTAAGGATTCTATGCTGACTTTGAATTTCCTGTTTATTTTCTTGAAGATCTTTCTTCACGGCAACAATCTGAACAGCCTCCACCAGCTAATACACCCTGAATGCCTGCCCTCTGAATTCGGGGGGACCCTGCCTCCCTATGACATGGGGACGTGGGCTCGAACGTTACTCGGTCCCGACTACAGTGATGAAAACGAGTACACCCACACCTCCTACAATGCCATGCACGTGAAGCACGCGTCCTCCAACCTGGAGAGGGAGGCCTCACCCAAACCCATGAAAAGGTTAGTATGGCCTTTGAAACCATCTCTCATTTGGCTTTCCAACGTGATTTGGAGTAAATCTAGCAGGAAGGGCTCCTCTGGCTGGGAGAGAGGCAGTGACTTGGCAAACGGTGATGGAGAGGAGAGCTTCACCCTGGACTGTGTTCACGGTGTGGCAGGAGAAAAGACCCCTCTCTGTGAAAATGTAATTACTTGTCTGATTACTGTGAAGGAGAATAAGGAGTGTTACAGAAAGTATACCCAAATCAGATGCTGTTCTGCATGGCACAGTGCGGCTGGTAGCACCACATTGGTACTGGTTCCTGTTACTTGCTGTTGACCCCAGTGGATCACGGTGAGGGTTTTACCTCCTCAGAAATCCAGCTTTTGTACAATAAGCACCACTGCCCTCTAAAGGGGAGACGGCTTAGCCTCCTCCTGCTGCTTCTGCTCCATTTTTCCCCATCCAGCAGGAAAGGCAGGAAAGCTGCTCGTTTTAGGTCTCTGTTTTTAGATCTAGTGGTTGTGCATTCAGCTCTGAATGATTTAAATTACGCCTCTAGAGAGTATCACCCTCTCTAATTTGCACTGACTTTGTCGGGATACCTGGCACAGGTTAGTGGGTGGCACAGCAGAGCCACCACTAGCTGCAGGGAGTGGTGGCAGGGCTGCTGGCTGCCCTGTAGGAGTGTAACATCTGCTCTTGTCCCCCTCCTCTACACCACACTCCACAAAAACTGCTTTCCCTGCAGATCCCAGTGATGCTGCCACTCTCCTGCTGCCACTTGATGAGTGGCGGTGCTCACAGACACGACGTCACTCCGTGTGACAGGGAGCGGCCATCATTTTGTCACAGCAGAATCAAAGCTGACAATACAGACAAGCCGTAACGCCACGCAATTTATTTTAAAAGTCTTTTGTCTTCAGAGGGGAAAAAAATAAAAGTTGGCACTGCTGACTGCCAGGATGAGTTTACAGAGCTGGTCCCAGATAATTGATTTTAAAACATTTTTTTTTTCTTTTATCTTTTTTTTTTAAATCTTATCAGTAGAATGCACTGAATTATTTTAGATAAATATTCCATTATTATTAAAACATATATATAAAGTGTAGAATTTATGTAGCATTATAGAAAGAAATCTGCAGGTTTTGAAGCTTGGAAGAACTGTTCACAGGTAAATCTTTGCTGAGGACTGGGTCCGTCCTCCAGTACAAAGAAGGGAGGATCTTACCCTGCCCTCAGGGGAAAACCTCAGCTTGAAAATTAGTTTGGTGCCAGAAAACCCTGCCTCAAGGCAAAGCCTTCTTTTATAATCTGTTCACTAATACAAAAGTGCATTAATACAAATACGGCGAGAGGATGAATCTAATTTGTCATGTTGCCCCTGGGCAGACTAGAGCTAACTTTTAGCCTAATTTCGTTACTTGGCGGTTAAGTGAACCATCTGATCTTGTACCCCGTGGTCATTACTAGCTGTTAGAGGTGAAAAGTTCACTGCTTCGGCAGATTTTCCCCTATGAGTACTTGCTTTGATTCCGCTTCTCCTGAAATTACATTTTGTCCTAACTTGAGGTAAAAACCTATGCTTAGAAAGCATAATTGTGTGCTTTATTAGATTTATTAGACCATATTTATATCTAAGGCCTATGAAAAGGTCTACAGAATTCTATCAGCATTACTTGTCTTTGTATATCCCTCCTCCTCACCTCTATAGGTTCATACATCTGTAACAATGAGAGTGTCAGGCCATGGCTGAGATTCCTGGATACTCCAGGGAGGTTTACACCAGACGTTGGTGATCTCCTAGCATTCATCTTCATCTTGAATCTAACTCCCTCACAATTGCCATAGCTTTTTTTCCCTTGTTAAAGCAATTTTGCACTTCCATTAAGAATCTCTCCCCTCCTCCTCTGCTCACAGTGTAAGAATCTTTAAACCCCTGAGTAAACATGATGATTTCATAAGCGTTTCTATGCTGAAAAGTTGGGTTCAACAAAAAATGTGACTGAGCACTCTTTAGCACATACATTCCTCTGAAAGGAGTATGAAGACTGAGCCTCCTTCTAGAGACTGTCACCATTCCTGGAGGTATTTAAGAAACATGTAAATGTGGCACTTCAGAGCATGTTGTAGTGGCCTTTTGTATGTGTATGGTTCAACTCAATGATCTCAGAGGTCCTTTCCAACCATGAAGATTCTGTGATTCTTGGATTCCTGTAATTTAAGGGTAAAAAACCTTGCTGAACAGTTATGGGTCTTCTCTCTGACCTCCCAGATATCACTGCAGGTTTACCTGTCCAATAAATATCTTCAGAGTAGGGCAGTGATTATGGGATGTGGATTTACCCAGGAGGTATGGAGGACTGTGGTTGTTCTCCCAACCTGAGCACCATCCTGCTGCTTGACAAGGTGCAGGGTTGTAGTTTGTCCCTCCTGGCTCTGTGGCCACTTGCTATAAAGCCAAACAAACCCTTGAGCTGCCAGGTCAGTGCTCTGTTAAAGCTTTCTCCATCTTGGAGCTCAACACTGGAGTAACTAGGAGTCTTGCACTGTCACTACAGAGCAATGGCTGTGTGAAATGTGGCATTGCCATCCAACACCTAGAAAGATGCTCACCCTGGGCACAACCTACTCCAAATATAGTGTATAGCAATTCTAGTGGCAGAGATGCTGAGAAATCAAGATACAAATTATAGATCTGAAAGAAAAATGCCAGGAAATAGAATCAGGCAATAATGGACCCCAATACTTCTGTAGCCACTTGATCTATGTTAGAAAATGAATGCAGAAAAGGGAGAAAGAGGGCATTTTCAAGATGTGCCTGAGGGCAAACTGAAATCATCACTTGAAACTTAAAATAGATCTCAAAATGCAGACCGGGAGAAGATGTAACATCAGGCAGCAGTGGGAGGGAGTGAAGCTGGAGCAGGTTCATGCCCACACGTTGGTCTCAGGACCAACAGCAGTGCTTTGGCTCCCATCCCTAGGGCAGACACACATAAATTGAAATAAGTTCACCTGAGAGTCATGAGGACGGTGAGGAGAGCTGAGAGCACGGTTTTCCCACAAGAAGCTATGGAGGATAATGGTTTGTTCAGCCTCTAAGAGCCAAAGTTGAAGTGGCTATGATAATTTTCTGCAAATACAGGAGGGAATAAGAACTGGGAGGAGAGAATGGGTATTTGAGAAAAAGGACAACTTGGGCATGAGATCAAATGGGTATAAACTGAGTAAAGTATACCTTGCCTGCAAATTAGAGGTGTAGATTTGCTACTGAGCTACTGAAACAGCAGGTCAATATGACACACAAGTGAAAAGTCTGATACGAGGTGGTTACCAGTGGTCACAGGAGGCTAGACTCGCCCATCAAAGTCTCATTAAGTTCCAATTTCTGCTCCCCTTAACAGCAATGGGACCAGAATGTGACCTTCTTCTCAACCACAGGCAGGGTTGGTTTTTCTTGTGACTTGAAATTGATTTGTTGTCCGAAAAGAGTCCTCATTTACTTAAGAGAATGGAGGTGTTGTAGATGGGGAAAGGATTGAAAAGCTCTCAGAAAAAAAAACCTGCCACTATCTCTATTTAGCAACATGATCTTGAAAATCTTGAGATTTGACAACTTCCTATAATATGGAAAATCTTTAATCAAAAACATTGCAATTGCCATTTTTCCACCAGTGGCCACAGGAAGCCCCACTGGGGCAAAATCAAAACAGTGGAAATTGCACTCCCATCTGCACCATTATCTTACACCCTGGGAAAGATCCCAGAACCCGAGTACTGTATGAACAGATGGGAAGCAAAGCAAAACAGCTGATGACTCTACATAATGAGCCTTAATGGCCAGGGGAAGGGAAGGAGGAAAAAAAAAAAAAAGGGCAACAATAGCAAAAATCCATTCAGAATATATCTGTTTGTTAAAATTCAGCTCAGCAGAGTCTGAAATGGGTAAGGTAATAAAGATGCAAACCAGTATGAACACAGTGATAGCAAAGTCAGTTCAATCCAAGAGTTTGGCCACGTCCATTTGATACTTGTGGGAGCAGCAACAGCAACAGACACTTCCCCTGTCCTGGGCCATCTCTCCTGAACTGCCTGCATCCAGGCAGGGAGCCTGTCACTTACTAGCTGTGGGATTTGAGCGTGGTGTAAATGGTGTGAAAATTCAGAGCACAGGAAGAAAATCCCTTCCCTCTCAGCTGTGGCCAAAAATTCAGCAAGACCTGGTGGTCAGGAAGGAGCTTTGGGTTGTTTTAGTCAATGGGGAGCTAGCAGGAAAGCAAAGCATTGGCCTGAGGCACTCATGCTGGCTTTTGTTGATGAGCTGTTGTTTTCAGGAACAGCTGGAGGTTTTATCTGGGTGTGCAGGATAATGAATAGTTATGGTGGATGGTTAAGCCTAGCGGTTAAAGAGTCAGAGGCTGCTCTCAGCAAATCACTGCACCAACAGGGCATAGTCTTCTGGCCAGCCACAGTGGGAGAAGCACACTTGCGGTTATTCTGGTACCTAGTAAGAGAGCATCCCCAGTTGGAGAGAGATCCAGTGACTGGGGAAGATGAGAAGGAATGAGATGAGATGAGTTCTTTGAAGAGTTTCCTGTTTTCCACAGTGTCACCCTGCTCTTAACATTTGGGTCCAGCAGCAGCAAGTAACCTGCAGTAGCATGTTGCCTCTCTCTGACTTGCTTTTCTCTACAAGATCTGCTTTTCTGCAGCTGCATCTGGGTCACTTCTTGGTGTCTGAACTTGATCTTCAGCCCAAGTGACAGAGACTGCTCTCTGCCTTCGCTTCTTCACTGTGCGGTCACCAAGCACAGCCTGGGAGCTCAATGTTCCCTCTCTGCCCTCCCAGGCATCAAAAGAGCACTCGCTTTTAACCTGCTGCCAGTGCAAGTGGGTCTGAAAGCCTGCTGCAATTTAAAATTGCCATGTGGAGAAAGGACATTTTTACCTAAGAGCTAAATATCAGCAGGTCACAGAAAGTGATTCTCCCCCTCTACTCTGCCCTCGTGAGAACCCACCTGGAGTGCTGTGTCCAGTGCTGGAGTCCTCAGTGTAGAAAGGACACAGACCTGTTGGAACAGGCCCAGTGGAGGGCCACAAAGATGATCAGAGGGATGGAGCACCTCTCCTATGAAGACAGGCTGAGAGAGCTGGGGCTGTTCAGCCTGGAGAAGAGAAGGCTCCGGGGAGACCTTAGAGCAGCCTCCCAGTATCTGAAGGAAGCTACAGGAGGGCTGGAGAGGGACTCTTTGTCAGGAAGTGTAGTGACAGGACAAGGGATAACAGTTTTAAATTGGAAGAGGGGAGATTTAGATTAGATTTTAGGAAGAAATTCCTTGCTGTGAGGGTGGTGAGGCACTGGAACAGGTTGCCCACAGAAGCTGTGGCTGCCCCATCCCTGGATGTGTTCAAGGCCAGGCTGGATGGGGCTTTGAGCAACCTGGTCTGGTGGGAGGTGTCCTTGCCCATGGCGGGGGGTTGGATCTTGATGATCTTTAAGGTCCCTTCCAACTCTAACCATTCTGTGATTCTACGATACGTATTCTGGCCAAACAGCTTGTGCTGTTTAACCGATTTTATTTAATCAGATTTTAATTAAAGTTAACTTTCATCAAATTTGGAGTTAAAAATTATTCTCAGAATAACACACATTGAAAGAGCATTGCTATCACCAAGTCAAACTCATTAGAGACTCAGTAAATTCAAAGTTAGGGTAAAACTTTTAAAGTAGAGCCAAGCACACTAGTGGTGAAAATGCACAAATACCTTTTCCTGCTGTGAAGCAGAAACTTCAAGGAGCATAGAATCATAAAATGATTTAGGTTGGAATAGATCCTTAAGATCATCAGGTCTGTCTGTTAACTTAGCACAGCCAAGTCCACCACTGAATCATGTCTCCAAGCACCACATCTACAAGTCCTGTAAAACCTGCACTGATGGTGACTCAACCACTTCCCTGGGCAGCCTTTTCCAATACTTGATGACCCTTTTGGTGAAGTTTTTCCTAATATTCAATCTAAACGTTCCCTGATAAAACTTGAGGCCATTTCTTCTCATCCTCTAGGACTTGAGCACCCAAAGATGCAATGACTTACCTCGTGGTTCATCCAAAGTTCCCATATTAGGCATTTTGAAAATGTAGTGAAAAATACCTGCTGGAATGCATTGCCCCACATTGTTGAGTCAGAACATATGTTTTTTTATGTCCTAGATTAGAGTGAAAGGATTTTAAAGTACACATTAGGGTTTGCCATTATGCCCCCTGATGTGTGCGCTTTCAAAAAGATTGATCTTCAAATGAACTTGTTGCTGAAACTAATTGTTGGGTCTCAGAAGTGGGGTCCTGCTCCCAGAGGGAAGAGTATCACCACTGGCACACTCTAACGCCAACTGGAACAGTTTTAGATCCAAAAGGAGCCATTCACAGGGGTGACTTATGTAAGGTTTTTATTTATTCAGGCTGGTTCCTCCACACGCCCAGCTGGGCTGTGCAAGACAGACCTTTCTAGTTGTTATCCTTGGTGTGACCTTAATGTTCCTTTGCCATATGTTTCTGCTTTTATGGGTCATGTTTTATGCCGGTTCACAGTCAGCACCAATTTACTGCAGAAGTAGTAAAATACCAGCAAATAAAAATCAGTATGAAAACGTGTGAAAGCTTCTCGCTGCCCATGGATGGCACCTGGGTTGCTCTGCTTGTAGCTGGGGTGCATTTCCACATGTGCTGGGAAGAAAAAGAAAAGGGAAATACTCCTTGTAAGCTTGCATTTAAAATAATTCTATAATGTGTGAGACTGATGGTGCAAGTCTTACATTCACTATTTTATTATGAATTATTTGAAACAATGGAGAATTTCTGAATGCCTCTGCAGAAACGCTTCCCCTCATGTGCAGATTATGAATGAGACATGTCTTGATAGTAAAGCAGGTGTCCCATGGAGGTGCATATCTCATAATGTACGTTTTATCTGGTAACATAGATTATTACCTCTTGAACAGTTTTATAGCTTTTGACAGGAATTCTGCTAATACATCAGAGAGAAACAGAAAGGAGCAGTGGGTCTGGCATGTTAGAGAGTCCTGGGGAGGCTGCAAGGGAGATGGTGCAGGAGGAGATGACAGTCACTGAGAGTCACAAAGCCACAGCCAAGCTGAGGACAGGAGGGACTGGTAGCTTGGTGCAGGGTGGCCCCCATGGTAGGCCAGGGCAGGACATCAGTTGATCTCTGAGGGTGTCGACAGCCTGGGTTTCACCCGCTTGCAGCACTCAATTACCAGTGCAGGGGTGCACAAACACAGGCTGGAGGTGGGAATGGCAGAACCCGTGCTGCTCAGGCTGCTTAAAATATTGCATTGTAAATTATGTCTTCAGCTGGCCATAAATTTGCCAAAAGTTTAGTAGTTTAGATTAGAGACATGACACTTAATAAAACAAATGGTTTTCCACCGTTTATGTCTTTTGCTGCCCTGTGAAAAAATCCACCTACATCTGGCCAAGTTACAAGCCTTTGAAAAGGCAATTTGTACATGCTCTGTAGAACCATATTTAATTTTAGCGTTTAATGACCCCAAGGATTGCCTCATGCTTTAGCTTGGCCTCCCAGAATAAACAAACTTGTTCAGCTTGGGTTGATGGTTCAACAGCTACAACATGCATCTCCTAAGCCATGGGGGTGCAAAGGGCTTTTGGAATTAACAAATTTTACTCATAATCACAACTTTCCCTGCACTAGGCCAGGCTGTAGCAAGACACAAGAGCTGGGATTTGGCAGACTGATACCCTGTGCTCTCAGAGCTACATACTTCTCCACCAGGAGAGCTGGAGAAATAAGGATTCAGTAGCCAACCCAGTTGGGTTACTGGGAACTGGGGTCAGTGGGATGGGAGCCACAGGGTGGACTGGAAGATAAGGCGGGAATAAAGGTCTTTAAGCAGCTGGGCTAGAAAGGACACTTGGTGGGCAAGCAAACAGGGATGGTTGGGTGGACTGATGGAGAACAGGACTGATCCTTTGGTTAAGCCTTTGGGGTGCAGCCCTGGAGAAGCCGATCCTTCTCCCACCTCCCTGCCCTTCCCAAACCTCTGGATCAGCCTGGAAAGTTTCTTAAACCAAACTTTGCACAGATAGTAAGATTGCACATTGCTTATTTTAAACCTGACAAGCTGTAAACTTTGGGGTCTAATTTCCAGAAATATTCCACAATTGCCTGCAACAGAAACTGATGGGACACGTGCTTTGAACACGCAAGCTGCCATGTAACTCTGAGAGCCCAGAAAAATCGGACCCTCAGCCCTGGGAATTGGGCGCTCCACATTAGAGGAATGCTTGGACTCTAATCTCACTGCATTTCAGCACTCTGCATGCAAAATGGAAATAAAAAAAACCAAAACAGTCTCACAGCCGTGATATGGCAGTAAATGAATTAGCATTTATGAGGCACACAAGTACTGCATTGATGAACTCCACAGAAAAGCTCAGGAGGGAATTAGCAAAGGCTATCTTCAGAGCAGGCTTGGAATAATATGCAGCAAATGTGTCACAGAGCCCCACGCTGAACCACTAGAAGAAAGCAAAATAAATAGCCGCTTATTAGCTCAGCACTATCTACCCTGAGCACTGAGAGAGGGGAGAGCCCTCCGGGAAAGAACGGTGGGTGCTCCTGGGGCTGGGGAGCAATATGGGGATTACACCACCACCACACGCTCAGCCGAGTTGCTGGTGCTCCCACAACCTACATTTTGGCTTTTCTTGCTGAGGCAGAGTGTGACTTTCCAATCTAAACAGTATATCCGCAGGGCTGCTTTCATTCTGCAGGGGGGTTCTTGCTGAGGACTGGAAACCTCTGATGTAGGACAGAGGACTAGAAAGACAGGCACCCTTTGCTCTCAGGGCTCCATCTTCTCTGGTATTGCCAGACAGAAGTGAAGAGACTGTGATTCAAGGGTAAATATGGTTGGGATATTGGGAACTGGAGTCACTGGGATGGGAGCAAAAAAGGCAGGCTGAAAGGTGAGGCAGGAGTAGAGGTCTGGAGTGTCTGAGCAAAGACACTGGAAGCTCCTGGACTACAAAAAGCAAGGAAATGGGAATGAGCAGGAAAAATGTGAATGGTGATGACAAGTGCATGTGTGTGTATTGAATATTCATAAAGTGGGAGAAGCAAATTTTCTTCATTACTTGACCTGAGTTTGTTTTGTTTAGCTATAACATAAATAATTTTCTTCATTACCTGGCCTGAATTTCTTTCAGCTACCTGAGAGGAGGTTGCAGTGAGGTGGGTTTTTGTCTTTTCTCCCAAGTAACAGGCAACAGGACAAAAAGAAATGTCCTTAAGTTGTGCCAGGGGAGGTTCAGCAGCTGGGGCAAGCTGTTGAGAGAAGAGGGACATGGAGATTTGTTAGCCTGGAGAAGACTGAGAAGGGACCTCATCGGTGCTTGTCAATATCTAAAGGGTGGGTGGGTGTCAATAGGAAGGGGTCAGGCTCTTCTCAGTGGTGCCTGGTGATAGGTCAAGAGGCAATGGACACAAGCTGGAACAGAGAGGTCTCTCTGAACATGTGGAAAAACTTTACATTGAAGGTGCCAGAGCCCTGGACCAGGCTGCCCAGAGAGGGTGTGGAGTCTTCTTCTCTGAAGATATTCAAAACCCGCCTGGATGTGTTCCTGTCCAGCCTGTTCTGGGTCACCCTGCTTTGGCAGGGGGTTGAACTAGCTTATCTCTGAAGGTCCCTTCCAACCCCTTATAATTCTGTGATTGTTGGCAGGCACAGGGAGGATGAGGCAGTCTCATGCTGGGTTCACCCTGTGTCAGTTGCCTCTTTAGCAGCGTAGATGCCCTCACAGAGACTTCTCTACACACACAGTTGAGCACAGATCGAGACTGTGATCACCCCTTGGCTTTGATGTGCCAAGGCAGTGCTCAGAGACCAGTGCCATCCAAGGCACTGTCCAGGATGTGTTAACCATCAGGGAGACAGATGGCCACTGCTGCCGTGGTGGCCCCAAAGCCAGCTCCTGTTTGGGAAGCACAGCAGCTTGTCCTGTGGGCTGAGTGCTGGGCTGGCAGTAAGGTTAAGCCAGAGCTTTCATGTTGCTTTGCCCCCTGAGTCACCATGTTGGTGGATCATTTAACCAGCTCAGCTGTGCCCCTAGACATGGATGGATGCCTCTCCATCTCTTCAAAACACTTCAGTTAGTGTTCCAAAGCTGCCCCTCTGGGCAGGCCCCTGTGGCACTGCCTTAATGCAGAGTTGCGAAGCCAGCACAAGTGCAGGAGCTTCAGAGTTGCCTTATCAAGAGATTTCAGCTGGGCTTATTAGCCTGAGCAGAAAGCCACACTTCATGGCTTCTGCACTGGAGCCGTGCACTGCTGAGCAGAGCCTGCCTGCATCTGCCCGCACCACCTGCGGGAGCGTTACCCGTCTTCCAAGATGCCTTGCCCATGCATTTCATTTTCAAGTGCTTTCAATAATAAAAGAGCACCTTTCTACCTCAATTACCTCATACCTGCACATCTGCGTTGCTTCTGTAATACTGGGGAGAGAGGGAGGGGTAGTAACACTTGGTTTTCCTCCCTGATGAAGGCAGATTCTTGAGGAGCATTGCAGAGCACACCCTGGGGTGCTGCACCCTCCTCTGCAGTCTGGTGGGGAGAGAGGATAGCAGAGAAAGTCGTGCCCCTCAGACCTTGTCAATACAAAAATTCACGGGTGTGATTTTTAAAAAACAACAACTTATTTTGTTTTGTGAAGGGAATGAATAATTGGGAGATGAACAGCCCTGAGCTGCTGGTGGAACGGGAAGGGAATTAGAAGGAAATGAGCAGATGGGAGGTGAGAGGTGGATGAATAGAGTCGCAAGAGGCAATCAGATTGATTGGCTGCAGTGTGTCACTGAGAGCTCGAAACTTCCTGCATCTGGGGACAAAAATATACCACCTTCCTCTTTTCTCCACAAAAACCCTCAAAGGAAGCCCAGCACAAATGTAGCATGTCCTCACTCCTGTGGGCTGTTTATGAAAAGCATAAAATGAGGGAGCAACAGAACTGGAAGATGTCTTTAAAAGCAAGCATGCCATGATGCTCTGGCAGTTTCTGTTAACTCAGTGCAGGATTTTGCTATTACCTTTTATGGAAAAGAAAACTGGTACCCAACAGGCATCAATTGCCTTGAGCCGATTCAGCTGGACTCTGACAAGAGCCTTCCAAAATCAGTGGAGCTAGAAGGCCTGCATGCTGTCTTCTTCATGGTTTTTGACTGAATTTGAGGTGATTACATTCAAATGACCACACACATAAAGCCATCTGCTCTCTTAGATACTGATGTACATACCTTTGCACTGCTGTCATCTGAAATATATGGCGGACCTGCGGGAGAAACAGCTGGATAGTGTTGATTTTCCAGACTTCCAAGTACTCTTGCTGAATAGTAAAACAACCATGGGAGGTTTGATGGACACTTTAAATGGAGCACACTCAAATGGCATCTAGGCTTCAGGACCGAGACTGAGAATTCACTTCCCTTTCTGTTTTAATTTTGCTTTCCTAAGCAAGGTCATCTCAGCTTGGAAATTAAGCTAGAAAAGTCAGTGGGCATTTACTTGAAACACAGCAAAACAAAACCACTTTTTTTTTCTAGTGCCATGAATTTTTGCTTGCCACACCGACAGAAAAGAACCTGCAGCTTTTACTGGGCTAAAGCTCTAACTGAGCTTGCCAAAGAAGGAAAGGCCTGTACTGCTCATTTACCATTTTACATCAAAATTATTTAGGCTGCTGTGCAAGGGGGTGTTTTGCTGCTCTTAATGGAGAGATGGCTGCAAATTACAAGGACTAGTCAGGGCAAAAGTACTTTGATGCCTGACTGCAGTTTATTTTTCAATAGCAGCCTCAGGTGGAATTAGCCACCCAAAACACCTTCCAAGAGCCATGATTTGGCTGGACTTGGATTTCAAGTAGAATCCTCTGCTTAAAAATTTGAAACAGCATTGCAAAGTCCTCCAAAAAAATGTTAATGCAGTTAAAACAGGTAGCAATACTTTTAAAGCAGAAACTAGTCTTAATCCTAGGTTCAGTACTGGAGCCAGCATACAAAAACCCCTAAACATTGTGTAAGCTTGCGCATGCTTAGAACATGACTGCTTTCCTTGAACTAAACGTGTGTTGGATACACAAAAGCAAGGTGAAAACACATAGAGTGCATTCTTTCAAGTAGTATTGGTCTGATATCAGTTTCTATGGCCACAAAATCCAGTTACCAGTCAGTTGAAAATACTTTCTGCATTTTCAGTAGCGGGCGGCCTCTTGCAAATCATCTTTCCTCTGTCATTAAAGATAGTTATAGAATACCAATTCTATTATGTTCTAGGCCAGTAAAATATATCTCTTATGTTCAGTTACCACAGCAGGTTGTAAGCTGCATTGATATACATTGCCAAAATGCTTTTCTGAGCATCTATATTTTTACTCTTTACCAGGCTGAGAGCTGGGGCTGTTCAACTTGGAGAAGAGAAGGCTCCGGGCAGACCTCAGAGCAGCCTTCCAGGATCTGAAGGGAACTCCAGGAGAGCCAGAGAGGGACTCTCTGTCAGGAAGTGGAGTGATAGGACAAGGAGTAATGGTTTTAAATTGGAAGAGGGGAGATTTAGATTAGATCCTAGGAAGAAATTCTTTGCTGTGGGGGTGGTGAGGCACTGGAACAGGTTGCCCACAGAAGCTGTGGCTGCCCCATCCCTGGAGGGGTTCAAGGCCAGGCTGGGTGGGGCTTTGAGCAACCTGGTCTGGTGGGAGGTGTCCCTACCCAGGGCAGGGGAGTTGGAACTGCATGATCTTTAAGGTCCCTTCCAACTCTAACCATTCTATGATTCTATAATAAATGAAGTATATGAAAAATTATTTTGGAATCTTGTTGAGAATTGAGTAATTTTTTTTTTTCCTACACAAAAATTAAGTTAAAAACAGAACTGAAAACTTTTTTTTCAATAAAGAAAACATTGATACATTTGGAAAAAGGAAATCCATACAAAAGAAGATGTCCTTTATTTCAGTGTCTTAGAAAAATACTGATGGTTGTTTAAATTGCTACTGTGCTCTTCAGATGGATTTCTGAACTGACAGAGGTCTGTTTTAGGCTAGGGGCCTAAGCTGCTTATAGTAAAAAAGGAAAAAAAAGATTGTTGCTGCAGAACTTGGCAGGTACTAAAATCTCAGTTAGACCCCTCTTATGTTATTTAGAAGAGCTGGGCACAACATTTGAATCTTTTGGCACTTGAATGTGGAGGTCGGGTTGGCTGCGATGTGTTTACGCAATGCTCTGGCCATTTCAGCTCCATGGGAAGAGGAACAGCATGGGACCTGCACACAGATTTTGGGATTATGATGCTCCCAACCTGGCATGCATCTGAGTACCAGTACAGGGGAGAAACCAGCATCTTGCTGTTAGAAAAGCAGGAATTGTTTTGGATGTAATGAGACAGGAGCAGAGATAATCAGCAACTATCCCAAATGGCAAAACTGAAAATTTTCACATTTGTCTTAAAGCAGAAACTTTCCTCTGTGTGCTGACAAATACCACAATGGATCTGCAACTTTTTACATTCATTGTACAGCAGTGGGTCAGACACAAAGAATACATTGGTAACAAGTATTTATCTGGTACTATTTAATAAAAATTTAATCTGGTAGTCCAGAAAAGAAAATAAAATCCTGTTGATGCTGGGATTTGCATCCATTCTGTATCGGTTTCAAAGGCACATGATTAGTTTTTCCTGACACATACCAGAAATATGTAAACCCCCATTTTGCATAATCTCCTGAATCAGCTGCTTTTCTATATTAAAATGCAGTCATAAACATGATGCATGTCACATTACTGTAAAAAATACACAAAGAAAACATTTGAGCAGACATTTTCTTTGAAAATTTTGGCATAAAATCTTCCCATTGAGCATCCAGTTTCTGTTATCTCTCTTTGGAGGTTTTTTTAATGAC
This sequence comes from Thinocorus orbignyianus, assembly GCA_013400375.1. Taxonomy (NCBI): domain Eukaryota; kingdom Metazoa; phylum Chordata; class Aves; order Ciconiiformes; family Thinocoridae; genus Thinocorus; species Thinocorus orbignyianus. Next base: position 418,598 of record VXBW01004306.1, read on the forward strand.
ATTTTTTTATTATGCTTTAATGAAAGCTCCAGGCATAAAAAAAATAATCATACAAGTTATTCACAGTCATGATATTCAGTCCTGATCAAGTGCTGCAGTACCAAAGGACTTAATTTATTAATGATTCTTATCAAAAGAGAGGTGATATCTAATACCATGAAATGGCTAAGGCTTAAACTGAGGTTACCACAATAACAACTGGGAACTGCAAACACATCCTGCAGGGAATGAGAGCTAACCCTTATTCTAAAAGCTATCCTTGAGAAAACCACTTCTATAAAACCACAATGTGCAAATGCTGGGGTTGGATGCTTCTACAGCTATCTTTGAAAAAGTTCCTTTTTTTTTTTTAGTTTCCCATTTGCAGAATGGTATTGCTCTAAAGCTCATTGCCCACTCCAGCCTGGGAGGGAAATCTTGGCCCAAACCAGAGAAAATGGAGGATAACAAATCTCCGTAACAATAAACTCATCAGTTCCCCCTTCCATAGCTCAGTGAGCCAACAGTGGAATGCAAAGACCTCAGAAAAGGCAATAGTTTTGGATTTTTCCCACTAATTTAAGCCCACTCAGCTTTTATCACTGCAAGAAATCATGATGCTCCACTTTCTCTAGTGTTTACACTTTTTGTGTGTTGAGATTTTTTTTTTTTTTT
>VXBW01004306.1:419278-477964 GCA_013400375.1 Thinocorus orbignyianus
CATTAGCAACAAAGGATAAAGTTTTGCCTTGAGGACAGAAATGGGAGATAAATTGCAGTACTGGACGCACCAGAAGGCCCTTCATTGTCATATTAATTCTGACTTCCTCATTGATCTTGGGTAACTTATGAAACTTCTGCCCATTAAACTCCTACATCGGCAAAATGTGATTTATATATTTGTGTTTCTTGAGATTTGGAACAAGCACGAGCTGAGACTCACTCCTGCAAGCACTTGTACAGATGACTTTGTTCATGCAAGGCATTCCAGTGAGCAGCAGCACAAGCAGTTTTGCCTGGAAAGGCATTAAGGACCAACAGCTACCATGGTGCCTGAAAATCAGGCCTTTAAGCTGCTGAGCGCATTCAGCATTATGGAAAGTCACTAAGTGACTCTCCAAAGTTGACTCTCCAAATATTTGGAAAGCATTTGAGTCATGCAATGAGTCACATCCCTGTTCATATTCAAAGGAACACTTCTCAAATTCCTTACGCTTTCCACAGAAAAGATATAAAGCCATAAAGGTATGTCTCCTAGGAGGCTGAGAACTGGGGCCGTTCAGCCTGGAGAAAAGAAGGCTCCGGGGAGACCTCAGAGCAGCCTTCCAGGATCTGAAGGGAGCTCCAGGAGAGCTGGAGAGGGACTCTTTGTCAGCAAGTGGAGTGAGAGGACAAGGGGTAACAGTTTTAAATTGGAAGAAGGGAGATTTAGATTAGATATTAGGAAGAAATTCTTTCCTGTGAGGGTGGTGAGGCACTGGAACAGGTTGCTCACAGAAGTTGTGGAAGCTGTATCCCTGGATGTGTTCAAGGCCAGGCTGGATGGGGCTTTGAGCAACGTGGTCTGGTGGGAGGTGTCCCTGCCCATGGCCAAGGGGTTGGAACTCGATGACCCTTCCAACTCTAACCATTCTATTATTATATGAAAATGGATAAAAGCAAAAAATCAAGAAACACCACAAAGGGACTCCTGGAAGGTGAGTGGTCCTGCAACAGCCTTCCCTAGCATGTGTGTCTTCTTGTTTCCAGGTCCCAGTCTGTGGTGGAAGCCGGCACACTGAAGCATGAAGACCAGGGAGAAAACGAGAACACCCAACCGCTGCTGGCTCTGGACTGAGCTCCCAGGTGCCAAGCACATGCAGATACATAAACAGACTTCCACCGTAGCAGAAACCCAGAGCACACACCACACACACACACATGCGTTTTGCTTGAGAACAAGTCCTTCATGTTTCTTGACCAGGTAACAACCGTCACCAGCCATCTGTCCGTGCGGCCAACATTGAACAAAAACTGAGAAATTCCTATTGACACAGGAGTCTGTCCATACACAAAGAATTTATTTTCTTTTTTCTTTTTTTTTTTTCCTTTTTGATTTATGACATTAAAATATTGGAAATGATGGGACTGCATTCTCTGTTTAAAGGAACCAGGGTTCGTCAGTAGAAGTTTTCCTGAAGCCTCCAGCAGGGATGTTCTGCTTTACAAAAGCGAAGGTTACACGTGTTTTAAAGAAATGCATCTCAGATTTAAACTTTGCACTGTAATTTGCAGTTTAGTCTGGCTCAGAGGGCAGAAATAGCAGCATCTATTGCTCAAATTTTACAGAAGGATTTTGCATTAAGAAAAAAAAAGAAAAAAAACCATCAGTGCCAGCATGCCATTCAACATGACAATTTGTGACTGCCTCATCCATGCAGCTTATAAGGGGTCACTTATTTTAGTATCTAGCAAAAATTATTCTTAACTTTTGAAGCCCTTATAAAACTGTCAGCTAAGTGGAATGACTTGTGTGGGCAGCAGGCGCACACAATTTGAAATGCAATTATTTAATTTAAACGATGTGGGTTTTTTTTCCACAGGCAACTCGGGAGCCTATGTGAAGGGGAGGGATGCTAGGGAGGCCCATCGGACACATTCACCAGTTATTAATGGTTCAATCCAGATTGTTCCATTTAGGTCCCGATTGCAAATGAAAGCTCTGCAGAGCCATTTACCCCCTCCTCCCCTGCAGTCAGTGAAAGGTGTACACACTTGAAGGGTATGGTGATCGCAGATGTAGGCTGTGGTAAAAATGTAAAAGGAAAACTTAGAATTTATTCTTCAGTACAAGCTTCTGCTAGAAGGAAATGTGGAAGAATAGGAGAACTGAAATGCCAAAGATCAGTTTGTTATTTCTCTATATAACTCTAGCTGCAAAGAGAGTCTCATCCCTTCATTGAAACAGAAACCAGATTAAAGAAATAAAAGAAAAATCGTTATCAAATTGCATGTGCAGTGACTTTATTTCCTTAAATGATTACAACCACTGTATACACCCTTCAGTCTTCAATTAAACTGCCACACATTGACAATTTACTAGAACAAGCAGTTGGCAACAACATACCAAAGGCAGCAGGGTAAACCATATCTATAAAATGAGATGACGATGGGCACAGGAGTTTTTAATGTGCCTCTGGAACATCCACTGAATTTGGAAATGATACACACTGAAGTGATGATATGTTCATCATCACGTATGAAGTGATGATATAGTGACACAGTCAGCCCAGACGGATGGATTAACAAAATACCGCCTTTATCTACAACATTTTGTGCCTACACAGGGCAGGAAAGTCATCCCTGCCAGATCCTATCAACACACCTGGGACTTACCCACTAGCATTTGTACAAAATAGCCTCATTCAGACTAACCATATCATGGACACAAAGCCTGGCCTCTCCACAACAGACAGCGAGGTCTTTAAGGCAGTGGACGGTCCCAGAAAGGCAGTATAGAAGTCAGAAAAAGCAGCAGAAGCTTACAGGAACATTAAACAATCAAGAAAGACTATTAAGCCCATTTATCTTTGGGATTTCTTCCATTCCTTCTCCCCCGGCATTCCCGCAACTAGGATGTCAACAGGATGCAAGTCCTTTCCCTTTCCTGGGCTCATGAAGACTAACAGACATTTGGATTTGTCACAGTGAGCTTGCTTCAAGCAGAACATAGAAAAAAAAAAAAGCAAACAGACAAAACAAGACAGACGTTGGCTATTATACTGCAGCATTAATGAAGAAATACTTTGGCTTATGATTTTTCTCTGTCAATACACTTACCTCCACCACACCTTTGTGATGACCTGTTACAATCACTGTTCATTCAAGTTGTTCAAGATTTGTTCTGCCCAAGAAGTGCAAATACCACTGAAATCTAGTCCTTGAGGATTAAACCTCACAGAGGATTAGAATGATTTCTTGTCTTCAGCTGTGACATGAATAAACACATACAATACCTTGTAAATAACTGTATGATGCCTGTATTTAACTGCGAGGTCTTATACAGACTCTGTGCTTGCAAGTAGGGTGGCTACAGGCAGGGAGGAATCCACCTCCTAACATCATGATGAGTACATACTGCCTTACAAACGGGAGACTATATTGCCCTTCTCTGTCATAGCTCATTGGTAAATAAATCAAAAGAAAAAAAATATTTAAATTGCAATTGTTCTCCATATAAAAATGTTTCCATTCACTTCTTCCGTTGGCACTTCCATTGTTGAAAAGCTTTTTCAAGATGAAATACTGGTTGGCAAACAGGAATACCTAAAGTAATATACCACTTATTCACAGAATAATTTCTGCAGTTTGCTATATATATCCTCCCCGTGTAAAGAGCTAATCCAATAACTGTGCCTAACAAAAAGAGATGCTCTCAGCTCCTTGACAGGTAGACATAGAGGAGATTCGCTTCACCGTTGCAGGAGCTGTTCATAATACACCTTGTCATACCCAAGACACTTAAGGGTTTAAATGGCCAATATGTCACTACACAATTTAATACCCAGTGCTGCTCTGGCACACACACAGCTTGGGCAGATCACTTATCCCTATTTGCCAATTTTATCTACTTGCCAATCCCAGTCAGAAAAGATAAACTATGAGACTTCAAAGGAATAATGAAAAAAAAATCTGAAGGATGGCATGGATTTTAATAGATAAAGCTCCAAAGCTCTTACCACTCCTTTGATATTTACTCTGAGCTACAGAAACTAGAATGCAACATTAATAAAAGTATTCCTAAACCACATATTTTGGTTTTAAACAGTTCTTGATTCTATCTTTACAAAGTGCGTCTTTATTTTAGAGAATTACAAAATAGTTCATAATTTGTACTGTTTGATCACTTTACAGAGATACAAAATACAGATTCTGTCTAAAAAACTACCAGGAGATTCAAAACCCTCCCCTTTTTTTTTCATTATGATCCCCCCCATCCCATAACAAGTACCTTATTTCCAGTTTTGGACATGATTCTCCTAAAGATCCCCAGAAGTAGTTTTCTGTTTTCTTAAGTGTGAACCATATGAATCTTTCCAGCTTTCATGATGAACTGAGATCTGTTACATTCTTGTATACTGTGTGTAGTCTCAGCGTTATTTTTGATAAGCACAACACATTAAAGCCTAATTATCACAGCTGTCTAAAACTGACTCTTGATCAGAGAAGGCTTATTAGTTTAATAGTCAAAAGGGAAATTAAAGTGCACACCTCCAGAAACTGGTTACACTAATTGATGGTGCAATGACCACGTGTTACATGGCATTATGAGATTTAATTACCTAGTAAAATACAAAACCTAAAAAGCATTTGGTTTATGAGAATGCAAAGCTCTTATCTGTATTTTGCTACAGCAAATGTGGCACTCTGGTCATGACACAACAGTACCATGATATGGTCTCTGCAGTACAAAACCACCCAGCATTGAACAAATAAGATGACTATTGGGTGCCTTTTGGCCAACCAAGCCAAAGCTGTGGAGACTAAGTGACCTCAAGGTCTCCTTGCTTAGTGTTTATCTCTCCCAACCCACAGTAACAAGGCCACCGCTCCTGAGGAGCCCTGGGCATTCTGGCACACTGGTCTACACTCGGTTGGTTCTGCAGGCCAGTAGGTGACAGCTAACCATAAATGTCATCAGTACAACCTCAGGTGTTGCTTCCCTGTTAGTGTTCTGAGAAGTTAACGATGAAGAGTCCTGCACCCTCCATCTCCCCTTAAGCAGCACAGGTCCAGAAGACCAGCCGATTGCTTAAATATCTGACCAGTTTTCTTTCTCGAAAATAGGCCTTTTTACCATGCAGTAAATCCTGTGTGGCAGATACAGAGTGTACTGTAAACAGTGCTGGGATAAGACTACTTCAGCGTTATGTCATTTCAAGACAAGGAAAATGCCATTAGGTCAATTAAACGATCATGCTAGCACGCTGTAGGACACCAGCAGCAGAAGTTAATAGGAGTTAATAACCTGAAGCTCTTTGTCTGCTCTGCATTCTGGCAGGAAACCAAGTTAGACCTTGTCCTTCTGCCCAAAACAAAAGAAATTCTTCATTAATTTTTTTCTTTCTGTTGAATGACCACCCAAGGGCAGCCTAGAAGGAGACCCTGGAAGGAGGTGTCCCAGATTCTTGAAGGGCAGAAAATGGATATCGCAACACAAGCTTTTGCAACAATAGGCAAAACAGTAGTTCAGTAAGTAATCCTAAAAACTGTCACGCACATTAAGCTCTGAGCCTACAGATGTCACATTTGCTCAATATCTTCCAAAATCACATTACCAAACTGAAGGTTGCCTGCTAACGAAGAGAATTATTTTGTTTTAGAAGAACAAAGCTTCACTAAGCAGCTGATTACGCAAGTTTCTGTTTGCATTTCCAGGAAGGCAAGGGAAGGCCACAGCTGGCAAAAACGAAATCTGTTCATATATAGTGTTTTCCTTCTGCTGATAGCTAGAGAAGCACTTACATATATATTGCTTTTTAAAAAAAATAGTGGTTAATTAAGGGAGATTTGTTCATAATTATGCTAGAAAAATACAGTTACTCAGGTAGAAAAAATACAAACCACACATAATCCATTCACATTATCTACAGTTGATAACATAGGGACGTGTTCTTTGCCTAAAGCAGCTAACATCACAACTGCATACTGGTTTTCAAAGTCGGTTGTGTGCATATGTTTATACATATCTTACACATTGCTCCCCAGGTCAAAACCTGGGAAGTATTTCCTGGACATAGAATTTCAAGTCTCATGCCTGAACAGGGCTGAGCAGGTGACTGGCTGGGTTTGTACCCATAATACATGTACGGCAAAAACATCTGCACATTCCTCAGTTTTGAAAATCCAGACCTATTACTCTTCAGCTGCCAAGATTTGTATTTGCAAACCTGGAGCCAGAAAAACAATACATATCAGTGCTGTGTCAGTATCAAACAAAATATGGCGCTTTTTTTTGCCTTTTTTTTTTTTTTTTTTAAATCAAGTCCTCTGTGATTGTAGAATGCCGTCTTTATCTCTTCTAACCCTTATAATGATACTATTCTTTGTATGCTGGATAAATTATTGGCATACTCCAAGGGAGTTAAAGCTCCTCTGCTCCGCACATCAGAAGGAACCCCTTAAATAGCAGGAAGGGTGCGTCTCTGTTGTGCTGTTAACTCAGGGTGCCACACATCCACGATGAATATCAGGCGATAATCTTCAGCATCCTGCCACACTTCATGTTCAAAAGAGTCATCAAAAATGAGAACTTTCCCTTCCTCCCAGGTTCTGCAACACACAACACAAAAAAAAAAACCAACATGCTTTAGTGTAGTATTTGAAGGGCCACGGAGCAGGCAAGCAATATATCAGCTCTGAAGATGCTTTGACATACGAGAATGTTTTAAACAGTATACAATTCACAGTCAGGATTTTACTACCTAATATAGAGATTGAAGTATCTATCCAGTCATCCCCCAAGCTGATCTGTTATCAGTGGCAGGCCTCTGCATTTACATTGTTGAACTTTTGAGAAGCTGCAGCTAGCACACTTCTGCAGCCTGCTGAGATAATTATGAAGAGATGTCTGATGCCTGGTTAAATGCATATTCCTGATACTGTGAAAAATCACCAACTGATCAGTGACCACTAGTGATAACATCACAACAGCTGAAGAAGTCATAGTGCCGGTCATTTGTCGCTGCCCCTCAGATCTCAGTCTCATCTACTGTGTTTAGACACAACAGCTGGTTATGCCTGGCATGGTTTGTCTATTGAAAAGTCAGGCAGAGGTATTTCTTCCTTACAAATTTATTTTACATTGTGGCAGGACAAAAGCATGGACCTGATTATACCCCTTCAGGTGAAGATTGGATGAATAACAGTCAGTCAAGGCAATATTGGTCAAAAAATAATACCCTCTCCTAATGCTCCTAATACCCTCTCTACAATAAGCACATAATCAAATTTTTTAAATTTAACTTTTAATTAACCCCTTAGGAGCTGAAGGAGTCCATAAGGACGGATGCCCTTAAAGGAAATTAGGAACTGTGAAGAGCAAAGGTAAAGAAACAAAGATCTTGTCATCAGAGATGGAGATGCATCACTTAGCTCATTCAACCGTCTTCATTCACAGACAATTTTCAGAAACAGGGTGAAAATGAAGTTTAGACTCTCAAGTCATCTCAGTATTTTACTTCTTAATTCAACAAAAGCAAAAATTAACCATTAAAGTTTATGGGATTGTGCTGAGGAGAAATGGAAATTGGATCATTTCAACTGAAATGATCATCTAAACGTATTTTAAGCAATAGCAAATAAAACAGAAAGCGTAACAGTGGAAAATTCACACTGGCTTGCACAAAGACATCAGCCTTTAAGGCCCAGCCAGTGAGCCTTTTGCAGGTTTCAGCCATGATCATATGTTTTATCTGACAATAAAGATACTTTATGTCACACAAACCCAGGCTACTACCCTGAAGTTACATTGGTATTACCCAAGTCAATGAGAGTCAACCACTTGTAATGCTATAATGTGGTTAAAAAAAAAATCAAGTTGACTTTGGGGTTTTTTTTGGGAGGGGGTGTGTGGGTTGGGTTTTTTTGTTGGTTTTGGGGGTTTCAGTGGATTTGGTTTTGGTTTTAATTGGTTTTTTTTTGTTTTGGAGGGTTTTGTTGTTGTTTTGGGGTGGGGAGGTGCTGGGTTTTGGGGGGTTGGTCATTTTTTTTTTTTTTTTAATTAAACCAAGCCTGAAAAATCCTGCCCTAAATAGCCTGAAAGTGAAGCTCAGTTAAGGACAATGAAAACTCCAAGCACCCAGATGAAGTAGCTTCAGAGGTTAAAACCCAGGACCGAGCATTTACATCATAATGGGACGGACTGTTTTGCACAACAAAGAAAAAGTCACGAAGTTGACAGAACTATTAGCCCCTTTTGAACAGATTACAAACCCCACCATTAGCATGCAAATAAGTATTTTCCAGAAGCCTTCATGGTGTGAGAAACACTTCACAGTGGGACCAGAAGGACAACATTATCCTGCTCTGGTGCTGAGACACTTTGGGGTAGTTTCTATCTTACCTGCCCAGCTTTAGTGTCACCTGCTATGGGTGAGATCTTGGACAGGCTTCTGCATAAGGCTGTAATTCTCCACCTTCATTTCAGAACATGATTATCTTGTCTGACAGAGATGTTCGGTTTTGATAACTAGATATTATTTACCTGCTGTTTTTGTGCATTGTACCCTACACTTTACAGAGCTGAGACTTCAAAATAGCTGTAAAATTACTGTAGCTGTAGAGAATAGCAGTGAGGCGTACCAGGTCCCAGCAGTTGCAAAAAGACTCTTCTGCAAGTGAAGGAGTGAAACACAGAAGTAGACAGAGCTGATGTCCATCAAAGGATGAGTTGTCTTGTAATATTGCCCCTCCTAACACCTACTCTGTGTGGCACAGAGGTAAATGGGCACAAATTTCTCATTATTTCTGTTCTCTATTTCATACACACACCAGTGGGACAGGAGACCAGAAGAGAACTGACCCCGTATGAAGCTATGCTAACCTTCTCATTTGAGAAGCCCTCCTATTCGAAACCACTACTTTACCACTGCTCTGAACAACCAGAGCAGGAGGGGAGACACTGAAAATGCCCAAGGCAGGATTTCCTCCTCATACCATTCCCTTCCACAGTACTTCACCCACCTCCCCTTTCATGAGATGGGATAAGGGATAATAACGGATGTAAAAATACTCCCCTTTCATTGCCATCAGTAGAGAAACTTTCAATGCTTTCAGGTTAAATCCTGCCTTGTATTCTGAATGTAGAGCTCTCGCCAAAAGCAATTCAAGTTAACACATTCCAGCACAGTCTGTACACAGCTCTTGCATGTTTTCCATTTCAAATGAGTGAGTCTGATGTATAAGGACTGAGAAAGTTGGGGTTACTCAGCCTGGAGAACAGAAGGCTCTGAGGAGACCTTCAAGCCCCTTCCAGTATCTGAAGGGGCTACAGGAGAGATGGGGAGGGACACTTGACCAGGGAGTGGAGCAATAGGATGAGTGGTAATGGCTTCAAACAGAAAGAGGGGAGATTTAGATAGGATCTCGGGAAGAAATTCTTTCCTGTGAGGGTGGTGAGACCCTGGAACAGGTTGCCCAGAGAAGCTGTGTCTGCCCCATCCCTGGAGGGGTTCAAGGCCAGGCTGGATGGGGCTTGGAGCAACCTGGTCTGGCGGGAGGTGTCGCTGCCCATGGTGGAGGGGCTGGAACTTGATGATCTTTAAGGTCCCTTACAATTCTAACCATTCTATGATTCTATGATAAGACTGAGCCAGGTTCAGGAGCCTAGACACTGAAATGCTGGATCTGCAGCATATCAGCAACAAGCGTTTCTCCACTCTTGAGTTTGAGGGAGTGTTGCTACCAAGGAGGAGGCCATTAAGTTCATTTTCCACACCACCTTCTGTTTGGGTTAGGACTAAGAAGGGTGCCTGCCAGATAATAATGGGTGGTGAGCTCTGGATATCTTCTCTCTTGGCAGCCGATCAAAATCACCACTTTGTTCACATAGTGGTATGAACAGAAATACAGAAATACATTCTGTTATGCTGATGGAAAGGGACATAAAGCTTAGTCTCAGCTTTCACTAAATAAGCAAAGAGTTCCATGTCAAAAAAAAAAAAAAAATCAAACCAAAAGACAGAGGTACTTTTGTTGGCAAATATATTAGATTGGCATTATAAAAGTAAACATAGAGAGACTTCATGGACTAAACTTACTGCTATTCCCATGCTACAGCAGAGAAGAACAGCTTTGTCTCTCAAGATTCTTCTGGCTTTGTTTGACAAAGGCTATTTACATGTTTGTACCGAGAGTTAGGGTGCAAATTGCCTATTTGATAAAGTATATTATACCTTCTGATCAGTAAAACACATTTTCTTTTCATTTTTCTTTTATTTTGTTTTATTACATGCAGTCCCACCCCCTCTTCAGCTTTGAGGAAGGTCAAAGAAACCCCAAAATATCTCAAACAAAACCTGTTCTTTTGGGTGCACTGAATTAAGCAGCCTTCTTTAGGTGAGGAAGGTGAGGGGAAAAATCCAAAAAACCCAAACCATACCTGTTCTCTTGGGCGCACCGAATTCTGCAGCCCTCCTCAGGTATCACCAAGCCCAAATGCATCCTTAGCCGACAATTGGTGGGTCCTGTGTGGGGCCAGACATGAGTCCCCGGGTGCATGATAGAATATTTGATCTGCAAGAAGAGAGAGAAAAGGCCTTCAACAAGTTCAGCTTCACAGCCATACTGCTAAGAGGTCAGGACTTCAGTATATCCCACCCTTGATGATGGGCCAAAAGTACAATGTCACTTTTTGTGAGAGTTTCAGCAACAACTGCAATTTCTCACATCCTAAAGGCATTCAGTACTACAAAAACCATGTCTTGTAGGGTGCATGTAAAAATGAGTATTTTAAATTTTGTTTAAAATAATTAGAATTCATATTTCAACCTGAAAACAATTATCTCCTATGTACAATCAGAAAAATATCTTTTTTCCTACAGACTTACAGGCACACTCAATCTTTTAAAGGGATGGGCCAGGAAACATAAGGTCTGTGTTAGCCAGACTGACTGAGCCCTCTCAGATGACAACTGGGTTGTGAAGGTCACTATCAGCCTTGGTTGGAGCAACCATGAGATGGTGGAGTTCAGGATTATGAAAGGAGTGAAAGACAAAAAGCAAGATTACTACCCACAGCTTCAGGACAGCAGACTTTGGCTTATTCGGGGAAAAAAATCCTATAATAATGCGTGGGAGAGAAGAGGGGTCTAGGGCAGCTGGTTGATTTTCAAGGATCACCTTGTGCAAGGTCAAGAATGGTTCATCTCCACGTGTAGGAAGCATGGAAACCCAGACAAAGTTGAAACACAAAAAGGAAGCTCATAATTGGTGGAAGCTGGGGCAGGGCACACAGGAAGACTCTCTGAGTATGCAGGGACGAGGCTAGGAAACTCAAAGCTCTCCTGGTGTTGAAACTGGGGATGGAAGTGAAGGGTCACAAGAAATGTTTCTACAAACACATCAGCAGTTAAAGGAAGTCTAGGAAAAATGTGGACCTGCTGCTAAATGTAGCAGGAGATCTGATGACAAAGTATGTGGAAACGGCTGAGGCACGATATGCCTTCTTTGCCTCAATCTTTACTGGTATGACTGACCTTCAGAAATCTCAGGTACCTCATACCAGTGGAAAAGACTGCAGCAAAGATGACTTACCCTCAACAGAGAAGGATCAGGTTAGGGGACAACAAATTGGTCCATGGGTCCTGGTGACATCCACTCATGAGTGCTGAAAAAGCTGGATGATGTGAATCCACACTCAATGATCTTTGAGAGGTCAGGACAACCAGCAGAAGTCCCTGAGGACTAATAGAAAGCAAAAATTGTTCCTATCTTGAAGAAGGGCAAGGAGGAGGATCTGAGGATGAAATACATATATATAGGCTATAGGCTATTCAGCCTCACCTCAATCCCTGGGAATGTGATGGAGGAAATAGTCCTGGACACTATTTCCAAACACATGAAGGAAAACAAAGTGACTGGGAGCAACCAGCATGGATTTATGAATGGGAAATTTTACTCAAACAGCTTTCTGTGATGAGAAGTCTAGCTTGGTGGATGAAGGAAGATTAGTGGATATTTTTTTTACCTCAACTTGAACAAAACCTTCAACACCATGCTACCATAGACATTCTCATTGACAAACTGACAAAATAGCAACCAGGTAAATTGACAGTGGATTGAAAACTGGCAGTTCAGCCACATTCCGAGAGATGTGATCAGAGGCACAAAGTCCAGCTGGAGGACACTCATCAGAGGTATATGTCAGGCCTCAGTACTGGGTCCAACACTGTTTAATAGCTTCACAAATGATTCAGATGATGGGACAGAGTGCACCCCCCCTCAGTAAGTTTGTAGATGGTAGAAAATTGGAGAGGAATAGCTGATACACTACATTATTATTTTATTGCCATTCATATGGACCTTGACAGACTGGAGAAAGAGACAAAGAGGAATCTTAAGATGTCCAACAAAGAGGAGAGCAAAATTCTGCACTGGAGAGGAATAACCCCATGTGCCAGTACAAGCTGGTGGACAGCTTTCTGGAAAGCAACTTCCTAGCAAAAGACCACAGGGTCCTCACAGACAACAATCTGAACATAAGCCAGCAATGTGCTCTCACAGCAAAGACCAACAGCCTCCAGGGCTATGTTAGGGAGAGGTTTGGCAGCAGGTTGAGGGAGGTGACCCTTCCCCTCTACTCAGAGTTGGTAAGACGCCTTGAGTGCTACTATGAGAAAGACATGGACATACTGAAGCAAGTCTAGCGAAAGGCTATAAAGAAGGTTAAGGGATTGGAGCATCTGACATACAAAGGGAAGTGGACAGAGTTGGGACTGCTCAGCCTGAAGAAGACAAGGCTCAGGGGAATCTTACCAACATATATAAATACCTGATGGGATGAGAGAAGAAGACGAAGGCAGGTTCTTCTCAACGGTATCCAGTGAAAGGCAAAGAGGCAATGGACAGAATTTGAAATACAGGACATTCCACTTATACATAAGAAAACATTTTTGCTGTACACTGGAACAGGTTCCTCAGAGAGGCTGTTGAGTCTCTGTCCTCAGAGGCGTTCAAAACCTAACTGGACACGGTCCTGAGCAACCTGCTCTAGTTCATCATGCTTTGAACAATGGGCTGGATCAGGTAATCTCCAGACATCCCTTCCCACCTCAACCCTTCTGTGATTCCATAGCAATGCAATGAACAGGAAGTGTGAATAATGCACAATAGTGGTGCAAAGTGCCTTTTCAACTGAGGAATCTGCACACCAGGCTGGGATACGGTAACTTTGGCAAATCCTAAGGTTTAAGTATTGCTTGCTCTCCAGCTGAAACAAAATCAGCAGAAGATGGCATGCGTCTAATGTGTTAGCCGTTCCCATCATCTGAGCTGACCAACAGGATGGCAAGTGATGAGCTCCATTGGCCGTGGTGAACACAGAGGCTCCAAACCCACCACCTCTGCTACACTGAGATGGGTTAACTTGTCAGACTCCAGTGCAATGCAAGTGATGGACTACGCAGGATAGTTAATAATATCCCAGAGAAACAATGTTTTAAATGCTAATATACCAGCACTGCGGACTGATTACTGTTGTGTATGTTTTCTGTCCACACAGATCAGCCCAGATAACATCTGTGAATTATACATATGTGCCATACATAAATGGGCCTGAACTACTAATGAGTTACACTGAGGTGGTACAATAAAACTCCAAAGAATTAAGAAATGCCCAGAAATAAAACTACATATGCTACCTTCAGTTTACTGGTATTTTTTAAGGAGAATGATAGAATTTTTAATAATATGACCATTTGCTATTGTTCTACACAGTCTCTCTACAGCAAGGTACCCAAAGTATCTGAACGGTCTACCTACCACAGAATTCCTAATTTCCTGATTATGTTCATTCCTGTTGTTTCCAAGCGCTTCAATATGTGAATAGAGATTAGGTGATACTTTAAATTTAATTTACTAGTAAGAATCTGAGGTAGGGCTAGCATAAGACCAAAATTGTCCTAGGCATCCCTGACTACTGGATGTAAAACTTCAGACTTCTAAAGCACCATTTTTCACATCGTTTTACGTTTTACATGTTCAAAACACATGACTATAGCTATAGCTGTGAGTACACAATGTTTCTGCAAATCACATCCTGGTGATAACATGCAGGGTGCCAAAAAACGATGAGCAAAATAGTAGCTCTCAAAGAGAATTTGCTCTCTGGGATAGATTCATTTTGGTGACGGATGCCACAGAAAGCAGTTTTCTTGCTGTTAGCCACACTGAGTGTGATGACCTCTCTCATCAGCTACATTCACTGCAACCAGCCTTTGCAACAAATCGAAGAAACAATAGCCTTGTTCTTTCCCCCAGCAGTAGCTGTCTAATGCACTTCTTTGCATCAAAACAGAGAGTCTGGTGAAAAAGCTGAATGCCTGCTCCTGAGGCTCTGAAT
The DNA here is from genome assembly GCA_013400375.1 of Thinocorus orbignyianus. Taxonomy (NCBI): domain Eukaryota; kingdom Metazoa; phylum Chordata; class Aves; order Ciconiiformes; family Thinocoridae; genus Thinocorus; species Thinocorus orbignyianus. The sequence goes on from VXBW01004306.1 coordinate 433,658, forward strand.
TAGGATTATGCTAACGCTGTGTTTTCCAGCTTTTGTATCCTTATTTTTGCAACATGAAGGTTATTCTCTCGTAGTCATTACAGATAAAATATACTAAGTTGAAAAAAAAAAGAAAAGAAGAAAAAATTCTGCCCTACAGAACCACATGATATCTGTGCTGGGCCATACGTTCAGCTGTGCATGTATTGATCCATACCATGCAAGTCTACTGCATGATTTAATGAGGTTAATTTGTAGCTGAGTATGCAGTGTAGACTTGAAAAAAACACTTTGTTGACACCCAAGATCACAGCTCATGGATGTAAAATTTCCTTCCTTACATTTAGGAAAGAAGCACGTGACAGCAGTACTGTTGTTTGATTTTCATGATGTGATTCTCCTCTGTCTAATGTGACCAGGCTGGGGTAGATTGACGATGTTTATCACAGTGAAAATCTAGCTCACTGAATTGGTCCTGTAAAGTTACATTCAAGCCAGAAAAGAATTTTCGGGTTAGAAAGGACCTAATCCAACCTCCTGGCTCAAAGCAGGGTTAGCTGTGAGTCAGAGCAGGTCATTTTGGACTAAGGTTTAATAAGTCATTACTTACTCATTGACCCTCCCATGGCAAATAACTACTTGCCTATCACGAGTTTCCAGGAACCACAAGGTAAAATAGCTCGACTGAAGAGTCCACAGAAAGGCTACAGCAAACATTTCACCTTGCATTTGCTGAGGGCTAAACCTGGGTGTATTTTCACTGTTAAATTCATTGTGTGCTTGAGGCATCATTAAATACACCCAGGTTGTTGCATCCCTCTCTACACATTGCTCACAACCACCTGCTCCCAGTATTACCAATTTGCAAAAATGAAGAAATTTGCCAGCTACCTGCCCTCTTCTGCAGCCAGTGGCTTCTGGGAACCTTTCCAATAAAGCGCACGTTTTCGGGACACTTTTACAAGCATTCTCATTTTTTCTTCCTAGTGAAAATAATGGATAGAGCATTAGTAAGAGCAACGAACAAACATTTCCTTGTTTTCTGCTTTGCAGAAGAGCAACAAAGATTTCAAAGAGCTGACACTGAAAGACAGGTAAATACTATTATCCTCATTCTACAGATTATGAAAACGGAAGTATTAACACATTGTAGTATCAGAGCAGCCCACAACATCTTTACTTTTAAATTATTTGTGAACAGCAGGTTTTCTACCAATTTTTAAACGTGATTCTAGAAGTATAATAGTTAATGAAGCTGCAGAGAAAGAAAAAATAAAAAACACCATCACCCATTTCATCACCAGATCACATTTTGATGTAAGTTGCTTATAAGTTTATTTTTACAGTGCTCTTTCCTATGCAGAGTCTTATAAGGATTCAAGGTCATTGCAATAGTTGGGCCTCCCACTGGACAGCTCAGGAACAGGGTAGCAAGCTTATTAAAGCTCATATTCTTCTGCTCATACCATTTCTGAATGACAGATCTCACCTCGCTGACAACATAATATTGAGGATGTGCCTTCTCCCATGTTCCCGTCTTCCCTCCAGCTGATCTGTACTATGCATTGCCACCCAAAATGTTTGCCAGCCTTGCCAGGAGTATTTACCCTCAAGGGATTCTTAGAAGTGCTTGGGGACAACATGGTGTAGAATAAAGAACTCTTATTCACTGTCACAGGGGTCCCAGGCACTCTTTTACCAGCTCCTTTCTTCTGCAGATTCAGTGATCACACAAACAGTTCTGGAAAAAAAACTGTGTGGCTACTACTTATGACATTATATTAATCTGAGAAAGTGGATTTCGGCAAAGAGAAGAAATACAAAATGTTTTACCTTGTTGCCATAAAGTAAACTGGCTCCAGTCTCCTTTTTCTCGTAGATTCTCATCTTCAGGCAGGAAGAGGCTTCTTTTTTTATCCATCACAGCAAGACCCTCATCACGAATGAGCTTCCAGTTTTTTTCTAAGGACTGTTGTGAGAACCACGTTACTGCACTGAGAACTCACTGCATTTGGCTTTAGTACTGTTTCTATTTTTCCCTTAGCATTATTAACTTTTTTTTTTTAATTTAAAAACACTAAAGAAAGTGCTCATCATCATCATTACCAAGTTTCTTTATATTCAATTCCCTTCTTACACGTTATGGCAGGAAAAACAACTTTCACAGCATTCCTCGGCTTCAATTACATCAGGATCATAAAATTTCAATAATCCTCAGCCTCTTGGCAGAAAAGGTCTCACTTTGACTTAGTTTTTGATTAGCCCAAGGGCTCCTTAAGAGATTGTTTTGTATTGTAAGCGAGGAATAGTATTGATCATCTTAAAGACAGCACACGTTACCTGGAAGCACTCCCACTACTAGAAAACCATTCACATAACCTGGAACTCCAGGCATTGGCAGAACATCACAGTTCAACAGCTACAAATGTAAACAGGCCACTTAAGCTGACAGTTATGATCTAAACCTTCAGAAAAAAGTCCGCAAAAATTCACTTGCAGAGGCTGATGCTATTGAAAAAGATCCAATATGGCTTGAAATGCCAGGTGATGATTTACGGATACAACCATTAAAAATGTGTAAGCTGCCTTGTACTTCATACATACCAAAACCACAAAATGTAGAATTCAAAATTCTGTTCTCTGACACCTTAGGACATTATATTTGTAAAAATCAGATAAGTAGAAAACCTTGTATTCTACCCATAATATTTTAATGTTATATCAATATAACTGAGAAACCCACAGCATAACAGTGGATCTGGATAAAAGTGACATGCATTTCCCAGCTGCTTACCTTACTCACTGAACCTTATTTTGGGTAAACAGTTTCCATTTTTCCTTTGTGCTCTTGAACAAAGCATTTCCATAAAGCCTTTTCAATGTTTCATATTAAAAATAGGCTAAGACTTGTTTCCACACCACCTCTTTAGATGATGTGTAAAGCTGAGTAAAACTCAAAAGTCTGTGAAACTCAGTGATATAACTGCACTTTTTAGCCTTAAAACCCCATATGGTTATTTGCCTTCCCCATTTAAATAGCAGTTGCATTTTCCAGTTGAATTGTTTTAATTAAAAGTCTATGAGGAGAGGCTGAGGGAACTGGGCATGCTGTGTTTGGAGAAGAGTAGGCTGAGGGGAGACCTCCTTGCCCTCTAGAGCTACCTGAAAGGAGGTTGTAGAAAGGTGGGTGTTGGCCTCTTCTTCCAAGTGAATAATAACAGGACTAGTAGAAATGGTCTGAAATAGTGGCAGGAGGTATTTCAAATGAAGAATCAGGAGGAAAACAGTGCTGGGAGCACATGCACTTGTTTCTGAGCAGCTGATTCCCATAAACCTCCATATGTTTTTTCAAATACAGTTCCTAACAATAATGGAAGCTTACAGTTGCTTTACATCTAGCTATAATGTAGATTTTATTGGCAAAGATGTTAGTATATTCAAATAGGGATTTCTTAATATGGGTTTATTTTTATGTGTGACCATTATATTAAAAGAATCCTTACTCTGTGCAGTCAAACCATTTCAATACATGGTCCTAAGCGACACAGGCAGAGATTAAGAGGTCACTAGCCCTCATGTGAGGCATAACTACTGACCACATATCCATTTTAATCCATTGCACTATAAAATAAAATCATGGTGAAGACTTTAATCTATTTCACCTTGTTACTGGAACAGTGCAGGAGAGTATCCACGATCAGTTACTCTGTCTCTGCCGGGCAACACGGATGACCTCCAAGTAAGGGGCAGTATTTTAAACCTTTCAAAACAGCTTCTTTGCAGCTGTTCAGTCACCCGTGGTGCTTGAACATCAACATTGCATGAACATAATTTCTGCTCTCTTCAACACAAGGCTCCCCCTAAAGCATCCAGCCACACTTTAAATGCATATTTCATAGAGTCATAGAATGGTTAGAGTTGGAAGGGACCTTCAAGATCACCCAGTTCCAACCCCCCTGCCATGGTCAAAGACACCTCCCACCAGACTAGGTTGCTCCAAGCCCCATCCAGCCTGGCCTTGAACACCTCCAGGGATGGGGCAGCCACAGCTTCTCTGGGCAGCCTGTTCCAGTGCCTCACCACCCTCACAGGAAAGAAATTCTTTCTAGTATATCACCTAAATCTCCCCTCTTTCAATTTAAAACCATTACCCCTCGGTCCTACTGCTACTCCTGACAAAGGGAGTGTATAAAAAAAAAATTCAATTTAATTTCTCCACTAAATATGAATGGTTAGCTATTATTAGCTAAACCATTAAGCCTGAGCTGCCACTCTTCAGAAAACATTATGGATATGTGCTGCTGCCAGTATTTCCATTTTCTGTCTGTGCTTTCCTTGCTGTACTTTAAACTCTTCATTAATAAAATCTAAGCCATCAGAAAAAAAAAAATTGACAATCAGTGCAGAGGAGAGGGGGAGGATGTCCTCTCATGACCTGCTGGCCATGCTCTTTTTAATGCACCCTTGGCCTTCTTGGCCACAAGTACACATTACTGGCTCATGGTCAACTTGCTGTTCAAAACAACTTTATAACAAAAAAAAAAATATTAAAAAAAATAAATAAAATCAAACCAGGTCTGTAGTATAAGATGGTTCTGACCACAGTTGTGCTGGTTAGTAGAACGAACCAAACAGAGCTGGTAGTCTGTCTTGGTTAGCCACAAATAAATCCTCAGTCAGCATTGTTAGGCCACCAAAATATCAAAAATAGCTTGTTCACTTTTAAGAACAAGTGGTGAAACACAGGGAGAGACGGTCAGGGCTTCAAGTGCTTTGCCCTTTATACAGCAGTTGTCAGTATCAAATTCTGTCACTGAAATTTGGGAGCATTTCCCACACATCCCACACAGACATAAGAGGAAAGTAATGAGATGAAGCAGTAAGAAATAACTGTTGATTGTTTTCTTGCTCTGTGAAATAGGGAAATAATGTTCTGCTTTTTTTTTATTTTATTTTAAACTAAAACTAAGTTGGACTTCTTCAGAAATTAATAAAACCAATATTTTCAATGATTTTTTGCCACTTTCTGGGGAACAATACTTAAAATTTTGCTTGCAGTGTCACATGTTATTAGAATCAACCCTGCTTTCTTTCAAAACTTCAAGTATTTTCTTGAGTTACAGAGGAAACGCAACATACAAACAATTTTCCTTCTGCATTTAACTTGTATTTTGGTTTTCTGCTTTCAACTGTGAACATTATCTTAAAGAATGTAAACTTACCACCCCAAATTATCATACCTATGTAAGTAAATCAGCAGCCACAATTTAGTCTGGATGCAATGACATATTGTTAATAAAACAGCTAAAAAATATACCACAAAATGATTGGATTGAAGAAATACGAGTGGATTTCAGAGAGGCACTTGTGCTGTGGAGGTCAGTCTTCTGAATGGCTCTTTTAGGAGCCATGCAGGACGCTAATCCAAACCAAGGCCTCTATAGATGTTGTCTGATTTATCTGAAAAAAAATCCTTCAAGACGGAGTCCTGGTCATTTTATAACAGGAAATGGAATTATTTCTGAAGTCATTCAAAGCTGACCTGTCTCCTCCCATGAAGGGTGAAGGGACCATTACCTTCCGTGACTCAAAAATCTGAATGGTTTACATTTAAAATACTGTTAAAACTGCACTGCAGATAGCTCTGAAACATCAACAACATACTATATATTCTTTCTTTCTTTCTTGTTTGGCAAAAGTATCAGAACAAGTTCTCAGCTTCTCTATCTCCTGTATGGCAGGGAGTATCTATTCCTACACATTCCTCTAGAATGAGTTCAATACATGTGTGTTTGAAATCTTCCCAAATGCTGCTCCCCATAAAGCTAATTGATTTTTTTGTGTGTGACAGAGATTACATCAGCGAATCACACTTTCATTTAAATTTCTTACCATTATTTATGCTGCCATCAAAAGCATAACAAGGAGTAATCTTCCCTTTTAGATTTCTTTTTTTCTTTCTTTTGTTTTTAAAAATAAAATCATCCTTTCACAGTTGGCATTTTATCATGTTATGTAAGTAAATATAATGAAAAAACTGCTCGAAGGAATATGTCTCTTGCAAATAAACAGTTATGGCTTTAAATTATTTGTGCAGAACAATTTTGCTAAACCACATACCAATAATTAAAACACACACGAAATAAAAGGTTATTCCCTCCTTCCCCCCCCAAGAATTGTGATTAAAATTATAATAATAAAAATTATGTAATTTTGGAAAAACAAACTACTATTATGAATAACTAGACTACTTGCCTTGCATTAAATAAAAAAAGAACCTTAGAGAAGTTCAATTTTATGTTTTTATCTTTTGTTAAATCTATCACTGGGAATCTACCCTTGTTTCTCTTATGCAATTAAAATCTTCCAAAGAAGCCACCAAATATTACACAAGGGATGAAAGACACAGCCTTTCCTGACAAATTAAAAATTCACAATGATGATTTCCCAAACATTACGTGAGCTTGCTGACCTTCTACCACTTGAGAGATCTCAAGTTTGTATCTATCACACAAACTTTGTGTTTATCAATATGTTACTAACAAATTAGCAATAATTAATTCATTTCAGTCATCCTGTCTCCATTGTCAATTTTGAAAATGCCTGGGCTAATTTTTATAGTAACTTAGTATAATCTCCTGCTCAGTCTGAGACTGGTGTCTGGTACTTACAGGCAAGTTCTCTGCTTAAATTATAGTTGCTATTCTCACCTTACATTATAGTTTTTATTAAAAAAAATTTTAAAAAATCAAAGTATACAGAAACAAACTTCCTTACCTTCACCAGTTCTGTGTAACCAGTTTCCTTTGCTGTCCACCACGGTTGAGCTTTCAGTCCCTTGACGTTGTAGAGGGAGCGCTGCCAAACTGATGCAAAGTGACCTCTCTGGTATCCAAGTTCATACCACTTGTACGCCTAAAAGATTACAGTTGTTAACAACAAAATTCGTATCAGCCAAGCTCCCACAGGAAAAAAAAAAAAGGTAACATGCTTTTTTTGGTAAAGTAACAGACTGTTTCGTTGGATGCTGGTTATTCTTCTAATGTAATGTAGAAAGGAACACTTTAAAGAAAAAGAAAAACAAACAAAAACACAACCAACAAAGACAAAAAGTCCCAACAAACAACCCCAAAATAGATCAGTCCTCCACGGCTGTCCAATCCAACATTTGCAAAATAGGAATATCTTCTCACAACCATCTACATCAAATATGGGACAGTAATCTAGGCACTGTCCTTGGACTTGGGAGGTCCAGTTGTCCATCATCGTGTTCAGCCTTGTTTTCTCTATGTTTCAATTCTCCGTTTCAACTCTCTACCTATGAATTAAAGTTGACTGCCTTCTGCTGACAGTGGAGATGCTGTGACAATGAAAACAGTACTGACTTTTTGTAGCTAAATTGTTACTTAATTATCTAACATGTATATGCACTTGAATTCCTTCAAATATTTGTTGCCACACTGGGACTGACCACATGGTAGAAACCTACTGAGGTTAATACTAGACCTTTGGTTGTCTTACTGGCACTTTCCACAAAAAGTCCAGAGTCCAGATGAGTCATCTCAAGTCCAGAGCAGAGGGACTGAAGCAGGCAGCAATCCCTGACTTGAACAGAAACCATCTCAAAACCTCTTTGAGTCATGCAGAGTCCCTCTCTACCTACACCGTTGTCTTCATCTCAACCCATGAGTTTTCTCACTTTTACTCATCTGACTCTCTCTCCCATCCCACCAGGGGGAGAGGGAAGTGAGCAAGCAGCTGCATGGTGCTTAGCTGCCAGCTGGGTTAAACATCTGGAAAACATGAACACTGTCCCCAGGAGCAATCTGCTATGGTAGTTTCCCTGCACGGCTAACTATTTTAATTGACACCTCTTTTTCAAAGAGTCATTTCTCCTGTCCTATCTCATGAGCATATGATGGTTGGCCATTAATCTGCCCGCATTTGACATGAAGGGTAAACCAAAAAACTTGCTGAGACAAAACCCACTGCAGTTACATCATAATTTTATGTATGGGGCCTAATGGAAAGCAAAACATACAAGCAAATAAACACATCTCTAGGAGACCAGTTCACGTTAGCCAGTAAACTAGAAGGAAAAACAAAGCCTTTTTGGATACAAATCAGCCATGAGAACACTAAGACATACTTAGTCTTAGCAGTCAGCCAGTCAAGAAAACAAAAAAGCTGTTGGAAATTCTTCATGTAATGGATTATTTTGAAAAATTTCCAGGTGTCAACTTAGAGATCTTTTATTTCAGATCTAAAGTAAGAAATCACTTTGGGTGGTCATAAGTCTTTATATTGTAACCATAGATTATTTTTTGAGAGTCTGTAAATTCTCTTCAAACTTTTAAAAACTGAGGTACTCTTATCTTTATAACTCTCTTGAAGTACAGGGGACAGGTCATAACAGATTATCGCCTTGCAGTATGTCTGAACTACAGCAAAATCAGCGTGGATGAGCAGAATAACAGCAGACCACATATAAGCTTTCATCTTTTTTCTCTAAAGCAGCTTTGTGAAGTTGTGTGTGGGTCCAAAAAAACCAAACAAAATTATGTATTACCCTTGAGTAATACACAGCGTGTCTTTAAATTTTGATGCTATCTTGCTTAAGTCTCGGAAATGGAAGCATTATGATTTATAACGTATGTTCCCCGAGATGTAAATGGTAAGGGCAGCAGAATATCAATAGATTGTTCACGCTGACTGCCTGCACTCATTAGCAATGCCTGGAGTTAGCCCAAGTGATAAGGAGGATGAATTACTTGTTTCAGCCACTGGCTGATGAGTATGAATGTTGCTGCTCTTTAAGATACATCAGCTACAATCATGAGGTGTAATGCTATTAACCCCTATCTATTAGAAGAGCTGTGCTGTGAGGTTGCCCTTGATAGCACGGAGTAGAGTTAGGTTTGCCTCACTCATCCTTTCCAGTCCTGAGTTTCCACAAGAAACCTTTATTTTCACCCGCAGATCTGGGCTGTGGAAAGACTAAATAATGACCACTGTACTCCTCAGGACAGCTACAACCATATAGCTCCTCTTGTGAGAAAGTAATTGTTTGAGAAACACTCAGTTTATACATTCTGTGTGAATGGCACTTTGCTCTATAATACCTTCCACAGTTCTAATTTATCTTTTATTTAAGTCAATTTGGCATTTTATCAAATTACAATCGGAAAGGGCATACTCGACACGGTATCCCTAACACTTACCAAGACCACATTCATAATTCCTAATTTAGCTCTAATAGATGTAGATCTACCTTCCACAAACCTTCAGTGATAGCAATTTCACATGTTCTTTAAATATTGATCTGTTTCCTTGATTAAATCTTGAAGCTCAGCCAGTCTAGCAAGGTCAGTGAGAAAAATTCAGCTTAACAGTGGACTTTTCACTGATAAATTGAAAAGTCTCCTCTATACCAAGAAGTTTATTTGTCATTGATTACAACTTCTTCCACAGAAGATTCGATCATTAACTCCGTAAACATTAACACACAATTATCCTGGGGATCAGGATTATGTACATTAATTACATCTTTGTGGTACCTTCAGTCAAACATTGTGATGGCATGCTCTAGGCTCAAACATTCAACCCTGAATATCCCACGGAACCATACAGGGATTTCCTTTTTGGTGTTCTCTTGAGAGAAGGACAGACAGAGTCAGACAGAGACAGTGTGTGCTCAAGCAGATGCTCTGTGTGCACGTTTACATTTAGAAGGAGGCCAAGTAATTCTCACTTGTAAATAAACTTTTAAATTGAAAAAAAATGTCACTGGAAGATTATTTTATTGTATTTTCACAGAAGCCAATTTTACTTAAAAAGTATAGATATTACTACATTTCAATGCATGTATAAGGTTATCGGAGTAAATTTATTTATAGATTTAGCATAGATATAGTAGATGTATTAAAAAAAAAAGAAAATTAACCCGATGAACTGGTCTTCAGAAATACCATTAACAGGAGCTTCATTTTAGTCCACCCTTCTGCAGTTCATATTGGAGAACTGTCTACCGATTGGGCCAAGAACTCAAGAGGTCAGCATTCTTTACAGTATTTTAGCTATCAACATTTCAGTCCTATTACTATGTAACTAATTAAAAAGCAGTTCCACTATGCTATTTTAAAATTCACATTTCCCATCCAGGAATCTAAGTAGGGTTTTCTTGATTTGTTTTAGTCTGCTTTTAACTTCATATCCATTGTAAAGTCTATTACTAATAACAGTCTTCAAAAAAAGCCCTTTGTTCCTGTAGCAAAGGGTTGTGAATTAGCAAAAGTGCTAATTCACAAGTTTAAATTTGACTTTTACATTAAGTTTGGTTTTAAATTAATATTTTGGAAACAGTTGTGGGTTTCAGTCACATATGTTTGCTTTTGTTGGGCATGCAACACATCTGTTGCACAAGTCTCTGCTTTTCTGAGCTGTTTGCTACTTCAATTATTGAACAAATACCATAACTCAGCCCCCACATTCAATCCCCTTTCATCACACACTTGCTCACTGGCGCTCAAGGTCACTTGGAAAAGAAGGGAGGTTTACAGAACACTTACATCAGAGCAACAAAAGAACTTCTATACAGTGTTTAGGCTGTTCAAAAGTTTAGGCTAGTTCTGGAGCAAGGGATGCTAAGAGGTTGCATTGTCACAACAATAGCAGATTGTTATCGGTGTTGCTGTTACTCATCTTGACTTCTACTCACACGCACTGGGTTGTTATTGCAATAGGACTACTCATGTTTTCAGTTGACCCCATGCTCAAAAGTTTTTCTGGATTCTGCAGTCCATCAGAGGTTTAGATGTCAAAGTAAGAACGGTTTAAATGTGTACCTCTTTGTCTCCCATTCTCTGCAAGGCATCACCCAGATGAAAATAAAAGCGTCCATCATCTGTGCCAGGGTCACCAGACTCTAGTCCTTCCTAAAAAAAACACCAAACCACCAAATAAACCAGCAACAAAAAAAGTATAAGAGAAATTTTCAATATGACTTTTAAAAGAGTTCTCTTGATTGCTGTAAATAGGCTGCAAGAGACAGGCGATGAAACTGGCTATAAAATATAACCGCCACGGTAACCCAGAAATTAGGCTGAGTGAATACAACGCTTCTGTAAAAAGACATTGAGAAACATTATCAGTTTTCCAGATGCCATGGCCTCTCTCCTCAGTCCCACCAAGACAGAAATGTATTCAGAGACGGACACTTGCCCCTGACCCCATACACATTTTAGCATTTTAGAAAGTTGGATTAAGGTTTTATTTTATGGTTCTTCCCAAAACGCTCAGAAATATACGCAAGCCCTCTCCAGATTTTTCAAGAATCTTCAGTTTGCAGCCTACTGCCTAAATCAAAACAATTTGAGAGTCGCATCTTTGTATTTAGGATTAACCACAAACACTTGATGTTGAAGAATTGATGAGTTTCAATGTACAAGTTTGTTCTAGCTCACAGGCAGCGACAGAGCAATATCACTGCAACACGGAGCTTAAACTGGGATTTACGATCAGTATGCTTCTACCCTGACATATTTTGTACATTCCAATTTAATTTTTTACAACAAAAATATTTAGTGTAGGTGAGAAAAGAAAAATACCTTTAGATAGGGTATGCTTTCTGCTATCTTGTTTTCTGCCTTCAGGATGAAGCCATAATGTACTTTGGCAAAGCCATCATTTGGAGCCAGGCTCAGGACCTGTTCGAGAGCAAATGAATTAAACATGCATGTAGAAATCTATGCAAATCAACAAACCCGTGCAAATATTACTATTTATTGATGCAATGACATTTTCTTCCATTGCTGACTCTTAGATAAATTATTGGCTTCGCTGTACTTTCTTTTTGCTGTTCACTTTTGTGCTTCTCCAGAAAAACCTATTACAAGCCAAACTAGAAAGTCTCAGAAGTAAAATTATTCCAACTGGAATCCCTGAATTGAATTATTTTTGTGTGTGTCTGCCTTTCTCCACCCTCTCCCTTGAGTTACAGCATGCTACAGTACAGAATTAACACCATTCATTAACACTTAAGTTATATATCGCAGGTTTGACTGATCTGAAGCAAAGCAGCTGCTTTTGAGCAAGTCCACAGCACAGTCAAGGGAAGTGTAGTATAGGAATACACCCAAAATAGTTTAAAGTTAGATAGAATCATAGAATTGTTAGAGTTGCAGGGGACCTTAAAGATCATTGAGTTCCGACTCCCCTGCAAACTGGTGGCAAACTAGTCTTGGGAAGAGAAAATAGACTACACTGCAGAGCACAGCAAGTACAATTGAGAAAAAAAGCTGTAAAATAATGCCTGCATCACATAATGGGACTCTGCAGACCCTGGGAACACAAAGGGCATTCTTGGCACTATGGTGAACTGGAGCACTCTCGGGGAGAGCTCACACTTGCTTATCATAGAATGGTTTGAGTGGGAAGGGACCTTAAAGATCATACATTATAGACATTTCCCTCTGCCTTTTCCAGTCAGTGTCTAATCTAATATTTTTCAATCAAAAATAATTACAAGGAAACCATAACAAGTCCTCAGGGCCAACTGCCCTGCTTTCTCAAACCTTATTGCATACAAACTATGTCCAAGCAAAACCAAAATTGGCACAACATGAGTACAAAATCTTATGAGTTAAAAACAGCAGCATTTCACTCCTTTTTGCAGAAGAGGGCTACTATGAAGGAACAAAGAATTTGAGAATCTGTCTGAAGTCCATAATATGACACATTATTAGTAAAAAGGGAACCTGGCAATTCATAGTAAGGGTAACCTTGATCCCCAGCATAAGAACACTCTACCACCTCGTGTATCTTATGCCTTTTGGCCACGGCATTCTGTGTATAACCGTTTTGGTCCAAGAATCTGTAGCTATAGGGTAAAATGAAATGACTGACAGAAATATTTATTAGCCACATAATTTCGCTACAGTCCCTTTAACTATAGGATAAAGCTATCTGATTAATTAAGACAGAATAGAATTTTCTGTATTACAGTTCATTTAAACAATGCCGAGTTGCATTAAGGCATGATCTACATTCAGAGCCCCTAAAGAGAAGTGAAGAGATACAATCAGCAGAAATTACACTAGAAGTATTTAATGTAAATTGTATTACTCTGTTGCTGTTGCTGCATGCAATATTAATTATGTTTAGAAATAAGTTTTACTAAACTGCTAACAGCCCATTAAATATTAATCACGAATATAGAAATTAACCTCTGGGGCTATCAGTGGCTAATTAGCCAGGGCAGAGTACTGTGGTAATGTGGATATTCTGCTTTTGGTACCTAAGATAGCTCAATCAGAGCTGGCCTGTGCGTGCCTGTATAAGGTTGCACCAAGCCATGCAGACATGCCTTGGCATGGCAGGCAGAGAAAGCCCTGTTGGCAGAGTAACTGCTCTTATAATGTTCTCTTCCACTGAATTTATTGTAACGCCTAGATCTTTGAAAACGAAAACAGCTCTAAATTCTACCAGGAGCACTTTTAACGTTATGTTTTCTTTGAAAATAAAAATAGCTCTTGATTCTACTAGGACTACTTTAATGCCATGTTTCCGTGTCCCCAAGTGTAACGTTCAAAAGAAAATACTTTAATATCAGGCAAAACTTAAATCCTCTCCAATCGGTTACCGTTTTCCATTTGAGGTTCAGCACAGAGTCTGGTTAAATGCGTAACAGAAAAGTGTATTTTGTATCAGTTAAACTATATCACACTGCAGCTGCTGTACGTACAAAACTCTCCCGAGCTGAAGTTCAATGTTTATGCACATCACTTCTGTAGCTAAGAAGGAATGCATATTTAAAACTTCTGAATGTAGCATGTCAACAGCTGCTAAGTGATAAAGAAACTGGGGAAAATAATTTTAAAACTATTTTGATCAGTTCTCAATTTTTAAAATCTGGTTTTACAAACAAGACAAGAATTTAATAGAAAATAAGTAAGCTGGCTACAAAACATAGAGAAGAAAGTTTTCATTCATTAGGATTCCCTGGGCATCTACTCAGTTCCTTGGAGGTGATGCCAGCTACAGTTGGACTGGTCTGAAATGGTGCATGCTGTAACCCCAGGGTAGGGGACAGTGTCTGTGAAGGGTCCAGCTTGTTTCGTGTGCTCAGCCCACTCTCAACACAAATAGATAACTCTGAGCTATGATCAAAATCTTATAGCAGGAAGCAAGGTAGGACATTGGTACCCTTTGCCGAAAAATCTAGTAGATTCCCAGGAAATGGGAAATTTGGAGTCTAGATTTTCCTGCACAGAAGGGTGTTCAACTACTTGGGAAGTCACCTAAGGAGCAGATACAAGTACCACCTACATGAGAATTTAGACAACCATGAAGAAACGAATGGGACCAGAGGGGAATGAGCAAAAAGCTGAGTCTTTAGCCAAACAAGTAGTACGTTCTCTTGAGGATGCATCTTGAGCTCTGCTCTCTCTTCCTAGATGTCCATGCCTTCTGCATGAAAGAATAAGGATGCAATAACTTGAATAAGGACGTATGAACATCTTTACAGTGGGAAGCAGGACCCTAGATTCATAAAATATTGGAGGCATCTACTGCGCAGCACTGAGTTCATGCTCTCATCTGTGGTCTCCTATGTTTTTCTATCAAATGGCTCATTTGTCCTATGTTAGTGAGAAGAAAGACTCAATCAGACTACAGAAGTTTCCCAGGTTTTTCAAAAATCACGGGAAGAGTAAGACATCTCCTGGAGGCCCTCAGATCCACTCTTCACAGTTTGCCCCTCTCTTTATTGACTATGCACAGAGCTACAAGCCATGTGCCAATCACTTCCTCAATATGCATTGCAACAGCTGAGAGAAGCACTCAAGAGCAGAGCATATGGCCCTCTACACGATCTGCCCAAAATCATACAAGAAACCTTCAGCAGAACCAAGAATTAAAGCCCATACACACGAGCTTCTCCCTGCTTCTTTGGCTATGTTTCCCTTCTTAAAATTCTTCATGTAAATTGGTCCTGAATTACAACAAAGGAAAAAAAAATGCCATTACTGTGTTGGAATTCAGCCTGAGGAAGCCAGAAGGAGCCAGAATATGGACAAACCCCATGATTTTTAAAAAGGATAAATCCAACTCCCTTTAAAATGTATTTATTTGGTGCTCTTTTACAAGGACAGAACATCACTATGATCTATTCTAGTTCAGTGGTTAGTGAACTGCAAAACATACTGGATAATTACACCGGATAAAGTCTATGGAACCATGGAAAGCAATATACTAAAAGTAGACCAGTTCTTGCTTTGCATATCTGGTTTTAATCAGAGCTGCATACACTTCTTCTGAAGTATATCAAACGCAGTATCAAAGCAATTATACAGCAAACTCATTACCTTCTGTCATTTTTAAAATGTCTTGTGATTATTGATATTAAGAAAGGGTAGCATCTATACTGCTTGCAGCAAAATACTGAAGAAATTGCAAAGGAGAATCTTACCCAAAAGGAATATATATTTTGGGGGATTTTTTTCAAGTTCCTTGCAGCTTGAGAAACAGGCTTGGTTAATATATTCTATCTTTAAAAGCTATTTTTCCAACCCACTGAGAAATGTTGACAGCAGGCCAAAAATTATTGAACAGAAATGTTTTATGGAGGGACCTACAATGTAGCCAAAGTAGCAAAGCAAACATTATTCTGGTGACATCTGAGACTACCACAGGAGCTCAAGGAGAAAAAAAAAAATATTAAAAAGGTGTTATTATCAGGGTTCAGCTCCTGTTTCCGACCATGTAGTTGAATGTCCTTCTTCTCTTTGAGAAACCACCCGAGATAAGAATTCCCTCAGACTCCCAGAATGTGGGGGAAGAAAAACTGGGCCTTTATTCTCAGGAGGTGGTACCAGTCATGCTGACTTGCCCTCAGGCTACACAACCAGCTGACGACTGCAGCATTCTGCCTGTACTAAACAAGCACAGCCAACATCAACAAGACCATCTCCGGTCCACTGTTGACAGCTTGTGCTCTCCCAGTGACGTCAAGCTCTGCGCCTTTCAGAGTTTCCAGATGTTGGAACTAGATGGTCTTTAAGGTGCCTTCCAACCCAAACCATTCTATGTTAACAGGGTTTCTAGATCACAGGAGCAGGGTGGCCCTTCCTGGCAGTGAACTTTCCCCATCTTTATTACTGTACATGACAGCAATATGAATCCAACAAATTGCTCACATCATGAAAAAAACCACACCTCCCCCCCAAAAAAAACATGAAACCAGAATTTAGGTTGCTTAAAAAAATAATGAAGAACTAAAGGTTAAATAGTTATGTTGAGTACTGAATTACTTTATTACATGGTTAGAGATGGTGAACCTTTAAAGAATCAGCCTTTCTTCTGCTTTCAGCATCTTGCAGGTAGACTTTTCTTTATACTATGAATTACATCTATATGAGTTGTCAATATATTCCAAAACTGGCTACCAGAAGCTATAAGAAATCAAGTATTACCAAGCATATGACAAAAAATATCTACATTTCTCCATCTATGAAGAAGAATATTTAGCAGGTCAGTATAAGGATATTTAAATTAAAATTAGAAGACCATTAAGAACTGTACTAGAAAAAGACCATATCTATACTAACCCTTCAAAACTAGACAAAAGAAATGTTTAACAACTAAAAAAGTTAAAAGCAGGCAATCTTTAGAATGAACATATGAATGCAATCAATTTTTTCCCTTGACTGGAATGGAAGCTCACCTCTTCATACACTTTCTTGGCATTGCCATTATCTCCTATCAGGAGGTAACCAACACCAAGGTCATTCTTGAATGAAGTATCATCGGGAAACAGCTGAACTAATTTCTGTAGAGTAATCAGGGAACCTCTCATGCGACCTGATTTGACGGAACAAGACTTAATTACGACTACAGATATGAGTACCAGTAGTAAGAAGCTTATACAACACCTAAGTAAACACAGATCAGAGCCAGGGGTTCCGCTTTCACTAAGGATCAAGAAGCAGAACTTGAAAAAACTTGTGCAGATCGAGTATATTCAGCTGCTTGGCTGTCACCGGGGGTGTAGCCGTACCAGGAATATTTCAGGAAATCACTGCGGCGAATGTGTATCCTACAGTGTTATGGGAGCCTCTAGTGGAGAACCCTTCACAGTGTAGCAGTAACAACATTATTTAAGCTTTGGTTGCTCTTTCATACACAGGTGTCAAAAGTGCTGGAAAAAACTATAAAAACTATAAAAACTATAAAAACCATATAAAAATAAACTTAGTCTTAATCGATTAAGTAATTAGACACGTTTTGAGTGTTAAGCAATAGCTCCACTATATTTCCACTACAAAATTAATCACACTTCACCTGCCTAAAATGAAATCTGTTACTTGGCTTCCTAGATGAGTTCTTGCAGAGGAACAGCAAGATCAAAACAAGTTGATATTAAAATCCAACCCATGGGAACAGAACTCTTTTCTCCATCAAAGTTGACTGTGCCTCACATTCTAATCACCACTTCTCGTACATCACAGAATTGAGATCTAAACTTTCGGATGTTATTCCCGAGTTCCATTCCATCCTTCTCTATGTTTATGAAAAGTATATTCTGGGTATATTTACTCTGCGTGTGCCATTAATTTCCTCATGATTTCCTCAGCTTCAGTAGGAAAGGATGAATATTTCCTTCTTTCTCGAACAATTGAATTTTTTTGACTACTTCCCCTCATAGATTCTCATAGCAATTGGTGCTCTGCTGTCTACAGGCACTACTGTCGCACATTTATATACAATAGTTCCCTAGAAAAACTTTAAAGAATTTGAAAATATGTTCCTAAAATCATTACAGAGATTAGGAACACTACTGAAAAAAAAAAATCAATGGAACCTGTGCTTTTAAGTCCTTAGTCCTCTTTTGAAAGTCTTACTTATACAACCTCCAAAATTTTTTATACCATCCTTGAGTCTTACCAAGAAACTGCTGCCTGTCTGCTTCTCGTTTTAAACTCAGCTTTATCAGATCTGAAGGGACATTTGGCAGACTAACCACCTCATCATACGTGTTGATGGCTTTTTGCAGCATCTCATTACTTCTCATTTTCTCAGCCAAGTCATCTTCAGCCTAGAAAGAATCACAAAATCATTATCAGAACACAGAATAATCCATTAGTCTTAAAAACACTTTTGTTTCCTTGAAAGGCAAATTATGCAATTGTTAGATCATGGGGGAAATTTTAGAATTATCTTTAAACTATATAATTTTGGCATAACATTAGATAACTTATTTGGTTGTGCTTCATGGTAAAGCAGATTAGAATTAACTTGAATTCTTGTTTCCTGCAAAGTGTTTGAAAGCCTGAGACAATCTGCACCTTAACCATACATTAACACAGATATGGGGTTAACATTTGTAGAAGTCATAATTTCTGCTTTTGAAAATAAACAAAGCAATCTGTTTTCATAATATGGAAGAAATGTAAATTGTTGCCTACAGACTATTTGTATACCAAGCCTGACACTGGCAGCAATACACAGATCAAAACACACCAACAAACATTTCCTTCACATATTCTGACACAAATTTATTTAGATTCTTTCTTTGGAGACTAATTAGGAATTGGTTTTACTCTTGCATATGTTGATAGGACATATACTCTACTGCTCTTTCAGAACTTAAATTTCTTCATTAAATTTAGGAGCAGACCAAAAGATATATGAGACGTCTACTGTGAAACTACAGCTTCAGTGAAGCTAATGGAAACTATGACCAATTTCATTTTCACCATTTATTTCCATAGCTGAAAAAAGTAAGACTATATCTCAAATTTTTAAAGCAGTGCTTCGAACTGTTTAGACTAATGCAAGCATTTTTATGTGTTTAATACATTCTTCCCAAATACCTCTGTTTTTACTGGCTTATGTTTGTTCTTAAGTCAATTGGTAGAGCAAGGTGTGGGTGCATCACAAGCACTCCAGGTGCAGAAGCTCTTATTGGTCTATCTAAATTTGCTGTTGTATCAAACACACTCATTAGTTGAGAAAGCTTCAGCTGTGCTAATTGCATATGCTGTAGCAAGCAGTTAATACCTGGAATCTTTTTACACTTTCCTCCCCCCTCGGGCTACTTTGAAATTGAATATGGGAAATACCAAACAATACAGGTACTCAGTCAACCACCTGATAAGGTGGTTTCAGAAATAACTTCAGAAATCAGTTTGAAAAAATTATTTACTTTTTGTTGCACATCACTAGGAAATTTGCTTTTCCTTTTCTTGAGGGAATTGCAGGACAAAGAATAGTAAAAAGATATATAAGCAAGAGGCAAAAATTGTCAGCATAAAATCTACATAAATTCATCAGTACAGATGCTCTAAATCATACAAGGAAATTTAATCTATTTGTCTTTTCAGCCTCTTAAAAGCATTAATGATTTCTGTAGAAGAATTTTTCATCTGGCCTAAGTGTAGGTCCAGAAATCAAATCAGAAATTGCTCAAAGTTCTGAGAACCACTTCTGATTCTGAAACCTTTTGCAGAATTTTGGGGGAAACAGTTGCCTACTAAAGTTATTAAAAGATCCAGAAAAACGAATCCTGATGTCGGACTAGTAACTAGGGAAGGACAAAGGACTGAAACAGATACAATATGAAAGATCACATAATTGTTTTTTTCTTTAGGAAATATCCATAAAATTATAAATGAAGTCTGACTGAGGTTTAGAACAGTGGGGTTTGGGTTTTTTTTTTATTTTTATTTTTTTTAACATCTATAGTTTTTTATTAGTACCTGTGCTTTCCCATATCTTGCTCGAGGACTCTGTGGGTATTGATTCACTAATGCTTCAAAGGCCCTTAAAGCTTCTTCAACTTTTCCCTGGAAGGAAGAGATATTTATCAGCAATTCTATCAAATAAAAAACGCTGAAGGATGCATGACCAAATAACATATTAAAACCCAAAAACAAACTCAAAAAACATGCAGTCTGAGTCAACAGTTTTCACTCGTATTTTTGTAAGGATTGCCTGCTTATTTAAGAGAAATTCATTGTCATTATACATGAAACAATATTATTCACTTTCTACGGTTAAAATGAGTAATTTCTTATTTTGCTAAATTTCCCCTTGTTGACTAAAAAAAAAAAAAGCTGAGATGACAATAAGTTGTCAATATCAAAATGTAATGATTCTACTGCTAATAACAAAAGCCAAACTGAATGTAACAGCAAATAGAAAGCAAGTTCTACATGTACCCAGAAACTTCCTCTCTGCATACCTCACGTGACCGTTAGTATCATAACCATGGTTCTTCTAGGGGAAACAAAACACTCATCCACAGCTTATGGCTGTTTCCTCCAAAGGTTTTGAATAACGATGTCCTTCAGGACACCTCACACGTGCTCTTTGTCTCTTCCCTGTCCCATACAAAGTCCAAGTGTAACTACGGCATCCTCATGATTGATGCTGACCAGCAAGTGAGGATGGAAGCTGAGAACCAGCCGCACTGTCAAATAGGAGCTGAGCGCTGCTCAGCAAAATCTGGCATCAGATCCTGCTGCCACTTCCAACTCTTACAACTTTACAAATATGAGGGACTATTATACACAACTGTATTGCTATTTTCAAATATTACATATGTCTGATTTGCTACTAAATTTATCCTGCTTCCCACGTGACAAGCATGATGGTCTGCAACTCACTAAAGACACAGGCAGGGAAAGAGAGTTGGCCAGTTGATCCTACAGACTCATCGAAAGTTTCTGTTATGCCTTTCTCTGACCAACCAGTTGTTTAAGTAACAAAAAGCATGAAAATGTATTTTATTCTTGTATTCTAACATGCATCCTAGTGAAGAGCAGCAGCAGAGGCAGCCTGAGGTTAGTGTTGTCTATGCAGTAGCTCTTCAGCCCCATCACAGACCTACAGGAACTTTGGGGCTGCACAGATATGCATCCAGGACCAATTGAACCAGGACTTAACAGTGTAAAGCTAAATCTGCACAGTCAGTCTTCTGAAAAATCAAGAATAATCCTATGCCTGGAGTGACTAAAATGATTTTTATTGTGCCGCACTGAAAAAGTATCTTATTTTTCAGTCTTCTCAAATCCAGAGTAGAACAAAGACTTGTAGCTGTTTTCCATGTGCTAGAACTGTCTGTGAGGCGTACCAGAGTATTCACAAGATTTACACCCAAAAGACTTAAGGTCTGTCATTTCTAACAGTCACACACTCTTGCTTCACTATTTAATCTGAGATTTAGAAAAGGGATACTTCTGCAAAGGTCTCGTTTTCTGAAACATTCAAATAAAAGAATACAATTGGAAGTAACCAGAGGCAATGAGTGAACCAGTTTTGTTTTGGTTTTTTTTTTTTCTTGGGCCTCTTTTGTTTGTTTTTCACAGACAAGTTATTAAATTCAAAACTACCAAAACTGACTGATTGATGTTAAGGTCTTGCTGCCACTGGCGAGAAGCAGGAACATCTGCTTCTTGCTGTAAGCAGCTGTATGGGAGCAGACATTCACAGGACACATCTGGAATTCCAGCAGAAACAACATCCACCACAAAGATTTGGACCTAAACACTGACAGAGTGTATGAACCCTTATTGAGATCCCCATTAACATCCTCATATTATCTAAGTTCTCTGATAACAGTTGACTTTTGTACTCAAGCGGACAACAGCGATAGGACAGATCTAACTCTAGTCCATGTGATTAATTTAAGCTGCTTCTTTGATAATAGAAATTCAACAGCTTCAATAAGCTAAATAGGTTTAAGGTTAAGGTGAGCAAACACACATGAATAGACATAGATTCATGACTTCAAAAAATTTAAGATAAACTATCCAACAGAAATGATCCTTGAAGGACAAACAGGCATTGAATGTTTAATTTGCAAAAGTTAATTTCACAGAAAGAAGTCTAACACTAATTTTCCCTTTTTCTAAGTTAATTTTTATTTTATTAATTTTTGTCCACCCTTTACAGTCCTGAAGGAAACGTTCAAAACTTACTTTTTTACGCAATTTTTCTGCAGCATCTAGTTCAGCTTTAATGGTCTTATCAAACTTGTTTAAGAGCTTTGGCTTCTTCTTCTTTTTTGCTGAAAGAGATTTTAAAAAACCCAGTTCATTATTTCTTTTGCATTTCACAGCAATTGCTCAGAGCAACCTTTAACTAGAGACTTGTACTGTGCTGGTAAAGCATAAGATTTTCAAATAAGGCAGTTTCAAAATACACCAAAAAGAAATTGATTTCTTACTTACTACAAACACAAAATCCTGTATGAAAAGGCAATCTTCAGTCATTCAAAACTGAATAACCTTGCCACCAAGTTTTTGAGAAAGATTTTTCACCTCATGTAGTCAAGTCATTAATAGCATGACAAGAAGTAAAATTATTATTTTCACAGAATGATGATACAGAGTGGGAAGGGACCTCTGGAGATCATCTAGTCCAACCCCCCTGATAAGGCAGGTCCACCTAGAGCAGGTTGCACAGGAATATGTCCAGGTAGCATTTGAATATCTCCAGAGATGAAGACTTCACCACCTCTCTGGGCAGCCTCTTCCAGGGCCCTGCCATTCTCAAAGTGAAGAAGTTCTTCCTCATGTTTAGATGGAACTTCTTATGTTCAAGTTTGTGCCCACTTCCTCTTGTCCTTTCACTGGGCATCACTGAAAAAAGACTAGCCCCTTCCTCCTGACAGCCACCCTTTAAGTATTTCTAGGTGTTGATCAGATGTCCCCTCAGCCTTCTCTTCTCCAGACTAGACAGCCCCAAGTCCCTCAACCTTTCCTCAATAAGAGAGATGCTCCAGGCCTCTAGTCATCTTTGTGGTCCTCTGCTGTACCCTCTCCAGCAGTTCCCTGTCCTTCCTGAACTGGACAGGCATTGGGGAGCCCAGAACTGGACACAGCGTTCCAGATGAGGCTTTAACAGGGCACAGTAGAGGAACAAGATAACCTCCCTCCACATGCCGGTCACATTCTTCCTGATGCACCCCAGGATGCCATTGGCCTTCTTGGCCACTAGGGCTTATTGCTGGCTCATGGTCATCCTGTTGTCCACCTACTCCCAGGCCTTTTTCCTCAGAGCTGCTCTCCAGCAGGTCAGCCCCCAACCTGCACTGGTGCAGGGGGTTATTCCTCCCCAGGTGAAGGACTCTACACTTGCCCTTGTTGAATTTCGTCAAGTTCCTCTCTGCCCAGCTCTCCCCAGCCTATCCAGGTCTTGCTGGATGGCGGCACAGCCTTCTGGTGTCAGCCACGACTCCCAGTTTTGTGTTGTCAGCAAACTTACTGAGGGTACCCTCCATCCCTTCATCCAGGTCATTGATGAAAATACTGAAGAGGCCTGGACCCAGTACTGACCCTTGGGGGATCCCACCTATAACGGACTTCTAACCAGATTCTGTGCCACATTTCCTTTGTAGAAGTTTAAATGGAATGCTGTAACCAGTACGTGGAAACCTAAACCAAAACACCCTACAGCTTAACATCACAGGATTGCTGCAATACTGTAGCACGTACTCTAGATAACCACTACAAGGTATTATAACTTGTCATGTTTTATTCTGCTTCCCAAGCCCTCAGGTGCACTGTTTGAAGATGATGAGCTACCACACGCTGCTGGAAACTGCCCTCATGATTCTTTAAATACTTCCTCTCTGAGACTCTGATCCTTACACTGAGCTTTAGGCAGACAAATCACTTTGTCTTGTGCTAAACCTCAAAGTTGAACGCCTTAGTTAAGGCTAAACCAACACTAACCCCATCCAAGCATTAGAGGATCTCATGAGTATGAGCTGCTTTGTATGAGATAAAATACACTCTGACCGCCTTTGATTCTTTCTTTTACTGTCATGTTCAACACTGAACTCGGACAGCTCTGCAAGGAGAGAGTTTTCTGTGCATTAGCTTAACAAACTGCTCCACAGCATTGCTATGCACATTTAAAGAGATGCCACTGCTTTTCATGGGTGTGGGGAAAATAGAGTTTAAGCAGGATTGAAGCTATCCTACTAAAATCCATTTACTTATTCACAAAGGTTGTATGAAGCTTTAAATATAAAAATGTCTTAAGACTTATAAAGGAAAGGTACTAAAGCAGCAGTGTATTAGGATTATTATATCCCTGTTGATCCTTCACATACCAGAAGCGACTGTGATTTCCAAGGCATTAGCTACCAAGAAGGTAAGAAGCAAAAAACTGTCTGACACAAAGGGGTTTACTTCTTTTTCAGGACAAACCACCAAACAGCATATTTTAATATATCGGGTTTGTTCCCCTAAATACTTCAGGGTTTCATTGTACCTTGACTTTAAATCAAGCATTTATACTCAAGCACACAATAACGCACCTAAACAATATAGTTATCATGGAACCAAACTGACCAAAGAGATCATAGAATCATAGAATAGTTAGAGTTGGAAGGGACCTAAAAGACCATCCAGTTCCAACCCCCCTGCCATGGGCAAGGACACCTCCCACCAGACCAGGTTGCTCCAAGCCCCATCCAGCCTGGCCTCAAACCCCTCCAGGGATGGGGCAGCCACAGCTTCTCTGGGCAACCTGTTCCAGTGCCTCACCACCCTCACAGGAAAGAGTTTCTTCCTGAGATCTAATCGAAATCTCCCCTCTTCCAGTTTAAAAACCATTACACCTAATCCTATCACTCCACTTCCTGACAGAGTCCCT
Organism: Thinocorus orbignyianus; assembly: GCA_013400375.1. NCBI lineage: Eukaryota > Metazoa > Chordata > Aves > Ciconiiformes > Thinocoridae > Thinocorus > Thinocorus orbignyianus. Next base: position 458,300 of record VXBW01004306.1, read on the forward strand.
CTCCAGCTCTCCTGTAGCTCCCTTCAGATCCTGGAAGGCTGCTCTAAGGTCTCCCTGAAGCCTTCTCTTCTCCAGGCTGAACAGCCCCAGCTCTCTCAGCCTGTCTTCATAGGAGAGGTGCTCCAGCCCACTGATCATCTTTGTGGCCCCGTGCTGGACCCGTTCCAACAGGTCTGTGTCCTTTCTACACTGAGGAGTCCAGAGCTGGACACAGTGCTCCAGGTGGGGTGTCACGAGCGCAGAGTAGATGGGGAATGCTTTGCTGTATTGAATTATTTTTTCAGTATAATAATATAGATGTTTTTCATGTCTTTTCTTCACTGTTTGTAGATAATAGAGTAGAAATGCAGTTAAGTCCATGGTCGATTCCAATCTTGCTATGCTTAACTTTAATATTAGCCACTTCATAGGAAAATGATGTCTTTCCTGCATTTTCATGCAATTAACGATGATAACAAGTAAGAAGCACAGCTCTAGCTTTGTTACAAGTGTTCACACCACTTGCATCCAGCAGAACTCACAGAACCAGCTCCCATAACGAGAGCAAGGATCCCTCCACCTCAGACCTTGAGTCCACAGTGACTATACAAGTAAGAACTGAAGTTTCTGGGCCTGAAAAGAACAACTTATAATCCATGGAACAATCCGTGAAAAGGTCTGTTGCATTTTGTGGGTTTTTTTATTTTTCTTCCTGAAAATACGCCAGCTCATTTTTTCAAGGAACCATTACTATTTCTAAGGCCTGGCATGCTCAGCCGTAGTTATGGACGAACCTGGACACATCAGCCCAAGGAGCCAATAAAAGCAAGTGGCCCTGAGGACTTTTTAGGTTGGCTGAACTCACAGCTGCTCCATAAAACTGTCATTTGTTGTTAGCAAGAAAACTGAGGCATGTCAGTTCCTCTGGGTACATGATCCGGGGAACTTCTGGCTGGACGTCACCACCAAACACTCAGTGCATTCCTGTTCTTTAAGCAGGAGGCTGCACATACAAAAAATGATGTCAACTAAAATGTCAATTCTCAGTTCTTATGACATGAATGAAAGTCTTTATCTAAGACTGGCCAGTTACACAGAAACTGCATATTTAGGAAGAGAGGACAGCTATTTGTCAGCTTTCTAACTTTCCATATTCATGGAAAGATATAGTCATTTGTTTCTTCTCAAACTTGATAAGCAAGACAACAGTAAGGTTCCTTCAAGGCAATGGAATCCCACCCACCAAGAAACTCTTACTGTGGAAACAGCGTCCCACAGGTCATTTTTTTTGAGTTTGTAAGGAGATGAGACAGAGACAGCTCAGAAGAAAAAGGGAACTAAAATCTTACAAGTCTGTGGTACAAAAATATGAGACACATCTTTCCACTCACATCTGACTTTGGTGATGTGTTGGAAGAACCTTTTCGCCACCCTCCATTACAAGGAAGTATTATCTTCCCATTTTCAGTACAATTACGTATCAGCTCCAGCCCAGCAGGAGATCAATATGAAAAGCTGGAAAGGAGCTGTTAACATAAATATTATTCAGCTGCTGGGCACCAATATAACACAGCAAACATTCTATAACGAGCAATCATCTTCATCTCCCATTCTACTTCTACGTTAGGGGATTCACCAGGGAGCGTTCAGTGTAACCATCCAGCATTCCTCTATATTAATCAGATAGCCTGCTCTCTCCCTGCAGGGGTATTTTAATAAATTATCCATTGCCTCCTTCCAGTGTAATAATCCTTTAGCAGATGTGACCCAATATATTAAATTCAGTGTTCCAAAGAAGTTAAGTTATCTGTTTTCAGAGGAAAAAATACACGTATTTTTTCTTGAGTGCAGTGACTTACAGATTTCACCATGTAGGTGAAGTAATGCATGATCACACAACTGCTAGGGTGATTTGTAGCTCAAATCTGGTTGAGCATGGTAATAATTCTTTTAAATATCATACTGTAGGACTTGTGAGAATAACACTGAGGGTTTTTCAGTAATGGCTTTGGGTGTAAAGACAGGTTTTCTATCTAGGATCGCTGTAGAATCCCTCAGAGAAAACAGGTTTCTACTGTCAAAGCAGGAAGCCAGGGAGAAGCCTTATAAGAAACTCCATGCTAGTTCCTTCTCTCAGAGATTAAACAATTACCAGTGAGGACAAGCAATCTTGTATCTCCCTTCTGTATTACGATACAGAAGAGTAGACCAAGGAAAAGAGAGAAGGAAAATATTTTGGAAGGGAAGTGGCAATATATTAAATGTAGTAAGTAATTACATGTATTAAATGTCATCCAATGGAAGATCATGCAATAGCTTTTTTTTCTATACCTATTTTGGCATATGAAAACTAAAACATCAGGTATATATATATTTTTTTTTGGTTGACGACCTTGTCGTCACCAAAAGCAGTTACAGTCTTTTTCTACAAAGGACAGAAAAATACCTTTTGAAAAATAACAAAGGCACTGCTGGATACTCATCAGACCACAAGAGCATCATATGAAAATTAAGGAAAAGTAAGCCAACGATTAAAGGTTTGCTTTAACCCCTTACTTTTGAAGAAAGTTTTTGTCTTTAATTGTGACGGATGGGGAGCAACATTTACCTCTGAATAAGCCAGAAGAAGGGGAAAAAGGTAGTAGTAAAGAGTTTGCTACTGAAAGAGGAATACTGTAAAAAGCAGCTAAGGAGATGAAAAGAATAAATTATTTTCTATATCAGCCTAGACAGGAGGAGGAATAAAAGGCTTCACATTGCTACAACAGAAAACCTGGCTTCAACATCTGGAGTTAGTATCTTTGAGCAAGCACAGAAGAAGAGATCGCTGAGGGCTGTTGTGGAATTCAGGTTATTGGAAATTTGTAACAACAAGTTGTACAAGCATCTGCCAGGAACGATGCATACATAAGGCCCTTGGTCAAAAGAACAGACAAAATAAGCTTCAGGGCCACACCTAGTCTTACTTTCTATAAATTCTGTAATGTACTGCTATACGTCAATGCACTTGAGTGCCAAGCCTGTAATTACACAGGGAACTTCCATTCTTTCGTTTGATAATTAAAGAAATTACCCCAGAAGCTCACTGTGTCAGTCATCAGTGTGACTGAGATTCCTCTTAGCCCTCTGCCAGCAACAGAATGCTCAAGTTCAAAAATAAACCTATAAGTTGCAGGTTATTTGATTTATCTAACAATCATGCTTTTATGTTCTGCAGCTTCTACTCAACAATTAAGCATTTCTTTCCTTCTGTCATCCTTTCTTCCAACCTCCCCCTTTCTCAACGTTGATGATCTACACACTTCTTCCCTTTCATTTCTACACTCGTAATTTGTTCCTTGATTCAATTCTTCCTATTTAAACTTAATTTGTTCTTAGATACCTGTTGTCTTGCACACACTCGTTGCTCATGCCCTTGTTCTCAGCACAGGAGGGACACAGACTTGTTGGAACAGGTCCAGCAAGGGGCCACAAAGATGATTAGAGGGATGGAGCACCTCTCCTATGAAGACAGGCTGAGAGAGCTGCAGTTGTTCAGCCTGGAGAAGAGAAGGCTCCGGGGAGACCTTAGAGCCCCTTCCAGTACCTAAATGGGGCTACAGGAGACATGGGGAGAGACTCTTTATCACAGAGTGGAGTGATGAGGGGGAATGATATTGACTGAAAGAGGGGAGATTTGGATTAGATATCAGGAAGAAATTATTTACTGAGAGGTTGGTGGGACATTGCCACAGGTTTCCTAGAGAAGCTGCAGCTGCCCCATCCCTGGAGGCCCAGGCTGGATGGAGCTTGGAGCAACCTGGTCTGGTGGGTAGTATTCCTGCCCATGGCAGGGGGGTTGGAACTCCATGATCTTTAAGGCCCCTTTCCAACCCAAACCATTCTATGATTCCCTGTCACTCACTGTATGAAGCTTTCACAGCCTCCTTCCTGGGGTTGTAGGTTTGACTCTGACCCTGGCTACATCACTACAGCTGGCAATGCACAGAAACGTCAGGGGTCAGCACCTCCATCCTTCCCTTGTGGGTATGGCCCATGGAGTGGTGCCTGCTGAAAGACCTGGGTCCGTTTAGCCTGGAGAAGACCCAGAGGGGATCTCATCAATGATTATATATATCTAAAGGGTGGGTGTCAGCAGGATGGGGGCTGGACCAGATGATCTCTGAAGGTCCTTTCCAACCCCTACAATTCTGTGTGTGAATCTTGCTCCGGATACAAAATCATATACTTCAATTCAGCACGCTAGGATATGACCCTTCTAATTTTCTCCCTGCATAACCTCACAATCTCCTTGTAGCCCACCTGAGAGGACTTCCCCTTCTTCCTAAAGATCAGAAACTCCTCTTTTTCCACTCGAGTTCCAGCCAAAGCTCTTTGTTCAGCCAGGCCAGTCTTCTTCCCCACTAGCTCGTCTTTCAGGACGTAGGGAGACCTGCTCGGGAGCCTTTAAGATTTCCTTCTTGAAAAAAGTCCAGCCTTCCTGGAGTCCTTTGCCCTCCAGGACTGCCTCTCCAGGGACTCTGTCCTCCAGGCTCCTGAACAGGCCAAGAGGTCCGCTCTGAAAGTCCAAAGCAGTAGTTCTGCTGAACCCTCTTTACTTCTTCAAGGACTGGAAACTCTATCATTTTGTGATCACTACGCCCAAGACAACCTCCAACCATCACATCACCCACCAGTCCTATGTTCAGAAACAAAAGGTCCAATGGTCCTTTGCTTGTTGGCTCACACACCAGCTCTGTCAGGGTCATCTTCTGCACACTCCAGGAACCTCCTAGACTATTCCTTCTCTGTTGTGGTATATTTACTGCTATAGTATTTCTTTTCTAAACTCTCCCCTATCCCTGCTGTGATACAAATTCAGTAATAATGTCCTTGACAACTTGTGGATGGGTACCTTAAAAAACAACGCTGAACAAATATTGGCAATCATGCTCCATAGAAGTTTTCCACTAAATGTTATGATCTTTTGTTTTACTAATTCCTCCTAGTCCCTCTCTCAAATACAATCCTACCTCCTCAGTCCAAGTTTCAGAGTTTCAGTTATGGACTGAAAAACACAGACATGTATCAGCAGGACCAAATACTTCTACCTGGAAGTCAAAATTTGCTCTAGTAATTGTCCTCCTTCTTCTCACTAGATTCATGTCATTACCCAAATTAGTTTTTTGAAACTGTGCTGTCTCTCAGTGGATGCTTGAATGAGAATTTGATGATGATTAAAAACTCCTGTCACTGTCCTGTTGTTTGGGAAGCTCATTAGGTGAGGTACCAACAGCGTAAGTGATCTACTTATTTTATGGGCTTCTGTAAATTATAACTCAGAAGATATGAAAACAAGCAACTCATCTAGACAATTTAAAGTCAGTAGCACTACAATAATTAAAAGATCTTTCTAAACTGCACCGGTAGAACATGCAAAACCTCTATAATCAACTTATCTGCGGAAGTAATCAGACAATAAAAACTGAGGCATTTTAGGGACTAATAAAGCTGCGGAATCTAATGACTATAATAAATCTTTAGCTGCAGTTATTCCAGAACAATTTCCCTTGCAGTAAAAAAGTATTCTACAGGGTTTTCTGCCTGCAATTATTGTTGGTTGGTTAGATGTTGATCGTAAGAAACAACCGCAGAATGATAATTTTACTTTTTGGCATGTATTTCCATCATTCACCTCTCCCTTTCATCGTAAAGTCTTTTGACTTTGTACAAGGGCTAGATTCAAGCAATCCTTTGGCAAGACCAGAAATCGATTTCTTCATGGACTTTCTTTCCAAAAATACACAGTAATCATAGAATCGTAGAATGGTTCCGGTTGGAAGGGAACTTAAGGATCATGAAGTTCCAACCCCCCTCTTCATGTTCCTACCTCAGCTGAGCTAAAAAGAAACCCTTCTTGGGTAAAGAGGGAGTCAACAATTTTAGTGCCACCTGTCTCTCCAAGCTTAGCACAGCAAGCAGTGCCCAATCCAGCCCATGCTGCCTCTCACCGGACAGCGGAGGAGCCTGGTGAAACTGTGACCTCCAGTCCCACACTAGGGCTGTGACACTAAATACTTCACTCCTGAAAGAGATATTTAAACATCAGCCTGTGACCAGGTAAGAGAGGAAAGAAGACATTGATGTCAACTCTGGAAATGATTCTGTTTCCTGCCAAGAGCAGATGCATTCTGGATGTTTATTCAACTCCCGTTTATCTACATAACGTGTACAGGATTTGAGCTTCACTACTATTTAATCTGATTTAAGTCAGTCCTCCCAGACAGCAGGCTTTTAATTTTCAAAATAAAAAGGATGTTACTTTCAGCCTTACCTCTTTCTGTTTTGTCTTGCTCAGTTTCTTTTTCACTTTTCCCTAGAATATTAAAAATACAATTTCAATGAAATCAATTTACATTAACAGCTTATAAGAAAGAGATACAACAAAAGGACAGGTTATACTCAAAACCCAATTGGGCCAACAGGATACTTTTTTTCATTTTGTTTTTTTAAAGTAACCATAAATCGCCCTCTGAACCACAGTTACACGAAAGGTCTTCCTCAGCAGATGCTTCAAATATTACATATTTGAATATGAATGGCTTCTGTCACAAAATATTTCACAAGATTTCCCCTTCAGATATATGGTAGTTTTTAGTGACATGCAAAATAGCTTGCATTGTAAGTGCAAGTTAAAAAAAAAATAAATAAAAAAGAATCACTAATTATAAACTCCTGGGAACACTATCTTAATAGATACAGTTGATTAAAATGCCAAAAACAAGAAAATCAATTGGGAACCCAGGTCCCATTTTTAGAGTGACGTGGGCACTTGGAAGCTATTGTCTCACTTCAGCTTTTAAAATAATTTAACCCAGGTGTTTTGTAAAAATCTGAATGCACAGGTAAAGGTTAAATAAGCACCAGAGAGTCTGTAGCAAAAACCCAATGACATACTATACCAAAAATCATGTATGTGTGTATCATGAAGGTGGTACATACCAACAGGCATGTCCCCTCTTCTTTTTCTCCCCTCTAAACACCTACCCTACAACATTTAAAGCATCTTGCCTCACAATTCTAACATCAACAATCTGTTTCCAATTTAATCCCAATAAACTTCCAACATTTCCTCCCAATAAACTTAGTGGAGAATACTAAAAAGAGAGACCAGTTGGCTTCTCAGTCACAGTTATTTTCCTCTCTAACACACATTCTTTAATTTTGATGTATTCTTATATATAAAAAAAACCCTATTTTCTTTAATTTCTAAGTCAATCAGAGACATCCTGACAGAATGCTCAATCTTCACAGTCTTTTAAACTGACTGCTCAGAAGCACCATAATGTTAGTAAAATATACCAGGTAAAAACCAAAAAACATTTCTTTTTTTTTTTTTTTTTTTAAATGGGCAAACTGGATTATGTGCACACATAAAATCAAACTATTTAACATTCCAAATTTACTCTTTATTACAAGCTGACAACTGCTACTACTGAATGTGCAGACAGCATGACTCTGATTTTTATATTCAGCACGAGGCAGAATGAGTATTAACTTGATTATCATACGGTAAATTAAATAAATATGGTCACACAAAGTCATCCACCTCCCTCTTCAACTACATCATAAAATCTAGATTGCCAATTAAATTGAAAGAAATGTCAAAAAGATCTATAGAGTCAGTTCCATACTGTTGGATAACTGAAGGAATATTATTACTATAACAATATAATATTAATGAAAGCATTTAGTATTTCCTAATCCCCTGGCATAGCATGCAATAAATACAATGGTTATATCCATCCACGTCAGAGATCCCGTATTTTCAACAGAGTAATAATGCAGCTCCAGATGAGACACAGAACAGTTTATACACTAATATTTCTCTTATTTTTACCAGCTCAAAGCACACGAACAACTCATTACAGAATAGTAAACTATGAGAGAGCACATCCCTTCATCATCCATTCTCCCTGTGTGTTTTCCACTATCAGGAACACTGACACTCTCACCTGACCTCTCCTCTCTAATTCTTTCCGGGTCACTCAGTGACCCTCTCCCTCCAACCTGGATATCCAAATTATTTCTGCAACTTCTTTCTATCACAGGAAGAACAAAGTCTGGCTCATTACTCTAAAGCCTGCTCCCATCTCACAGTTTTTGTCCAGCTTCACACTTTTATTTTACTGAGGTTCACATGACATAGAACCTAACGTTCTCTATACTCGTTTATGTACTGGAACCAATTCCCCAAATTCACTCTCAGACTTTTTCCAAGCTGTATTCTGCTAAATTAGCTGCTGCTGATTTCACCAAAGCCTCTCGGACAATCTTTAAAGACTCCAGCTTCTGCTTCTGCTTTTGAATTTCATCACAACTTGGTCCTGTTTGCTCTGAAGACCTTGTTTCTCACAGTTCTCACCACATGAAACCAGGAATTCACTTCAGCATCACTTCCAGCACGTATCACTTTCTTCCCTCCTCACCGATCCCTGCCTTACTTTAGTGGTGAAAATCCTTTTAAATAGGCTGTTCCTCACAAAATTTTAAGTTCTCTGTCACAAAGACAAGGATAAGACAGTAAACCTCAAGATTATTTTGTTATCAGCTTAAACCAATCATAGTTCAAAGAAAAAACTTTCTTAACTCTTCAAAATAGTCTCAGCTTTAACTCAATACCTCTGCTTCCAGCAAAACAAATCTGGATAAAAACCAGACAAAACTGTTTTCACCAATCTCTACAAGGTAGGACTGCTATCACTGTGTAACCTCGGCACCAGGCACTCCCTACAAGTTTTCTACAATAAAGAATATATTTATTTTTCATGTTATAATAGAATCTAAATACTTGTGGATGCATGTGACAGTGACCCAAGTCGCCACTAAAACATATTTCAGATATTGTAGATTCTACAGGAATCCCCATCAACACTATAAATATACAATTTCTTCTTTACATTTACATAATTTTGGAACACGTAAAATCACACAATGATATTGATTGAATAGATGATGTTTTCCGTTGTCTTTCCTATATCCAATCTTACACATCTTCTTTACTTCGTAGAAAGAGGTGTCATCATACGACACCTTTTCAACTACTGAGAATGTAAAAAGGTCATTTTAAATTGTAGTAAATTTTCAGTATTAAAATAGAAATTTAGTACCCTGCTCACTTAAATTTTGCTTTCCTTACTGGTATTTCTTCTTGTGATTTCTGAAAAAGCAACTGAACCCAAGTTTTCACAGATTCACTGGGATATAGCAAGAAGCAACATAAAGAAAGATGTAATTTTTTATTTTTTTCTTAAACTGCAGTTCTTTATTGGGCATTATTTATTTCATCATAAAAATATGGAAGTGTTTGGATGGAAACTGAAAAATTCAAGGAAATTTTTGTTTTCAAACTGAACACCACACAGACAAAACACCCTTGCTAGACTTCTGATTTAAACCATAGACCATCCTAGAATATTTCTCTACGAAAGGCAGATACTTCCCACACACGTTCACGTTCATTGAAGAGTAATATCTCACCCATTTTAAGTTACAAATAGAAATTATGTATCATGGGCAAAATTCAGGCCAAACAGGTTGCAGAGTAGCTAATACTCCAGAAGAAGAAACACAGCACAATGACAGAAGACCCAGACCTTAATTTAATGCCCATTTCCTTCACATAATACCATCCCAAAACAGAAATTACTTCTACTTGCCCTGTTTCTTCCTCGCTGCAAACTGTACTTTCAAATATGTTTTTAAACATTTAAAATTACTACATTGAAAAACAGTAATATTACCTAGTGGCTGAGGCAAATGTTTATCCCCATAGAGAAGGCTTCAGGGAGACCTTAGAGCAGCCTTTCAGTATCCGAAGGGAGCCTACAGGAGAGCTGGGGAGGGACTCTTTGTCAGGAAGTCTAGTGACAGGACAAGGGGTAATGGTTTTACATTGGAAAAGGGGAGATTTAGATTAGATCTTAGGATGAAGTTCTTTACCATGAGAGTGGTGAGGCACTGGAACAGGTTGTCCAGAGAAGCTGTGGCTGCCCCATCCCTGGAAGTGTTTAAGGCCAGGCTGGATGGGGCTTGGAGCAACCTGCTCTAGGGAGAGGTGTCCCTGCCCATGGCAGGGGGGTTGGAACTTGACGATCTTTAAGGTCCCTTCCAACTCTAACCATTCTATGAGTCTATGATCTACCATGTTTTGGAAAAAATAATGACACTAGAAAGTCAAAGATATTCTTCTGTGTTTTATTGCAGCCAAACATTAAAACAGATTAAATATACATTATTTTTTTTTAATAGTCCTCTTGACCTTGCTCAGCTTGGCATATTTTTGTAAACATGAAGCACGTAGAATCACATACCCAGTTACAAAATACTTAAAATTTGATCACAGCATAACATACTCTCACAGTTGCATAATTCTACAAATAGTCTGCCAATCTTATATAAAAAACTCCTCCATTCACCAGTCTAAAATTATTCCTAAGCTTTCGCACAAAATATGGCTTTGTAAAAATTATTGCTCTGCAGTTCACAATCACAGGTAAGTTTCCTAGAATAGCCCATCCCAAACCACATCACAGTCTAAGAGTATTATTGCTTTCCTGAAAACTCTAAAGGTACCAGAGTTTGGGACATCTTCTGTGTTTGTTGATCAGATGTAACACTCACGTGGATCCTTACTGGAATCCCAAACCAAAGGTGGCAAGCATGGATGATGCCCCTTTCACTATGAATGTAAGCAACTAAAAACCTGACTTCAAAACAGTGTTAACAGAAATGTAAAGTCTCCCTGTTGACCAAAAGGCAACCACTGTCAGGGTCACCGAATTGATTATTCTTCCTAAAAAATTATCTCTTTTTTTTTTTTATCATTATTTCTGCTAAGCTCCCATTTCAAGCTTGGCCATTTCCTAAAATCACAGCAATTATTCCTGAGCCAAAAAGGAACACATGCAAAACGCCAAAGGATAAAATATGTCTTCGTAATTGTGGAACAGCAGCACAGAACAGGTAAAAGTACACCTGTTAGAATTTAAATTCACTCAAAGTCTAAATTTCAGTCGTACCATTTACAAGAGCATTTGTGATTACAGATCCTAATTTTTGACACCCTATTTTTTTTTTCTTATAGTTGAATTTCCAGATTTTTTTTTTTTTAATAAACTTACAAGTAAAATATTTGTGTAGATTTGACTTTTTAAAATAATTCACTGGATCTAAAGCTTACTAAATCCAGCTTTGAGATCATTACCTTGGTAGTTAAATGAGAAGAATTTACTGAACTCAACCGAATTCCCGCAACTCAATTTTGCTGCAAACTACACTGACTCCCTGCCAGGCTATTGTGTATTTTCTAGACAATTTTTTGCTTTAAAAAAATCAAATTTATGTTAATAAAATGCTCTTATTCACACATAAAGGGTTTCTGAAAAAAGTAATTCAGTAATCTGCCCTGTATGAATTAAAACATCCGCATTTTGAATCTTGTTAAGACTATTTTAAAAGTCACCTGAAATTAATGTAGTGTAACTGTTGACATAACATCAGTGCAAAGAGATAGGAGTCAAACTTCACAGCATAGCGTGTGCCTGATCAGCGTTTTCAATAAGATGCAATTAGGCTGTATGCTATATCAGCAGTTATAAAACATTTTAAAAATTCATAATATTATATGCTTCACTTGACCAAACTGCTCTGTACATACTGTACGAATCCACAACATAAGATATATATTAAAATCTGAAAAAAATGTACTTGCTGCTACGTTATAAATAGAATATTAACAATTGCTTGAACAGCACATATGAAATGCAGCTCAAAGTTGCAACTCTGTCACAAACACAGAAGAAAAATAATGAATTCACTAAACTTGATCAAAAAAAAAACCTAAAAAAAAAACCAAAACAAAAGAGAAAAAAAGAAACAGACAGGAACGTAAATTCAACATCCAAGTGTTAAAAAAGCTTACTAAAATGACAGCTGGCTACAACCCATTTACAATATCTTAGTGTTTGTTTCCCAAACCCTGAACTGCTTGGTAATTACATCATAAGATCTATTACAACCATCTGCTCCCCTTTTGTAGCGTATGGTTAGGGCTGGTCCTCCTGATGTAGGGACTTTTCTTTTGAAGCTTTAAGTATCTGAAAAAATAAGGGGAAATCTATATTAAAGGACCAACCAAAACACAACTTACTCTAAAACCACAACAAAAAAAAAATCTTAAATACTAAAAAATGCAACTTTGTAACAGACTAGTTTGAGAAATCTAGCATTTCTAGAAGCTACCATAATGAATACACACAAAGTTGCTTTATAAAGTGGGATATGTAAACTTTTAAATATTTATCTAACAATATTTTATTTTCCTCAGCATATGGCACTTCATTTACCTTGTAAAGGAAATCTAGGCCATGTCACAAATACATTTAAACTTTTTTTTATTTTTAAAAAAAGGTCAAGGACATGTAGAATTGGAAAAGAGGAGCCAAGGAACGAGGAAGGGTCAGAGTTGTGAAGTGGAAACTTCTCTACACATTAGGGATTTCAGCAGTTGGTAAAATAAATGCAGGGTTATAAAAATGTCAAGGACACACGATGAAAGGGGAGGAGGCATAAACAACCCTTAGACATTTTAAATCTGGACACATACAAGAATGATCAAAATCCAAATGCAAAGAATAAAGGTATCCCAAAAAACTGTAATATGCGTCCCTTAAATGTGTCTCCAAGAAGTACCAATCACACTACTGCAATGTACAGCTCTATAGAACAGAACTAGCCAAAAATCCTAAATCGGTAATATTTCAAACTGGTCTACGATGCCACTCAAGTGCATTAGTTTACAAAAACACAGACTACAACTGCAGTTAAAATAGCTCACTGTGGAAAGGAAAACTGGCAACGATTTTAGGAGTAAACTTAGAAAGAAAATAGTACATATTAATATAGATATCTAAAGATGCAGTTGTTTATTTATTTTGGTTACTTTTTTTTTGTTATTTATTTTTGGTGGTATGCCCTGAAGTCAGCAAAAAGACAGGCACTCCAGCACATTCAAATCCCACACTTGGTCTATCTGCTGGCAATGTGCGACTGTTCCTCACAGTTAAATTAAATCTCTAAACTACCTCCTGGTTTCTTCCCAAAGCAAAAGTTTCTATGTTTCAAATAAAAATTAAACTGCTCCTAACCCAATACAAACTGGTGCCCCCGTGCTTCAAATGGAGCTGAATGACCCAAGAATAAGGACTCTGTAGTGCCATTTAGGAATATCTGAAGTTATGTTTATCACATAAATGGATAAATCTTTCTTATAGTAAAGAGTGCATGTGTATATATAGCAGGAGTTTTTATATTCAGAAGAGAGTTCTTCACTGTCTCTAGTACAATGAACTGTAGTACTATTTTGCTGAAATAATAACTTTGAATACCCAATTAAATGAAATCACATGAGCACATAGAACAGACTTTCTACAACAACAAAAACCCCCAACCCTACTGAATCCCTCATCACAACTTAAAAAACAAACATAAAATCCCTGGTTGTCATGACTTAGCCCCAGCTGGCAGGTAGGACCACGCAGCTGCTCGCTCACTTCTCCCTCTACCCCAAGAAGGTTAGGGAAAAGGGGGAGAAAAGGAAGTGAAAGGAGAAAAAAAAACTCCTTTTGGGTTGAGATAAATACAGTTTAACAGAATAATAACGGAAAAGAATGATAATAAAAAATGGCAAAAGAATATACAAAATAAAGTAGTACAACTCAAGTTGCTCCCACCACACGGAGACTGGTTGTCCAGCCCATCTCTAGCAGTGATCATGTATTCCTGCCCCCCGGCCAACCCCCATTTACACACTGAGCATGACATGTATGGTATGGAATATCCCGTTGGCCAACTTCTATGGGATGCTGAAAAAAGTCCTCAACTAATATAAACATCACCTGGCAACAACCAAACAATATGCATTATCGTCATCCTTTTCATACCAAACCTGAAACACAGCAGCCACTAGAAAGATAGCCACTCTATCTCAGCTGAAACCAGGACACTGGTAAACATGAATTTTGTATTCTAAGAGGAAAATGCAAGAATAAAGTTGCCTTCAAGCTGAAATTTTCACAATCAAAAAGAGGCAGATAAAAAATACTTAATAGTAGGAAAAAACAGTAATTTTATAGTACTAAATTTTTTATTCCTGGTCAGTAGTTTACTTATGTCCTGTTTTTTTTCTCATCTTTCAGAGATGCTGTTTGACTTCTACTGTATGAGATAAAAGAATAAGGTTTTTACAAAAAGCTGATGAACAACAGTTCTTCTACCTTCAAAGTGGTTCCTGCAATAACCACACAACTTACTAAAGATTCTCAAGAATGCTGGTATGCTTTTGCAGATTCTGTGCTGATCAAATTCTTTTCATTTGCTACTCCCTAAAGGCAGAATCACATACATGGTACTACTTCTAAAAGTTGCTTGGCTGTTTAATAACTGAGTAGATAGGCTTTGATTGATTCTTTCACTTTTTCCTCGTAAGAAGAAAGAGTGCTGTTACTATTATCTATTTCCACAAGACACAACAGGATAAAGCTAACATACAATTGAAGGCTAATCTCATGGTTTAAGAAGTGTGTTCCACCAGTGTTGAAAACAACTTAAGGTAAAAACAATAAATCTGAAAAAACCTTTCAAAAGGATGAGATTTACATAGTATTTCAGAGTAAAACAAGTTATTTTTTAATTCTAATGGAGTTTGAAAACAGTAAGGACTCTCTTTGTATCACAACACAGTAGAAGAAGAGTGGACAACTGAGTTCAATTCCACCACTCCATGTCATCTTATTTGAAATTCCATCTGCAAAGCAGCGATTATCCCTTTGTACTCTGAAAAGAATGAAGCTCCACCCCAAATATGGTGTTCACTACCCCTCACTACAAGAAAGACGTTGAGGTGCTGCAGCGTGTTCAGAGAAGGGCAAGGGAGCTGGTGAGGGGTCTGGAGAACAAATTTTATGAGGCTGAGGGAGCTGGGGTTGTTCAGCCTGGAGAAAAGGAGGCTGAGGGGAGACCTCATCACTCTCTACAACTACCCAAAAGGAGGTTGTAGCCAGGATTGGGCTTAGTCTCTTTTCCCAAGTAACAAGCAATAGGACAAGAGGAAATGGTCTCAAATTGTGCCAGGGGAGGTTTAATCTGGATGTTAGGAAGAACATCTTCACCAAAAGGGTTGTCCAGCATTGGAATGGGCTGCCCAGGGAAGTGGTTGAGTCACCATCCCTGGAGGCATTTACAATTGTGTAGAAGCAGTGCTTAGTGACATGGTTTAGTGATGAATTTGGGACTGTGAGTTTTACAAATGAACTCAATGATCTTAAGGGTCTTTTCCAACCTAAATGATTCTATGATTCTAAATAGAGTATTTGGAAAACCAACAAACCAACCACTGCTGTACAACGTGCAGAAGATTATTTTTTTTGCAAAGGTAGGAAATTCATTTACTGCTCCAAGGCTAAGGCAGAAATTACAGCACAAAAAGCAACAGAAATGGTCCACAAAAATAAAAATCAAAGATTTCAGGTTGATACTTGGATTCTGAATTTAGTTTTAAAATAGCACATGTAAATCAAGAGATCATCTTAATACCCTCATATCAACACAACTGACACTGCTCAGTCCAATTATCTATTGTTGAGATTTTGCAATAGTCTGCAAGGGTCTCTGTTATTTTAGGCAGCAACGTTGCCTGAGAGAAAACACCTTTTCTTATTCTACAGTTCCAACTTAAAGCACAACAAATGAACTGAACACTACCTCTGCCAAACTTCTTGCCTATGCTGTCAAAGGCAACTACTGCTTGCTCCTACACTGATTATAAGCTTTGGTTAAAAATATTCCGTACTCATTAGAAAACAAAACAGTTTTAGATAAGGCATCTATTAATGAACACCTGTGGCTTCAGGCATTTTAACACACCATATGGGTGTTACGATGAACAGGTTAGAAAGACCTCACAGTCAACAATTATGAATCAATATGAGCATTTCATATCACCTCAGATGAGGTTCAGCACATAAAATAAGAACATGAACTAAACACCACCTCCAATCTGGACTGGGCAACCACAAAGGCCTCCTATGTATTTCACTTCCCTGATGACTTTTGGCATGCCCAAGAACCAAATACAAGCTTCCTTTCCCACAAGGGAAAACAAAATCCCACAGAATGACCTACGCACCACACCACTCACGAACTTCTGCATATTGCCCTGATTAATTAACCCAGAAAGTGCTCAGGCTAATAAGAGCAAAACAGAAATACAGCTCTTGGGGCTCCTGCATTGCAGCTTCTGTGATTTACTGCCCAGAGATACAGCTCAGTGTTTCACTCAACACAACAACTCTGTTACAGAGAACAAACTAGCAACTCATAACCGTTAACTCCAAAAAGCAGATGAAATGTAATAGTATGCAGTCCTGACATTTAGAAACCATTTAGCTACTCTAAAACCAGTTTTGGTAAACTCTGTGTTTACTACCATCAGGCAGCAGACAGAAGAGCTGACAGTGCTCTTAACATCAGTTATGACAAGAAAAATCCGATGGCATCACAAACCAGCCCTGGTTCCAGATCAGAGTCCAGTGAATGTGCCAGTTGGGGTCCAACAGACCCAACTGATACACAGAGAAGCACCAGTATCACCACTCATGGTCAGTTACTCCAGAAAATAGGTATGCACATATTTTAAGACCCGAAATTGTTACATCTCCATTTACAGCAAAAGTATCCAGCTTTGAAATCATTAAAAAAAATAATCAAGATGTAAATTAAAACTGCTCACAGCTTTATTTGGAATCTTCCCATATAATCTACTATTACTAGCATTTATCCAGTACAAGACAAAAAATAACTGCTTCAAAACCAGGAAGCAACTTTAAATGACAATAATGATATCTCTTCACTCTTTACCACAAAGTTAATTTATTAGCAAGCTTTCCATGTAGCTATAGGTTTATTGTTGGGGGAAAAAAGCCAAACAAAATTAACTTACCCACTAGATCATCATTTGAATAATCCTCAGCTTGAAGAGGTATTTCTGCAAGTCAAAATTGTACAAACAATTTAAACTGGAGAGTTCTCTGAGTATTTATAAAAAGCTGCATTTTTTTCCCCATTATGCTCAAAACAGGACTGCTCTGTAATGCTACTTTTGCAGAAGCAGGATGCAAACCTTCCTCAGTTGAATATTTCCAGTGGAAAGATTAAAACTTCAGTAGGCCAATGAGCAAGTTGCAGGACTACATAGTTTCAAAAATAATTCTTCAAAATTCTGAAACTGTAATATCTGAAGCACAAGTTTCCCCACAATTTCACACTCTACTACATGTGAAACATTCATATGAAAAACATTCACGTACTTACTATGTTTCTAGCTGTAACTGTGAAATATTTGACTTCAAAATTCAGTTCTTTTCAATTCTTTCTGTAGGTTTAAATCAGACATGTGACAACTGAAGGTTGCACACAACTCCCTATTCACACATGGAGGGAGTGAGGTTCACCAGGAAAGAATTCCTAACAGCCAGGTTGCTGGCTGTAGACAATAAGAAGAATCAAAGAGAGGGAAATACATTTTCTGAGTCGAGAAGTTTGTAAATAAAGTGCTCACAGCTGGGGAGACTTTCCACATTATTTTATTTCTTACTTTGACTCTCTTTCCTGATTACATACTACTACTGACTGGCTGGTGGAAAACAGAGCACAGCAAAGAAATCTTCAGCTTCATGGGACCTAACACCACCATTTGTATTGCTATAAAACACTGCTATATATCTTCTGAACTGGGAGTACTCTCAGCCTCTAAAACTGAAGAGTGCTCTCTAAGCTACTAATATTGTCATTAGAAACCTCAAGACGTTTGATTTCAACAGCACAGCTATGTTTCTCCTTAAAAGAAAAAGTTACATATATTTTGGGGTTTTTGCAGCACAGATTTCTATTCTATGCTATTTATCATTCTTAATTTTTAATTATTTGTTTTTTAACTCATACAAAAGATAATATACAAACCTGATTCCTCTGGTTCAGTGGCCACAGAATCTTCTGCATGCTTACTTTCTACTGTTAACAGAAAACAAGCGTTAAAAGTTACACACACCATGTTCACAATTTTGCTTTTATTCCCCACCAGTCATCCAATCAAATTAGTATCAAACAAAAAGAAAAATCCAAACCACAGAATAACCAACCAAGTTAACTTCAGAGTAGAAAAAAGGTAATGAATGCATTTTGTGTACAAAACTTTAGCTGCTCCATCCTACTGACTTCCATTGCTATTATGTCCCTCAAAAGTTATTTTGGTTACAACTGTTATTAATGTGAAACAGTAATGTTTGTTTCCCCATTTAATTGTACTCAAACACATTTTTCAAATGGAACACCTACATAAATATAGCATCAAATCCTACACACCGTAGACTAAACTGCTTAGTTTTTGCTCTAGCTGACTGAATTAACATAATGTTTGGAAAAAATCTTGCTTAATAACGTTTTGAACTTCTTGGAGCAAAACCCAGTACTGATTCAAAATTCCCCAACACCAGTGTAACAAACAAAAATTTACACCTTAATCTTTTCTAGTAGTAAAGGGAGAAATTAACATACTCCATTCCTCAAACTGAAGCTCTAAGTACTTCATAAGAATGGACAAGTGCAGGGTCCTGCACCCGTGTCAGAGCGATCCCCAACACCAATACAGGCTGTGGGATGCAGGGATTGAGAGCAGCCCTGCCAAGGAGGACTTGGGGGTTTTGGTGGATGAAACACAGAACATGAGCTGGCAATGTCTGCTGACAGCCCAGAAAGCCAACTGTATCCTGAGCTTCATCAAAAGAAGCACGGCCAGCAGGTCAAGGCAGTGATTCTCTCTGCTGTACTCTCATGAGATGCCACCTGGAGTGCTGTGTCCAGCTCTGGGGTCCCCAGCACAAGAAAAACACAGACCTCTTAGAGCAGGCCAAGAGTAGGGCCACAAAGATGCTCAGAGGGCTGGAACACATCTCCTGTGAGGACACATTGAGAGAACTAGGATTGTTCAGCCTGGAGAAGGCTCTGGGAAGACCTTACAGCAATCTTTCAGTATACAGAGGGTTTGTAAGAAAGAGAGAGACTTTTTACCGAGGCTTGTAGTGACAAGACAAAGGGGAACAGTTTTAAAGTGGAAGAGGTTAGATTTAGACTAAATAAAAGGAAGAAATTCTTTATGATGAGGGTAGCGAGACACTGGAACACATTGTCCAGAGTAGTTCTGNTGTTTTGTGCCTCCCATCAGCTTTCAAAATACACTTAATTTATTTCATCATAACACTTTAAGATCACAATTCAAAAACATAATATACCTTGCTCTGTGGCTTCATTCACCTNGTTGATGCAGTGAAAGAGGTCTCTGTCCATAGTAGAGTAGCTGGACCAGATCTTTAAAAATTCCTTTCCAACCCAAACCATTCTATGATTCTATATAGCACATTTCTCTGTTTGGTTTTTATTTTTCATACAAACAGAAGAAAAAATGTCTTATTTCACAGACAATAAAAAGTCATACCTGGCAGCTCTTTATCAATATCAAAATCTTCAATAATTTCATCTATAAGAGAAAATATAAAAAGAAAAAAGTGGGTTGTTTGGTTTGGTTTTGTTTTT
>VXBW01004306.1:478091-496904 GCA_013400375.1 Thinocorus orbignyianus
CACTTAATTTATTTCATCATAACACTTTAAGATCACAATTCAAAAACATAATATACCTTGCTCTGTGGCTTCATTCACCTCCTCTGGAAGGTCCTCAACAGCTAAAGAAAACATTGAAATCAGAGCAGTAATGAAGTCAAGCCTTCAACTGAAGAAACTTACACACAACACAAAAGAACACAACTACCACAACATGCTTAACTGAGAGAAGTAAACTGCTATAAACAAATAGGAACGTTGATGAATTTGAGGGAAAAAAAGAAATCACATCTTTAGTGATTTAGAAATTTAAGAAGTACTGTATCCATTAGGTAAATATTTCTAAATTGTATCTTCTGAACAAATGTTGCCCAGATTGTGACATCATAACTTTAAAAACTGAAATGTTAAAAACACTCTTTAAACTTTCTAAGCATAATCAGTACATCCACCTTCAACTTTTGCAGCATCAACTCCACCTGCTAGACATATTAAAAAAAAACAAACCCAAAAGCAACAACAAAAACCCCTATAAACTTCTACTTAAAAAGTCTTTTCATTTGAATAAACACGCAATTCTTTGGTGGGTCCTACGATCTTTCCTGAGGACAACGAGCAAGTTTGACTTATATGATGCATGCCACAGAAAAATAAATTTTTATTTTCTTTCAATGTGGCATCTTCTAATTCATGTATATAGACATACATATATACAGCTATATACCTTGAGTCTCACTATCCTTTTCATGGTTTGGTTCTGAAAGGAAAGAAAAAGAAAGTTCCTGGGTGATTGACATGCATGAAATATCCTAAAAATTTGTTTGCTAAGCATCCAGTCCATTTCTTTCCTGACAATTGCAAAACTCTCAAAGACTTTCTCCAGTTTTGAGGCCTCAGTAAGTATGCGGACCTTTACTGGAGCTTAACATGTACTAACCCTCCTCTGAAAAACATTATTTTTTTTAATTTGATCTCAGCAATCATTAGCAGATCATTAATCAAATCAAACTAAGACAGAGGAAATCTTCAAAGAACTGGTAGCCAAGATGAAGAGGTAACACTGAGCTATAGATTCAATGAACCATCACTGATGTGGCCAGGGTTTCATATGAAAAAGGGCAAGGAAAGTCTTCAATGTTCTTAAAGCACAAAGTATGACAAAGAGGACCAATATGGGAATACAAAATATGCACATACTCTACACTTGTTCCAGTGTTAAAGATCAACTGATGCTTGCACAAGCGGTTTAAACATAAGACTAACAAACCCTTAATTAAGAACTTGCAAATTAATGTGACAGCATGGAAATTTTAAAGACAAATTATTTCACATTCACATTAATGAAAGACTTCAACACTGTAATTTCACTATATATTGTAGTTTTCATACCATGGTCTTCATTATAATCCTCGTGCACTCTATCCTCTGTTTAAAGAAAAAAAAAATTGCTACATGAAAACTCATGGAATTCTAGAACAATAAATATGCACAAATAATACAATGTCAAGTTTATACAGGACAAAAAAATATTCAAAACTATTATATTTTATACTGTATTGACATTAGTAAGAGTTACAAAGCTGAAGATTTCTAAAAGATCCTGTGAAAAGAACTGAATAATTTTCCTGCATCACAAGATAGACTTAAAGAAGACAAAGTACTATCAGTGGCAGTGGGCTTTTCTTATACAGTTCATGAAATCATAAATGAATTATCTATGATTCAGAATGGAAATATTCATAAACCATTTTTACATATAGCAAACTTCCACAGAGGGATTCTGAAATCTACTTATCATGACTTGCTTGCTTCTTAAATTTTTACAGGTACTATTTTTTTCTGACACATCAATGTCTTTGGCAAATTCAGATTATTTTTTATCCATAGAAAAACCTCTATGCAATTTAGAATACAAACATCCTTTTTTGCTTTTTTTTTTTCTTTAGGTCTCCAAAATATTATCCTGCCCATTTGGCATACTACAGAAATGTAGTATTCACGTAGGTCTTTGTGTTTTTTTCAAAATGTGAATAAAAATATAGATATAGTAACTTAGTAAGGAACAAATCCTATCGATATGAATATTTCCTTGTCTTGGTTTGGGGTCAACATTCAATTAAGCTTCCACACAAAGAAATAAGGCTTTGCACCATACCTGCATAATGTTCAATAGCATCTTCCAGCGTTAGTTCAGAGTCACCTTTAATAAAAACACCCAACATTTTACATTCTAATCAAATTTTCACGCAATAGCTAAATAGCATAAGAGAAGCCAAAAAGGTCACATTCTTATCTCAAAAATAACAGAACTAAACACACTGAGTTAATACTACAATGTTTCATTTGAAAGTGACAGCTGGATTGTAAAACACATCAGGAGCTACATCGTTAAGTCACACAATGTAAGTTCATGCAAATTCGTATTTAGGCTTTTGGTAGGTCTTTGACAAGCCATTGATTAAAGCAGAAGACTCCTGACAGAACAAGGAATTTATGTAATTATTTGTGGAGTGTTGTGTTCACAACAGCAATGGTAACACTGCTGCAAAAATCTGCCTTTTCTGAAAAGCTGTTTGAAAATAAATCTGTGACTAAACAGCCAATATGACACATTATTTTGAGGCATGTTTAAAAATCTATAAATGATTAGATTATAACCTGAAACCATGAGAATTTACAAACCTGGAGCTTCTGGATCAGTTATTGTCTTTTCTGCATCCACATCATATTCGTACGAAACTGCAAATTAAATATGAAGAAAGAAATCTTTTTGAAATTAGACATATGAGATATTTTTAATACTCATTGCAACTTGGTTTCAAAATGTGCCTGTCAATTGTTAAACATAGTTCCCTAGTTGAAAACTGACAAATGAAAACCTTACAGACACTTGTAATTTGACACACGGCAATCTAATGGAAGGTGTTGGGCCATCCAGTCTTCTAGTCCTCTGTTCTACCCTCAGTATGAAAGCTAGAGCCACGAGAGACATTAGACTCCATCAGCATTTTTTAATAGTTCCAATACAAATTAAGAAATGCAATTGCCTCCTACTCTCAAAGATCTAAAACAGTTTCTTTACTAACATGCAGGAGGGCCATTGGTGATGATCTACAGAATACAAGATAAGAGACAGGAATCTCATACAATTTGCTATGTTGAGGCAGCAAACAAATACTACCAAGTATGGCAAAACAAAATTATACCTGGAGCTTCATATCGTTCAGACTCCGTTGCTCCCTGATCATCTGCCAAAAGATCAGCATCTGAGAAACAAAAATGTATTTACAAATAGATTACATCCATTACATAGAATCATAGAATCATAGAATGGTTAGAGTTGGAAGGGACCTTAAAGATCATCAACTTCCAACCCTCCTGCTATGGGCAGGGACACCTCTCCCTAGGGCAGGTTGCTCAAAGCCCCATCCAGCCTAGCCTTAAACACTTCCAGGGATGGGACAGCCACAACTTCCCTGGGCAACCTGTTAAAAATCATGAATTTTACAAAAAGATATATTAAGTTATATGCAAAATTTTCAGTACTGCAGATAGGCAAAAATACTTCTGAATGCTTTTTAACTTGGATTTAGAACATATGATTCTGTTTTAATGTTTCGAATACAAACAACTTTCATTATTCTGCCAATGTCTCCAGGCAGCAGGATATGAGCATCTTCTTTATATGATGTTCTCAGCAGGACTTGCAATACAGCTTATATGTAATATTCTCAGAGAGCCACATTAGAACGAAATTGGAGTGAGAAGAAACCCATATACAAAAGGCTGTGCTAATAAACTCTTAAAATTGAGCTTAATAAACTCGGAAGTCCAGAAGAGGACTCTATACAGATATTATAAATGACGCTTTACTGGGGGGAGATATGTATAGATGCAGTAAGATTAATTTGTTTGGCTGAAAGCCAGTATATCATTAAGTAAATAATAATATATAGCTACCTACATTCCAAAATGCATGGCATTAAAATATCCCATGTTGATTTAAAATATATATAAAAATATTTGCTAAATAACACTTGCTGTGGTTGGTATTTGCCAAGCCTCTATTGCAAGGATAAATTAAGAGTAGTTTTTAATGAGACATATTTCCATTCGTCAAACCTTGCTTTTGGCAAAATTTAATTTAAAAATATATTTAGGCATCCAGATACCTTTCTGATCTGAGTCTGCTGTCTCATACGCTTCTGGAATTTCGTTCTCTAATTCTCTGAGCAAGTCATCTGCTGTAGGAGCTTCAAAAGTTTCTCCATGCATTTCTTCCTTCGCTTGCCACTGGTCATTTATCCTTTCATCTACATCTTCATGTGCCTCTCCTAATCAACAATACAGATTGTTAGAGAATACATATGCTTTGATAGATTCTATTACCAGCAAATATTCAGTCTTCAGCCAGTCCCCAGAGGGAACGGGAAGGGGAGACAGATCACTTGTCTGCACCTTACAGCAGTACAAGCTCAAAGTATCTGCACTAACTTCTCATCTCCTTCGCTACTCGTGGAGAAAGTCACAGTAAAAGCCACCTCTGTTTAATCATTCTTGTACTCTACACAGTATTTTGAGCAAATTTTTGTCAACTGACTCATTTGAACTACTGCTGCTAAACACCTCTGGGTAAGAGGCCACAGATTTACAATTTAATTACTCAAATTTCACTTTTTTTTTTTGAAGATGAAAAATTAGCTACTTACAACATTTTATGCAGGCAAAAGGACTTTAAACACATAATAAAACCAGACTCTGAGACTTGTCTAGCCTATAGCAGTATTTATAAATTCTTCAGTGATTTCTCAGTGTTAATGCATTACCGGGCTGGGAATGGAGAGTTTCATGAAGAACAGACTGAATTTCCTCTTCTAATTCTGCATCAGCATCCTTGTGCTCTGAAAAGATTATAAAAACGGCAGCAAAGGTAAGTGCAAAAGGCAAAGTCAAAACATTAGCTCAAGGCTTGCAGCTTTCAGTCGTGTCTATAAAGTTCTTACTCTGTTCCAAAACGTTCATGGAGATAGACTTGGTGAACCTCTGCAAGTCTCCAACATGGAAATATTGCAATCACATCAGATTTATTCTGAAGATAAATTGGAAGAATTTATCTACACTGGATTTTCCTCACCTATCTTTATCTTAGTGGCAGGAACATTAATAACTTCAGATAATTATTTAAAGGAAAAATTAGTTTACTAATGTTTTCATCCATGACTTTCTTACAATTTAGGTAGTAACACCAGTATGTCATATTTGACAACAAAATGTCACTGGCATTAGTAGGGGTTCCTTAGTTTTATAAACAGAGAAAATAGATACTGAAATTACAATATCAAGGTCTTCTCCTGGCAATTCACAGCAGAATAAATCACAAACCGATTTCTGGAACAACTGATTGTCACCTAACACACCACCCCAGGACAGAACATGAAGTGTTCCGTATGAAGTGTTGCCTTCCTATAAATGCACTAAAATTAACATTGAGAAACTCAACAACACAGAACTAAATTACAGTTGTATTTTTCAAATAAAGGTCAAAAATGCTATCAGTTACAGGGCGGGGGGGGGTGGGGGAAATAAATTACATCCTAACTTTCTTAACTCGACATATTTTAGGAATAACGCAAGAAAATTAACGCAAAACTTTTCAAACAAATTCTTGTTTCATTTTATTAACCGTGTGCTCCACATTTGTGGGTTCTTGTGTTAGGTTCACATACACGTGAAGCAGGATAAGCTTCTTCAAGGAAAATATATGTACTCTCTGAATAACACTAAAATGCAAATCACATATCTGAAATATAGCAAGTAAAAAGTTTTTTTCTTATACTCCTGCTGAACCTAATAAATTTTATTAATACTTACAAGGCTTTTAAAATGTTTACTTTTTTCAATACTAGAAGCTGTATTTATTGCATTTATGTTATATCGTTGGTTTTAGTAGAAAAGCGAGCATTTGATTTATCTTGTAAAGTTGTTCGTTGGGGGATTTTGCTTGTTGTTTTTTGCTTTTTAGGTTTTTTAAGGAGGAGAATGTGCTGTTATTTGACTGTGTGTACTACTGCACACATATCAAAACTGTGACTGTACACCAGCACAACATTATTGTGATATGATATAGTTTCAGGGGTAACCATGAGAGCTGATAAAAACACCTTTTATACATTTAAATTATAAACTTCTCATGGCCAGTAATTTATGTAAAGTTATCAACAGTATCACTCATTAAATAAACTATAGTGTATAATCAACAAGTAAAGGTGATGAAAGATTTATTTTTCAATCCAAAGAAATAACACAATGAGTTGACATGTTGAGGAAACAGAAATATAATTCAAATGAAGCATCATGTCTTTTGTTTCATCTATGGTTCATAAAAGGCCTTACCTGATTCGACATATGGCTTCTCAGCAGCCTGGATGGTCTCCTCAGGTTCTGGTGGTGGTGGCTGTGCTGGGACAGATCTTTCTTTAAGGCCTGCATTTTTCAGTTATAAAGTTAACTTTATACTCTTTTTGATCTGATTCAGTTATAAGCTAAGAAAGTTGTTTTAATTATATTAACTGTCAATAAACTCTCCAAAATGTATTCAAAGAATCACAGTTACAGGGTGATATCACTGATGCACAGTGATATATACATAGATTAAAGTGTATCCAGATAGTAAACAAATAAGCTTTGAAGACAAACATACAATTAGGAAAAAACGGGACAGAAATTTAAGCACTTGCCTTTATTTCAAAGTAACTGAACAAATGATTATGCTATTCTTAACATCTAGTCAACATCCAGAAGGAAAAGAGGCAACAGGTTTCTCTCACGGTTTTCCTTTAGGCAAAAAGTGCTTCATATGATCAATTTTATAGCCTTTATGAAGAACTAATTTGACCCCTACAACATGCTGCCCAGAATGAGAAGAGGTATTTTGAATTTATATGCTAAATCTTAGAAGATCTGATTAAGAGTCCTGCAGTTTCTTCAAAATAAGATAACCTCAATCTTTTTACAACTGAATTACTACACAAAAAGTATGACTGATAGAATTTCACCACTAAGATGCTTCCTACTCATACCATAGAGTCCTTCTAGATCAAAGCACAATGAAAGGAAAGCAATACCATAGTAAGAAATGAAGATAATCCATAGCCTTGATCTTAAAACACCACATCCTCAAGAAAGAATGCATTGGTACTAGTCCAATCCACCTCTCAACTATTATATAGGAAGGATTCAAGCAAGATTTAAACTAGAGAGGTTCAGACTGGGTATAAGAAAAAACTTCCCACCCACATCCAGCCCCTTGCCATGAGGACACTCCAATTAGTGGAAAAGGCAGCACAGAGAGGTTGTGCAGCCCCATCCTCAGAGGTTTCAAAGACCACACCGGGTAACGGCCAGCATAACCTGGTTGTATCCCTGAGACGACCCTGCTTGAACCATGATGTTGAAATAACCATCTCCTGAAGTCCCTTCCAGGCAGAATTCTCCTATAATCTTATGTCATTTTTCCTAGATTCATATTCAAGTATGAGTTCCAAGGTCAATCAAGAAAAAACTCAAATACACACACTCTGCCCAAAACTAACTAGTTTCTCTAGAAACTAGAGAGGGAATATTTAAGAAAGCAGAGGCTACACCATAATGAACACTCCTGTACTGCTAACAGTCTTCTAAAAGTAAGTTCAAATGGAACAATACGTATTATATTTCAAGTCAATAATTTATATATATATTTTTAAATACATTACTAGGTTTTGACTGGACTCAAACATATCTCAATACAAAAAGGACTACTATGCTTCAAACCAACTTGTGTGAGCTAGAGAGATTTTATTATTTTATGTGTTGTGAGAAAAATATATAGTCATTCCATTACGTTGAATAAGTAATGTGAACAGGGAAAATAGAATTAATCCTACTTACACGTTTTTATATTATTTAAATTACATGAAGATAAGCAGTTAGGCTGAATCTAAAAGTATTGTAACTAAGAGTCCAACACTGAGCAGTCAAGACTAGAAGCCATAGGAAAAAAGCCAAATTTAAACTTTATTTTTTGCCAATTTTCTTCTGTGTCATTAAAAAACACTGAAATACTAAAAAATATTACGACTTACACTCATCTGTTGCCTCAGTAACATTAATGGCTACAAGAGTAAGAAGTTACTTCCTTCCACAATGATCTTTAATTATAGATCTGGAGACAAAACCAGCTACTTGTCTCACACTTCAGAATCTGGAAGCATAGAAACAGCCACCCTGCTTTCACAAACCCAGTTCACAACCCTCACATATACACCTCTGTAAATAAGTCCTCACATCCTCTGGCAACTCACACTTCCACTTCCAGACAAGCACTTGCTCTGTTTCATGAACAACAAAGAGTTTCAAAGCATTTCAAAAGATATTCAATATTTCACAGCCAACAAGAACTCAGGATGTGTACAAGGAAAGAAGGCACCAGTGAGATATTTAATTGTTTTCCACATTTCTCAACTTTACTTTTTATACACATCTGGCCCGTTTATCACCGATTCCTATTCAGTTCTGTCCAGTATATAATATGTTAAGTCGTCTTACTTTTTGCAAGATCCTACTTTCTCTCCTCTGCTTATCAAAATAAAGTTGCACCCAGTTTTTATTTGTGTGATTGCCTTTTTTGAGCTTATGTGGTAACTTGCCATGTTAAATGGAATGACAATAATATTTCACAGAAATATACAACAGCACAACAGATCTCTGGGGCAAAAATCTCACTTTATTGGGTGGCTCTCTGTATAGCTCAAGAGCGCTGCTCAAATAATGTGTTCTTTGGAGAAAATAAAACACAAAACCAACCACAAAACTAAACAAAACCCCAAACTTTTTTTAGAACCAGATAAACTTTGGGTCACAGATACAGCAATGTGTTCATCAGAAAGGCAATTCATTCCAAATTCCACCCTCAGACAGCTATAACTTGTGTTACATTAGGGGAGCAGGTAAGTGATGTGCACTACACCACTGTGCCACCCTTCTCAAGAAGTATGATTTGAGTGCTCTTCTGTCAAACACATATCTTATCACTTCTTAGGCCAAAGGTGAAAAAAATATATTTATCATCACCAAAACCTAAAAGAAAAAGCTCATTATGCAAATGCATTTATTAGATCTTCGTTCTGTCAAGTTTTTTGCTAAGCACTATAGAGTTTGTAACACACACATCTCTCCCCTCCTTCTTCCCACATATATTTAGAAAATAGCTCAGTATATCATGTCTGTTACCTACCTCAGCTAGAATATTAAGATTATGAACTATTTTCTACAGCTTTTATTTGACCTAATTGTCAAAAGCTTCCTCTAAAAAAAAAAAAAATTAATAAAAAAAAAAATTTAAACCCCATCAGATTATATCTTACCCTATTACTATATTTTATACCTCTAGGGATCAAAGCACCTTTCAGAGACATGTATGTGCTATACTGAAAGTCTGAGATAAGGGTATTGCCAACTGTTATGCATAAACTTGAAGCAAAACCACAAACAACACAATCAACCTTCAGGACTTTAATCTTACACCACCACCCACTTGCACCTACTCATGCTCGATGTCATGTCTTAGGTTTGTTTTCTGTAAAACAATACTGCAGTGTAACAATAATAAATCTTCAACTTTCGTTACAGATTTTGTTCTGAGTCTTGTGTAATTTTATTGTGCAGTTAATATTTCAATATGCAAAGCAAACCAGGATGAATATTTGTCTAATAAAATTAGAAAATATTCCTTTCCTCTATAAACTGAGAGCAAGTATAGATTCAATGGCATACTGGAATATCTCTGCAGAAATGTTTTGTAATTTTGTTTATTCAAAAGGGACTGCTGGATAAATCTTTCTTTGGTGCTAAAAACGCAGCAGCTTTAAGATCAAACTAACACTGGAGCTCGAAGAAAATAATAGTTACAAAAAACCCAGAAGCTGTTCTCTGATCAAATTCAAACAGAATCCAGTAATAGTAGCATATCACCTCTTAAAATGTGATTGGAATTTGACAACACCCTTCAATGGAGAAATAGGTGGCCTAATTTTCATAAGTATTCATTACCAAAAGCTTAGGAAACTCAAAGAAAATCAGGACCCAGTTAACTGAAAGTGACACTGAATCAAGTTTTCAGACCTAAAGATAGCCAAGAAATAAATAAATAGAGGAAGAAAAAGCAGAACATATTGTCACAGGATCAATAAACACATGTGCTGCAACATTTTGGCTTCGTATACACTGAGGTCTCATAATAATCGCAACACTGAAGTTGGTTTGAGTGTTTGTGTATAAAATAGTTTCCCCAGTCTACTTAGGGGGAAAAAAGTTTTAGCAGGAAATAACTTACATCTATTTGCTAAGTTCCTATGATAATACATTCCATTAATCCTACTCTCTGTTGTCTTTTTATGAAGCAGAAATATTTTCTTATGAATATCCACTGTATCTGTCCAGATAATGCTCTTAACATTCCTTTTAAACTTGCACATGATATACAACAGTACAAGTAAACAACATTTTAGTACAAGGAAACAAAGAAAGGGGGGAAAAAAATCCTACAGATATAAAGTATGCTGGAAGTAAATCGGCATCAATTTCGCATTTCTGTTTCCACTACCCATTATCAGCCAGAGACATGAACATATGTACATATTTGAGTTTCACAGCAGATACTTTTGCTAGGTTTTTACAATGCCAGTACACACTTGATTTCAAAAATATATTATATAAAGCCTTTGTTCACACTTATTTCCAAAAAACATTATCTTCTTATTGTCATATTTACCACATTCATATAAATACGCTGAATTTCTCATTCTTGAGGTCTGTTCCTCCTTAGCAGAATCAGAACTCTGTTTATTTCTTTTCTTTCTTGTCTTCCTTGGATGGGTTTTTAACTACCCTTTTTGTTTCTTTGTCTTTTCCCACCTTTTCATCATCCTTTTCACTTGCTGATTTTTTTGTAGTCTCCTTGGATTTCACATTTTTGTCCAGGCCTTTTTCTTTTTCCTTTCCTCTGTCTCTTTTAGCCTTGTCAGAATCTTTTTTTAATTTATTCGTATCAGCAGCTTTCTTGTCCTTTCGATCAGAAGCATCTTTTCCTTTCCTGGCTTTCTTTTTGTCTTCCTCCTCTTTGACTTCCTCCTTCTTGAATTCCTGCTTTTCCCTTAATTTCTTGAGTGGTTCTTTAATAGCTTCTTTTACTTTTTAGATTATCATTTAGAAAAGAGGAAATGTTCAATAAGAGAACCATTCTGACATCACAAAACATCTTATGAACAGCTATGGAAAAGCTTTGATCATATTCT
This sequence comes from Thinocorus orbignyianus, assembly GCA_013400375.1. Lineage (NCBI taxonomy): Eukaryota > Metazoa > Chordata > Aves > Ciconiiformes > Thinocoridae > Thinocorus > Thinocorus orbignyianus. Next base: position 489,404 of record VXBW01004306.1, read on the forward strand.
TGCTTAGTGTTTGTTAGATGCCAATTTAAATTTGTAAAATTAACTATGAAAGCTTTAAGCAATTTAAACAAATTAGTTTTGAATTCTGGCAATATGTCACACCATGCAGCCAGCCAGCAATCTCAGCTTACTGCAACTGCATCTGAATAAAGCATTAGTCTAGAGAAAAATCACACCTCTTATCCTACTGTCAACTAACTTCTGTGTAACGCTAAAACCAGTTTTGTTTGTGAGCATGAAAAAAAATCACAGGAAACTTTGCATCTTTGACAAGAGTATGATAATTGTAGGATCCAGAAATGTTGAGAGCACCACCCAAAGAGTTTTTTTTCCCCCTGCAATTTTCTCAGCTTTCTAAAACTACAAATGAAAGTGTTAACACCACAAATGTATACTATGTTTTACTAAATTTGTAATCTCAGATTAAGCCAAGACTTAAAAGGTATTGAAAGTGTGTTTTAGAAAAATAAGAAATAAGTACACAATAATGAAGAAGAAACAGCAATGTCCCAGTAAATCAAATCAACTCCAAAAAAGTTCACTTGGTTTGACCAATTCAGTGAAATCGCAGTAATAATTGTAGATTAACTCCTACATCTTTGCATTTCCATATGTAGTGTTATTAACACTTTCTTGTTTGCTTTACTTTTGGAGTTGTATCTTTTGTGCTTCTTTTATCTATTCCAATTCACATTTGGCTATGACATGATATTTAGATAACATAACAGAAACACAGTCAGAAAAGCATCCCTGAAATTTAAATGTTCAGTATTTACTTCTACTTCAGTTTCAAAGAAAATTTGTCAGTATCAGCAGCATTTTCCAGAAAAAGGAATTTTTAACTCAATAAAATCTAGAAATTTCTTCACTATATCACTATGAAATATTTGTATTGAATTTTAAAATTAATCATCACACATTATTAAGAAAACAATAGAGAATTTATGCAAAAAATACAACAGCTCATTTTTTATTCAGACTTTTGAGAGAAACAACAGGCTGTTGAGGCAAAAAGTAGGCAAGGGACAACGTTACCCCTACAACATCTGCCTCTAACTGCTGTGTAATGTTTTTCTTGAGTGACCACACAGCTCAGTCTAAAAGGAAAAATGTCTCTTTTCCTTCCAACTGATTTTTGGCATAAAGCACCTGAAATGCATCATACCGTTTTCTCATATCAAGCACTGAAAAATAATCCAAAACTCAGGAACGAATTGTTAAATGACATTTATTACGTTCTCAGAAACACACAATTGGCAACCAAGTCATACCAAGCACAACAGGGAACCAAATGCTAAAAATTTCTAGTTTGCATGCAAGATGCTAAGAAAAATCCCATTCAGATGAGCATGAGCTTCCCTCAGCAAATGTACCTCTTTTTCTTTATGAGACCTGGTATTACAGAGTGCATTCTTCACATACTCTCAGAAAACGCACATTAAAGTCGAAGTGTCTTTAATGCAACAAAGAAACTGTGTTCTTTCCACAGTACCATGCTGTGGAGAGATAAGTGAGCAGATCTAAACTTAAGCATCTGAAGTACATCTGGTACTTTGGTGTTTTGCTGAGGCCAATTAGCTATTTCAGTCTCTCTGTTGCACTGAACATGTTTAGACCATTATGTCTTGTTCATACAGCAATGTAATTATAAATAAATAGATGATATAAATCAGTTGCAAGCTATTCTACTTTAAGCTCTTGGAAAATTTATAAATATAATCACTGCAATCAACCCTGTAAATAATATTCAAGAGGAAGTTAATGAATTTTACCTAAATTTCTCCTCTCATATGAAAGAAATAGACGAAACTAAGTACAGACTTAAGCAGAAATTAAGCTGCTCAAGTCCAATTACACTGTAACAGCAGCATCATGAATTCATAGTAGAACTAAAGGAGCATTTCAGACACAGGAAAATCTGCATATATATCAGAACTTTTTCTAAACATGCAAAATATGAAGTTAACATGAACCACTTAGATTCCAAACACAACAACTATTGCAAAAACATTTGCATTTGCACAAACAAAATAATTTCTAGTTAGGAAAGCACTCACATTGCCATTAAATTATCATCAGTAGTAAAAAACCCACTCACTGAAAAACAGGGAGGATAATAGCTTGTTGTACCATTAGACAACACCGAGCCAACACAGCTGGTATTAGTAAACATTATCATAACCTGCAATCTGTATTTGCAATGCGCATGCATTTCAGACATCATCATCTGCATAAAGTTCCACAAGAAAGAGAACATTAAAAATACCTTTGACTTTAGTTTTTTTCTTGGCTACCCCTCCTGGCTCCTCACCTGATTTGTTGCAAAATGGAAACAGGTTATGAACATATCTCTGATGTTCAAGCAACATGACATAAAATTTTCCCAATCTGCCATGCCGTGTAAAAAGTTGCCTTTACATAGCACAGGGCAATGCTATGGAAAGGCACCAAACGTTAACTCATTAAGAATAAAGCATCCTCAGCAGCAAGTTCTGAGATGGAAGACTAATTAACCCAAGAAAATTACACATTACCACATCCATGCTACTTGAGATGCCTCTTAACTTCTAAGAGCCAGCTCAGCTCTCTCCAAGGCAGCACGATGCCACATAATTACAACCAATATCCCAGCTGGTTTCTCTGCTAGGTAATGTACCAGCTCTCTCTCAAACCCATTAACTTATATTTCTATGCAACAAATATTTAATAATTAATAGACATATTAACACTAATGATCTCTAAGCACCTATGTCCTGTAAGTTATATAAACCGAGTATCTTCTTACAAGGAATTACAATCTGTATTTCTTTATCCAATGGAAAACGTGTTTTAGCAAAGGTATTGTTCATATTCCAAAAAGCAGTTGTCATTTCATTTCAGTTAAAATACTTACTGCTTCACTTAAATCTATCTAAAACTGTTTAGACTTTTATTAAAAAAAATAAACCTCACTCTCCAAAATCAAGTACTGCCCTCTTTCCTCATTATAGATAATGGAAAATGAGGTCATTCAGCATCTTGATTGGGCTTTATCCTTAGTTCTACAAGAAGCATGAAGGCAAAAGCCTTCCCCAAAATCCAAATAATAATTAGCCGCATCTTTCTAATACTATAACAAGAGATTGGATTATCACCACTGTGCTGTTGTAGATTAAGACCCAAACCCCATAAACACAACTACCTTAACCACAAAAATTACGTGCATTGTTATCCATGAACCAACCAGAAAGTTAACAAAAGTTATGGTAAATATATTTTTAAAAATCATACCTAACCTTATTAAGCCATAAGAGATATTCGCATGTCTCAACATTAGGCTTCTCATTCAGATATATAAAGTATCTGCATTGGGCATCTGAACCTTGAGCTTAGGTTTCTAGAAAACAGTAACTATCCAAAATGCATCAGTGTACCTCAACATTTATTCTTAAAAAAGTTCCAAAACAAACAAAACTCTCTTATTCCATACTAAAAAAGGGGGAAAAAAATCATAAATTCAAGAATGTAGCTAGTAAAATCATTGTAATCAACTTGCATCTAATTCCTATGTTACATGTTTTCAAATTATCAAGCACTGATATTCAATCTTAGTGCTTTTAAGCAGTGTGGAAAAATAAGTAAATTATTTTCTCATCAAAAAGCAAGAATAGACTCCAACCTTGTTATACTACAGCATCAATGAAAATATAACTCAAATAAAATTTAACTCAATGATCTTTAAGGTCCCTTCCAACCCAAACCATTCTATGATTCTATGATAAATAATAAAAGGTACTCAAAGTTGCACAAAAGCTCTATTTTAATTTCCAGCTCCTCCCCTTTTTTCTTAGTAAAATTACATGTTACTGGATATTTTAAGAGACACTCTTAAAAGCGTGTCCTGACAGGGAAAAGAGAAAATTTTACAAAGAGCTGCATACACAGTAATTATCATACAGGTATTTGAAATTATTTTTAAATATAAGTATATGCTCTGCAATGAAAGTTTACAAAATATCTTGCTCACTGATTATTGATATTTCACATGCTAAATATTCAGGCACGCAATACCTTGTTTCAACCTCCTTTAATACAATAAATAGTGGTAAAATTCTCAGCAAATTATCAATCGATGTCAAAAGTCTTTAAATCATGTATAGCTTAACCTATGAACAGACCCATTTACAGGAAAAGTATGTGGAATGATATATTTCAAAGTCTTAATGTTATACAGTAATCAGAAGTCAGAAATCATGGCAGCGGGGCTGGAAGTTTATGGTTCTTATGGTCCCTTCCAACCTGAACCATTCCATCATTCATTCCATGAAACCCTGCTGCATCACAGGGCACACAAAGCAAGGTCCAGAGTTTTCTGAACATGCAGAATCTTATTCTAAATTCTAATTCAAGTGTCTTTTTTGAGTTAATTTTCGAGTTCCTTCTTTTTGCCATGCAGTCCTACAGTAAAAACTTCTGGTGCTGGCAATACAAAAAGAAATGTAGAATTTCTAACTACGCATGTGGTTATAATGGAATGTCAGAAATGGCTACTATTGAAGTCGATTAATTAAAAAGTAGAATTCAAATTTACCAGAGCTGGATAGGTTTCCAATATTTTCCAAAGAACTGCTTTAAAGTCATACTAAAAATTAAATATTCATGTCAAAGTGGTTATCTATACACAATGCTTAATAGTAGATAATTTAGTAACTTAACAGATTCTTTAAAACAGAGCATTCCAATTCTCCAACAAAATCCAGTCATTTCCTCTATTTTTCCCCTCATAAAAATTTTCAAGAACAACCTCCACAAAAAGAACCCCCCAAGTGAGAGCACAGCTTTAGAACTTCAGCATCAAAAGAAAAATATAGGAGACTTTCATTCATAAAGACAAGCACTGCAAAACAAAAATAATAGATAACACAAAGCACTCAGGCTTTTTGACCAGTTTCACAAATGTTGACAAATACCACTCTCTTATATAACAATATATCGAGAAATCAGTTTATTCTTTCTTCTTATTGTTCTTGAGAAACAAGTTCATCCTTGCATCTGCATATGTAGATTTTATATTATTCATTAATAATACTGAAAACACTAATATCTTTGTGATATAAAAGCCTTTGCCATTTAAAAAATTCCTATAAATTCATTTCACAACATCTACCTACATAAACCCTTTTAACCTACAGCATCATGCACTAAATGTGAGCTAATTAAGGCAGCTTGGCCACGTTCATGTGAAAAAGGAAGAGGCTATTTCATATTTCCCAGGGAAAGTGTATGGTCAAGTTTAGCACTAAGAAGGTAACAGACAAAATTTGCCCCTTTGTGCAAAGCCCAGATAACAAAATAGAAAGTGTCAAACTTTAAACATCAGGGTCTTCTGTTCAGAACCTTGTCTTAATTCATGAGGTTCTACCAAAAAACATCCCCTCGTCACACAGAAAATTAGGAAAGAAACAGTAGAAGTGCAGAATTAAACAAGGAAATAGAAATCTGTAAGCCAAAATAGTTTTCAATCTTCTTTTTAGTCCTTTTTACTTTCCTTCTCTGGAATTGAAAGTCAGAAAAAGCTTTTATTGTTTCCATAGGCACCTACACATAATTATTACTGCTGTTTGATATTTACAGGGTGCTGTATCAGATACACAAGTTCTTCTGCTAAACAGAATAGCTTATTGACAGAAGGCTAGCATCCACTTACCTTGAACAGAACTCATGACCTGCATGTAGAGTGATGGGTATATCAAAGCCTATAACCCTCCCAAATGCAGGAAAGTGTTTTTTTTAAAATTCATACAACAAGCATAAAAAAAATATTTAAAAAATAAAATCTCAATACATTCTGAATAAGTTGCTTTAATATCTCCTGCTTATTTAAGTCTAGAATCAGAAAATTAAAATTGGATACATGCAGCAGAAAGCCTTCTATTTTCTGAAGTTACAGATGCTTAAGTTGCATCTTATACGAGAAGATAAAGAAACCAACAAGCAAGTCCTGACTTCATAAGCCTCATCTTGAGGAGCCCATATTAACTGACCATAAGAAAGACAGTATTTAATGCGTTTCACACTATTGTGTCATCATTATAAGACCTGCTTAACCAATAGCAACTTAACAGGGAAAACAGGATACATCTGTCCAAAGACTGAACTGTACACACCAGCTTTCCCCAGATCTCAAACACTAATCTGACCATGTTTACCACACAGGTGGTTGTTTCCCCCCATTTGACCATGAAATCAAAATCCTTCTATTGCTTCAATGCATTCTTTTTCCAACTATAACCTGCATGAATAACTGTCATAAAAATTAAATATCTTCTAAGGCCAGTCAACAGAGAGTAACTAATGATGATAAAACTACCATAAAATGAAGCCTAGAGGTGGTAAGCCTTATTCACTGACCCTGAAATAAATTTAAAGCATAAAAGAGTGACACTCTCAAGAAAGCCGGTTTTTTGAGGAAAAAAAAGGAAAGTACTGGCAATAAGTTGTTACAAGAAGAATCCCAACAGATAAGTAAACATTTTTCTGTTTATTCTATTAAAATCTAAGCTATTCTAAGTATTATGAACATTGTGATTCCCCCACCCCCCAATATAAGACACTGTCTTGCTTTCAAATTAAATATTGTTGAAGGTGGTCACAGAAATCCGGGGTTCAAACCTTCCATAAGTTCTCAGCCATTTCAGATATGGGTCCTAAGTTTCCTCCCCTCCCTACAACTTCTTTACATTAGTACCACAACAAAGCAAGCAAGAGCTTAGGCTACGAAGATTTAATGCAGTGTTTGGTTTGTAGGTTGTGGGCTTCTGCTGAGGACTGGCAGATAAAATATCAAACATTTACCAACATGAAAAAGCAGCAAAGCAAAACATCCCACATATTTCTAAAAATGCTGACCAAACTGTAAGACTACAACTCTAGTCACAGACATTTAACTTCCAGAGCTCTGTAAAATTTGATATAAATGGAATATGAAACGCAGGTATGGAATATGAAGGTAGCTAATGAAAGCTTGGTGTCCAATTTAACAGAAAATAACTAATTTTTCATTCTTGATTAGCTACAAAACCTAGCAAGTTCCTACCACTTAAATAGTATGCTTTCCTCATTAAAAACATTGTGTGCTACTAACCTGCTCCTACTCTAAATTCTCAAACCAAAACCTGTATGCATAAAGCAGCAGCTTTGCCTTCTAAAATAACTATTTTACAATAATATTAGAAGGTAAAGCTGCTACCTTCTTGTGGTGGACTCTGAAGCAAGAGTTGAGACTGCTCAGTTTCCTTTCCTATTTGCTTGTCATTCTCAACTCAACCTTTTTGCTGCTAAAATGTTTCGGGTTTGGGGTTTTTTTTGAAAACTGCCATGCAGATATAAATACAGACTCATCTAAATCTTATTACCACCCTTACTAAATAAGTCCCTCTGCTCACAATCATAACAATTAATGCAATTCATTAAAATCAAGCTCATCTGTCACAAACTTAAGGAGAGCTTTGACAACTCTGCT